>OX276378.1:66193882-66793882 GCA_946251855.1 Alsophila aescularia
AAAATTATCCTATGTTTTATTCTAGGCTATATGCTGTCTCCATTCTAAATTTCAACAAAATCCGTCCAGCCGTTAACGCGTGAAAGCTCCCGAAACAAACAGACAACGTTTCACTTTTATATATTGGTATGGATTTACGAATCTAAAAATTAGTAAAATGAGTAATTGACTTATTTTTCTGTATTGTAAAAATATTTTGCAGAAAACTACGTTTATAAAGTTATTAAATAACTCATTGAATCCCGGAACAAGCAAAGTTTGATTGAACTTGTCGCGGTCCGTGGTCGATGCGCGACGTGTCAATTTGAGATAAAGGTACCAGGACGAGCACCAATGGAACCCGGTTAGTACGTGATTCACTGTCAGCTATCGCGGCAAAGAGTAAGAAAGGTGAGATGGACTATATATATATTTTGCAGTCCGAAACTTGTATCTTTTTAAAAGCTTTTATTTAACTTCACTTGTTTGTTTATCCTGGACATTTGCAATCAATATTTCACCCACTTCCACTGAGCTGTCAGGCGGAAATGTGGCACACACGTTTGGTTCTTGTAACAATGCACGGTTACCTAGATGCCGCTATATTTAATCCAATATGGCGGACGTTACTAAATGGCAATTTATCATTTCCACAGCAAACCCTATGATGTGCGTATCAAATGAAAGAGCTTGATAAGAAAAACACAACAAGTAAAGTGAAGTCATTCTAAATCCAATATGGCGGACGTCACAAAATGCCGATTTATAATTTGTATAGTAACCCCTATGATTTGAGTATCAAAGTACTTGATGAGCTAAACATTATACGTGATGTCATTATAGATCCAACAAGACTACAAAAAAACTTTTTTTTTACAACATAGCTTGATCGCCAAGACAGCTGCCATAATAATATTTCTAGGGTTGGAGTAGTGTAGGAAAAAATCGATTATCAAACGATGTTGAAAAAAATAACGATCATATGTTGCTCACTTACGTTCTATATTATAATTGTGACTTTTCTAGTACATATATGATCTATATATATAGATAGATATAAATCATATATGTACTAGAAAAGTCACAATAATTATATGTATAGATATATATATATATATATATATATATATATATATAATAAAATTATAAACAAAGTGAATCCTTACATGGAAGATTATTTAGAAAAAAAAAACATTGTTATTTCAGTATATGAAAGTAGGAGAATCCAAAAATATCGTTTAGAATTTTTGTCTTTCTGTCTATCTGTGACTACATCACACAAAAACCACCGGATGGATTTTGATGATGTTTGTCTGAACATCATCAAAATCCATCCGATGAACTGTATCTTTGTTTTATCAAAATCGGTTCATCCAAAAAGGAGTTACAGTTTTTTTATAACACACAAAATAAAGAACTTAACTTAAGAACTTCTTGCGCCACAGAATAAAGAATGTAGAGGTACTTCTTGAGGTTGTTCAATTTTAAGTCTCTTAATTCCTCTTGTAGGCCTGTCCGTCTTAATATTCTGTAGAATATCTTCGCTTGATGAAATGTCCTCGACATCAGACTCGGCAAAATCTCTTGATTAGTTAGTTTTTTTCAGAGTTTTTTTATCCAAACTCGATAGCCTTCATCATCGATGTAACCAATAACCATATCTTTTTTTGTTTTCTAGCCTAATTTCATGCGTGACGTCAACTAATACTAGTGGCTCTGCGAGCTGTAGACCTCGCTAGCACAAACTTTTTTGCGAACAATCTAGCGGTGCACAATAGCGCTATCTAGTTACCTTATTGTAAAACTTATATTAATAACCAAGGTGCTCCGTCAATCCCTATCTAGTGGGTAAAAGGCTGATCCTAGGAGGATACCTTAGGTATTTTTGGTCTGAGGGCTGATCCCACTGATAGAAACCTAAAAGTGAGAAATTTTACTGCTTTTTGAGGAGTTATTCTGCTCACCTTGCCGAAGATTCTCATCAAATCTTCACCAGTTTTTTCTGAGACGAAGTTATAGTTACTACCTTTGAAATAAAAAAATAATCATCGAAATCCGATCATTAGATCGGAAGGCGGAGATATTCAGTTGCCCCCTGTTTACCCTTTTTTGGGGGAAGTACCCCCTAAACAAAAATCCCTGACTACTAAAAAATTCGTTGAACCTGTATACCAAGTTTCGTCTAGATTGGTTGAAAAATGCAACCTGTAGAGGAGAACAGAGATCCGGACAGACGGACATCCGGAAATAGTAAAGCATTTTTGCTCAAGCTGAAACGGAGACGCTTCGCTCGCGCTTCGCGCTCGCTCAGTCAATTAGGTATTAGGTATTTATAAGCGATGTTAGGTAAGTATGTATTATCTTTACTTTGATGTGGTGACACATCATCTATAATCCTCATCATCAAATTCATCAGCCCGTATACATCCACTGCTGGACGTAGGCCTCTCCTCGTCAATGCCACTGAGCCCGATCTTTAAGTCTTCTCGCCATTCCCAACTCGTCGCTCCACCGGCCAACGGTCTCCCTACGTTCGCCTAATCGTGGTCTCAACAATAAAACTAGCTTACCCCAACGCTTATCGGTTCTTCGAGTTATTATTATTTTTCGAGTTAAGTCGCGGGCAAAAGCTAGTACTTGATAATTATTTTTTCATACGGATGGTATTTTTTTTACATGGGTGCTTAGAGAGTAAGACCATCTAGACCAAATAAAACATGACATTTTACTAGAATAAAATTAGATTAGAGCGGAATCTATTTTACGCCAGTAAGCGTAATTCAAAATCTTTGCATTTTACCACAACAATTAGATTCAAATTAGCTTGTGGAAACTAGTTTATGAATTTATTACGAATAAATAAATAACGTTATTACAATTTTTATAATCGATTATTATTGTTTTATAGTCTGTGATTAAGATGTCGCAATGAAAATTGAACATCCCTTTCCGTCACACCAATAAAGTACGACATTGTTTTGGGTACATTTTGACCGTAAAAAATACGAAACTTCACGCGCGTTATCTTGATGACAGACGTCATGGAGATCAAGCTATAAAAATCAAAGTAAAACTTACTCAATCTACTCCCTGACTTCTAGGGCCGTCTTAATAAACCGACCTCAACTCTGAGAGCGCTATTGAGAGCGATCTCAAGATGCTAATCTAATTAATAAACATATCTTAAGCTGTTGATTGAGATGCCGTAATCAGCTGAGTTAGTGTTTAATAATAAATCAATCTCGACTCTCAAGAGCGCACTTGCGATGTGCTTTGAGATGCAGAATGTTGAGTGCAGTCGATCCGTGACTTGAGAGCGTGATTGCCAGTTACTAGAATCAAGGATTTCGAAAATATTATGTCAGAAGTTGATAATTATAATTAAATTAACCATTATTATAAGAATATTTTTATATTCCTCTGGAAATAAACAAATTTATTTGCATGATTGTGAAAAGATCCGAAGATTTGGTAGATATCAGAACCTGGCGAGGACTCGCTGAAGTCTAAAAAGATCCGAAATCGTAACCAAAGGATACGCGCTGGAAATACTGCATGGCTAATAAACGAACTTTTATTTTCATAAATTATGATAATATTTCATAGATTATATATAGTTATTCATGGATGAATTGCGTTAAGTTCTTTAATAGATAGTGTAACTTTGAAAATATAGACAAATATTATGGCTTACATCCTTACTACAAAAAAACTAAAGTAAGGTTATGATAATTATGTAGAAAATAAATATTACGTTTAATATAATCGCATTTAATTTAATTCAACTACATCGAAGTAATAAATTTTAACCTTACGCTATATTTTATTTGAGGAAAAACCGAACTTTCAATAAAGAAAATAAATCGTTCATTCGTAGTTAATTCAATGTTGCTCTCAAGTTCTGGTTCGTGACGTAGCATTTTGAGATGCGGCTCTTGAAAGCGACATGATCTGAGATGCTCTTGAAATGTCTTTATTAATCAGCGACGATCTTAAGATGCTGATCACAACTTGAGAGCGTATCAGTTGATATCGCACTTGAGAGCTCAACCAAGAGCGATTTATTAATACGGGCCCTAGTAAGATAAAGGGTACATTCAGCCATTCACTAGTCTCCAGCTACTTTTGGATGAAATAATCACAAAACTATTTACTTAGTGAAATGCTTGAAATAAAACATAACGCTCAATGATCATCACATAGATCCTGAACTAGGACATTCCGATTCTATAAATATTTGGAAACTACGATAACTACGGTAAAGCTGAGTTTTAATTACCTACCACAAATTATTCGCCTTTTGTGGATACGTCTATAAATTTGATTCCATTGGGAGGCAATCCAAAAAACATACATTTGGTGTAGTTTGATACAGTTTGGTGTTGCAGCTCCACAACTACGAGTATTAGCGACGTCCAAAATTTAATTAAGCCACTCGATAGCTGCTTAAAAATCAAAAAAATAATAACGTTGAATGAGGAAGTCCAACAAGTTGGCTCGCGTCATGGGCCCGACAGTCTACAATCGACTATCGGCGGATGTCATAGGAGCACCTAGTCTTAACCTTACCAAGGTAAGGTTGAAACGCTGGCTTATTTAAACAAACTTTGTATAGTTACGTGGAATTTCTGGAATTTAAATAGGAATTATTCAATTTATTTTTACTCGAATATTTTGCCAGTAATTTTCTAATTTGTATTTTGTATAATATAATGTTATATTTAATTGACATTAAGAGGTTTGCAAGCGTTACTACTCAGAGTATATGGTATAACAGATGAGGAATGTTTGAATTGTGAAAAAGGATCATCACACATAACAATAGGGCTGTCATAGCAATGTCAGACCGTCACGGGGAAGTATAAAAATAATTATGTGTATTTTTATGGTGCTCGTTATTCATTGAACTTATGATACTTGTGATTATATAACTTGAGGAGGGGATAACACACTAACCCTGGAATCGGGCCACCTATTTACCTTTTCTATTCGGGGTATATGAGCATCGGGTGTCACGTCACAGCAGCTTACTGCTCTTTTTATTTAGCTCCCTTTTCTCTTAAGGTGGCTTGCTGTTGCTCCCGTTGCTCGTCCATAAGCCGAAGAGCCTCATCCAAGATTTAAAATTTCAAGCCCGTACGCTGCAGCTGAAGAAAAATATTTCCTTCCTCCCTAAGGATTCCCACAAGTTTTAGAGTTCCTCGACCACGTCATTTGTGGTTTTCAAGGCAGCTAATCGATTTTCCAACTTAAGTTGGAACTTTTCTGACCCAACAGCGGCCTGGAGCAGGTTGGATCAGAGCGTAGACTTCACCAGACAGCATCTTTCAAGCTTGTGGTCAATATTCAAGTAGCCTCGGACAAGTCGGTGATCACTACTGGTATTAAACCTGCTAAACACTGAGATATCCCTGAATATGTGCTTATTATCCGTCATGATAAATTAAATCTCTATTTTAGTCACACCATCGGGGCTTTGCCAAGTCCACTTCCTCTTTGGTTGCTTTTTGAAGAAAGAATTCATTACAAGGAACCCCTCTTTTTCCAAAAAATAACTAGCATTTGCCCCGTGTGATACCTGTGCCCATAGCCACGTGGACCTACTTTGGCGTTAAAGTCTCCCATGATAACGTTGTAGTGGGCCCTTGTGGTATAATGTAGGTCCGAAAAAATGTCACCAAACATATATTCCAGTTCATCATCCGAGTGTGCCGAGGTCGGTGCGTTAATCAGTACTACCTAGGCTTACCTTTCGAATCAGCAGTGCGAGCGTGGATTTTATGATAAATTTACCGAACCTTTTTAATCAAGTTTGACGTTAATATTTGATAATACGAGTTCGGTAGCACGGAACTTACTTTATCGACAACGACATAAATTCGATAAATCATATTTAATATATAGATTTATATCGACAAAAGGAAGCATGAATCTTATGTTTGACAATTGTTGTCGATATAATGTCGGTAAGTTAACCCAATTTATCGAATTTTATCAGCTTTCCAAAGTTACACAACAAACTTTTTTTTGTAAATTCCTTTTCGGATTATAAGCCAAAACTTGGAGGATGCCAATGATCCTTTCAATCTGGAAGAACAGCATTTTAAGATTATTTTTAGAATTTATAAAGAAATTGCCCTCGCCCTCATTCAAGATGTTGAGGGCGTTTGAGAAGGAGTCGATCTAATGAACTGCCTGCGCATGTTGTAGTATCTCCTTTACATAATATTACCAAAATACTTAATTACGTTTTTCCTATTTTCAGAAATTATCTTTTGTAGTGTATTGTGTCTAATGCTCTAATTATTATGGTACCTAGTAGGTACTCAGTCTAAAAAACTACCTGTATAATCATTGTTTTAGGTTCTAACAGCTGTACGCTTTTTCACCGAGGGCAGTTGCACCAACGATGCATCGGCCAGGAATATAATATAGCACTAAGACAGTGCACTTTCAGACTAGTCAGGGAGGTGTCTCAAGCAATTGCGCAACGAGTTATGGCTAGTTATACTTTAGGTTAGGTTCAAGGAATATACTACTTTATGGTAGTTAGGTAAAATTCCAAATGACAGAAGTTTCTCCGTAACAACTCAAAATAATAAAAATCTGCCAAATTGAATCAAAAAATATTTTTTAGACTATTAGTCGTCTATCAGATATATGGTATAGTCCACGAGTTGCCATTTTTTAAATCGATAAACTCACGACGTGTTATCGAATCATTAAAATTTACCGAGAGGCATGCTACCGCATTTTGATAAAATTGATAAAAAAATAACTGTTTACCGAACGATAAATTTTGCAAATCCATGCTCGCACTGCAGGTACGCTACTCTGGTCGACACACTGGATACTTCTACAACATTATCGATAAGGAGTTTATGAACGAGGAACCCCATGGCATCCTGAAACTGCTGATCGCCCGCCCTCTCGGAAGTAGAATGATGGCAAGGTTATTGTGTCCTCTGAGAAGAGAGGGCTCTTCGGACTCCACTTCAACTCGAGACTTTCACTTCGAGAGCAAAATCGGAGGCCAAAAGTCTTCGCCCAGTAATTGAGTAGATCCCATCTGACGAAGCTTAAGAACAATAATGGCACAAGCATCGTCTCTAAACCGAAGAATCTTTCTGAGATTGAAAACGTCTATGGCCGATTGTGCGATTCGCATGCTTCTAGACCTGAACCCAGCATATAAGATACCCGTGCAATACTGGCCCGCCACTTCACTGACGAAATGCCCGACGTCAACCTAGACTAGATTAATATGGCACTTAAACAACTTAAGATTGGGAAGGCCCCCAGTGAGGATGGTATAACTTCGGAGATCTTGAAAGAAGAGGGGGGGGGGGAACTCTTTGTTCAGGAGCTTTACGGTTATTTAGCACCGTCATTAACAGTGAGAGAACTCTATAGGCGTGGAGCAGGAGTTTAGTAGTACTATTTTTTTAAAAAGGGGATAACAGCCTCTTAAAGAACTACTGACCTATTTCAGCCTTGAGCCACGTCTATATGAGTTGTCATCTCAAATCGTTTCGGAAAAAAACTTGTCGAATTCCTTCTGAACAGGCCGGGTTTCGCGTAGTATTTAGCACCAAAGACCACATACACTCAGTGAAGCAAGTTAAACAGAAGTCTGAAGAGTATGACCAGCCCCTGTGTCTTGCTTTCGTGGAGTATGAGAAGGCCTTTGATTCCGTTGAAACCTGGGCGGCTCTGGAGTCTTTGCAGCGTCGTCAAGTGGACTGGCGATACATCGAGGTGCTGAGGTTTCTGTATGACGACGCGACTATGAGTGTCCAAGTACATAACCAGCAGTCGAAACATCCTACTGCGCAGGGTAGTAAGGCAGGGGGATGTTATATCCCCGAAACTGTTTACTAATGCCTTGAAAGAGGAATGTGCATTAATATCAATGGCGAGAACATCAACGATACGATGTGCCTATGACATAGTCTTTATGGCTGAGTCCCTGCAATACTTGCAAAGTATGCTGATCAACCTAGATGATACTTCTCAATGCATCGGTCTCGGAATGAACATGGATAAGGCGACGGACTCGTGGTCAAAGACCAATACCATCTTGATGACCCGGAACCGATTGCAGTCAATGGTGTAACTCTTGAAGATGTCCAACAATATGTTTACCTTGGGCAAATATTGCAATTAGGTAAGAACAACTTTGAGAAGGTAACCAGCAGAAGAATTCAGCTGGGTTGGGCAGCATTCAGCAAGCTTCGTTAGGTCTTCTCGTCGTCCATACCACGTCCATAAGACAGAACACCCCGAAATTTTCATCACCCATAGTGGTTAGCAATAACGCTGCTGACTTTGTAAAGGTAGAGAAATAAAGATAGGATCAATACCTACTGTGCTTTTTCCACTGTAGAGAGTTCTATAATATAGCATGCAGGTTGCGTGCTGACTGGGCGGACGCCGCGCGCCGCGAGCCGTCGGCATTAATAGATACTATTTTAGTATAGAAAAGTATTTGTTTATTATGACTAGAATACGATTAATCTAAACAAATCAGAAATTATCAGTGTCATACAAAAAACACATTATATTGATTAATTATTTTAATTAAAAAAATTATATTCATTCTTGAAAGCTAATACTGTTCAGCTCACTCGTTCAAGGCCATTATAATTTCAGGCACTTCTGCGTCGTCACTGGTTTCAGTCAGTGCAACTTTCGCGGTGGTGGAATTGTTCTTGTGAGAATTTGTAACTATATTTTACAATTCTTATACAACTCCTGATAAGACAGAATAAATTCAGTATTTATTTATTACTTTAGTATTCATTTTTATACGGTTATTTTAATATCAAACATTGGTACCATTCCTCAAAAAATTACATTGTCAATAACATCGAATATCTGAGTCATATACTTCCAATATCCGCTAACTCCACGCGAAACATGTTTTCAGTACGAGCAAAAACCAGTTCCGTGGTCAATTGGACACTTTTCTAATGCAATGTTAGTGCTTTTATTAGACAATATTATTTTTATTTACAATTAACTCTCTTTTACGTTATTTTAATTGGCTAAAAGCATTTTTTTTTGTTGTTTCTGATGGAGTTGGTGGGTTTTGTAATTAATGGTTGGAGTTGGCGGATTTTGGTTCAAACTACATGTGGATTTGGCGGGAATTGTAACTAACCAACATTATATTTAGATACAGGGTGTTTTTAAAAAAATACAGTGACTTTTATTACTACTTTATTCAAAATTATTATTAATTTCAAATAATTACAAAAATAGTCGAGAACGAAAAAATAATAGAAAGTTAAACAAATCTATCATTTTCTTCAATTATTTCGCACGCATAGTCATTTTCATAATTATTTTGATCTTCATTGCTGTCATTAAGAAAAGCCTGCTCAGCACTATAGTAAAAACTTAAATCTGGCAAGTCCCGCCAATTTTCTCCATCATGCTTCTGCAGTAATTTACAAACATCGTTCACTTTTTCCTTTTTCATATGTATGCCTACAGGTAGAACGATGGGCGTTATGTTACATACAGATTTGTTTTTTTTGGTAACAAGCTTTTATCATTTCTTTCGCTCTTGTAATTTTCTTCTCCTTGAATAGAAACATTAGTTTTTCCCTTAAATAACAAAAATCTCTTTGAAATGTTGAAACCGAAATGCGAACTACCTGGTGGTTTAAGAATAGCGTTTGTTTCAGTTTTCCAATCTAGAACAGGTACTTCTTCAGACAAGTGAAATGGTTTTCGCATATGGAGTTAAAATGTCAAAGTATTCTTGTGGTTTCATGATCACTTCTTTTCTTCGAATATCTTTTTCTATTTTGGCGAAAACTCTATCGGCCGGGAGAAAAGAATGACCGACTATTGGAAATATTATTTCCATCCTTTTTAGATGGGGTGGTGCATTCGAATAAAGCCATTTAGCACACATGCCAATTAAAATTTAATTTTTGTTCTGCCCCCCACATCCATCTGCAAATAGCCTCAATTTTTTCACATTTTCAGGTATATTTAGGTTTTTCAAAGTATGATAAACTGCACTAGAAATTTCATTTGATCCTTTTGGCCTCTCTGTCTCATACCAATAGTAACTCCAAACGTTTTCAGTTGTCAACTTACTTTTAGAGTTGCCAATCACAACAATGAAATTATAAGAATTAAACTGTCTGCTAAAGTATGCTGATTGATCTGGAAGTTTCGGGAGACAATGGTTTTTCTGGCAGTCAAATGATAATGTCATCACCTGACGGTCGTCTTCCTTCAATAAGGTATAAAAAGCTTTAGCTTTTAAATTATGCACTCTTTTAGTAACCATCAAGGATTGTTTTTCTTCATTAGTCTTAGCCACCTTTATATTCTCCAATAGTTCGGTACAACGGGAACAAACATCAGTCCGAGGGTTTCCAAAACCAATGTTATAATTTAAATTTAGTTCTTTTCTGAAAAAAGATTCCTTAACTTTGTGTTCAGAAGATGCACTGCTATTATAAAGACGCCACATTTTTTTTATATTGAGATCGCTGCTTAGATAAACCCTCTCTGCCGATTTTCCTCGGCAATAATGCGATTCTCTACACTCAAACAACTTTATGAATGAGTTTATGGCTGCCCGTTTACTCTCATTTTTTTGAGATCGGTGATCCCCGCCTCTGCTTTCTTGCGCTAATGCGCCGGCAGACTTATGTGATCTTTGTAAGACTCCCCAAATTCTGTCTTTTTTAATATTCAAAATGGACATAAATGCTGCTTTGCAGACACGTACAGTTTTTTTGTCCGTTTTTTTGTAAAGATTGTATGTTAAACTCATATTTTTTAAGCACCGGGTACTGTTTTTAGGTCGATGTCTTTGAACATTTTTCGTCACACAGTACTTCAAAATGAAGTTATCTTGATGCATTTTACTTTTTTTTAAATAAAAATGCTTATGTATATTCATCAAGTCAAACATTGACAAAGTGCCACACTTCAGACTTTTCGTATTATGTCTACACTTTGGTACAACAGGCATATCATTAGGCGCGTACCTGGAAAAAAATATAAATACCCATTTAAATATTATGGAAGACAATATCACACAAGTTTTTTCTATTTACAAACAAAACAAAGCCTGTATGTAGTATGTTTTTTTTTTTTACATAATTGGTCCTAGTCATCAAACAAACCCGCGACCTCTGGTATATAGACTAGCAACATGGGCCCACCGAGCCGAGCAAATAAAAAATATTGATAAATAATCATATTAATCAGCAATTATTATTAGTCATCTATTGTATCATGTACGCCAATATCCAAAAAATAATGAAAAAACTACTTATTAAACATTGTTATCTAATGATAACGATGTTTAATAAGTAGTTTATTACATTGAAATACTATGTACCTACTTGGTTAATACCAAGTAGGTACATAATATTTCAATGTCATTAAAACCATCTCAACAGGAAACACTCTGTATACCGTGGTAAAGCCTACACTAATCATAGTAAACGACGCTACTTTTAACGTACCTTTCTTCCTTCAGTTTATTCTTTTTCCATAAATCTGGCTGACTTATTCGTTTCAACGTATTCCTTTCCTTCCTTTATTAGGAGCAGCTTTTTCCACTTTTTTTGTCAGTTCTTTCATAATTTTAATTAAAATATGCAATTTAAAACACAACAACAATCACAACTTTGTCACTAAATCGCCATCTTGAGTGTCATGGAATGGTGCATCGTGATTGGTCTAAAATGGACATGACGGCCATTGGAAGTAATCGTTTAGTAGAGATGGCGGATTTTGAAAACAACCACAAACTTTATGTCAAATTTATTAGGGACTTGTCGGTTTTAGCTTACAACGTCATTTGGATGAACGATTGGAAACTCCATAGACTATGTAGAACTATCGACAACCTACTTTTTTCAAAAAGTGGAGTTAGCGGATATTGGAACTATATGACTCATCTATACTAATAATAAAACTGTAACAGGTCCAATTCTGTACATTGAAGATATTTTGTAAAAAGTTTTTGGAGGCTTTTCTGTATTCCATACTGAAGCTAAAACTGTATTTATTTTTCATTTTTGCTGTCTGTCTGTCTGTCTGTCTGTCTGTCTGTCTGTCTGTCTGTCTGTCTGTCTGTCTGTCTGTCTGTCTGTCTGTCTGTCTGTCTGTCTGTCTGTATGTCTGTATGTCTGTCTGTATGTCTGTCTGTCTGTCTGTCTGTCTGTCTGTCTGTCTTTCTGTCTGTCTGTATCTTGGCTAGGCATCACGCCGAAACTACTCAATAGATTTAAATGAAACTTGGTATGATTTGAGTTCATACTACGAGTCCTACCTCGTAGTATGAACTCAAATCATACCAAGTTTCATAGGATACTTTTCATCCCGAAAAATTAAACGGTTTTCGCAGGATAGGGGTTGAAAGTTATTTAAAAAAACACCACTCTGAAACTACTGAACGTATTTTGATGCACCTTGCATAGTTTATATGATGGGTGAAAATTAAGGGTACATTTCGTCCCGAAAAAATAAAGGATTCCAATGGGATAGGGATCCAAATTCTGTACAATTTTTTTTTTTTTTTGGAGGCTTATCTATATTCAGTTCTGAAGCCAAAACTGTTTTTTTTTTCTGTCTCTCTGTCTGTCGGTATCTTGGACGCGCATCACGCTGAAACTACTGAATGAATTCAAATGTAACTTGGCATGATTTGAATTCATACTACGTGTTAGGACATTGGATACTTTCATCCCGGTAAATGAAAGGGATCCCGCAGGTTATTTTATTTGGCGACGGACTCGTGGTCACACCGTTTTGGAGTTGTTTCACAGTTTATAGTTACTTCCGTAGTTCACCTCTAGGATACTCAAGGAATATTCCTCCAAATTTCAAATACTTAGATCTACTGGTTGTTGTCTGTCAGTCAGTCAGTCAGTAGGTATGTCACGGTAGTAATTTAATAAAACACATTATTTTTATTATTCTGCCCAACACAGAAGGGCATCTATACTTATAATAAAGTAGTAAGTAACAAAAAATCTGTACAAGAAAGATACATATCAAAATAACTAGCTTAAAAGTAAAAAAAACACGCCTGCGCTGCCAAAACACGCCTACTCTGCCAAAAATGAACTTATGCCAATAAATTATATACTATTGGAATGTGCTTATCAAGGCCTTCAATTTGATACCCATATTGTAAAATTGGAAGTTTTTGCGCCACTTTTGTTTCAAACAATACTGCCAGGATATTTAATTTTTTCTAAAAAAAATATAGTCCATGTTATTCGGAGGATGTAAGGATTCTAACGATACCCCATACGGCTAAATCTGTTCAGGCATTTCAAAATTATGGTGGAATAAAGAAAGTCACATACAAACATACATGAATCCTAAAAACATAACACTCCTTTTTTGGGCAGTCATGTAAAAATATCTAGGGTACTAAAAATAAGCTACTGAACAAGAATATAACATTTATAAAATTCGTCTGTGTGTGTCGTGTCTGTCTGTTTGTCTGTTAGACTCTTTGACTTTATATTTGTTCATGTATCACGTAAAAACTGCTAGACCGATTGCGAAGCGGTTTTCATTGTAGCTTAGTAAAAGCCGAGCAATCGATAAAAACGTTTTGAAGGCTCAAGGAATTTTGAACAAATGTATATTGGTATTTTAGGTCTTGGAATAGTACATAGAGTTCTTTTAACCTAGATAAATGGCCACGCGTGTGAAGCCGCGGATACAGCTAGTTTATAATATTAAACACATATTTAGTAGATCAAGTTCTAACAATGTACGAGTAACAAATTATCCTTCCTAACACACAGCTATTTCTTTCTATTACTCTATTAATACTTTAAAAATATTAATTACTAGTTGTACCCGCGGCTTCGCACGCGTGGCCTTTTCTTTAGGTTCAAAGTACCATAACGTGCTATTCAAGGAACAATATGCAAACAAATGTTGGTATATTGGTCCTCAAATGAACATTATTTCTTCAGCCGTCAAAAATACTTTTATCAATTGCTCGGCTTCTAACTCACTGGATTGAGATACCAATTACAACAGATTTAAATCAAACCCTGAGCTATCTAACAATTAAAACCGCAATGCAATCGGCCCAGTAGTTTTTACGTGATGCGTGAACAAAAAAACATACAGACAAACAAAAGAAAGACACGAAAACAAAAAAAACTTGTTCAATACCTTTTTTAGGCACCGAAGAGCAGGTTTTTCATTTGAATTCATTTAGTAGTTTGGGTGCGATGCGCGGTCAAGATACAGACAAACAGATAGACAAAATTAACAAGTAAAAAAGTTTGGCTTCAGTATCGAATATAGAGAACCATCCAAAAAAACTTGTTTATTACTTAAATATTAACATAACTTTGGACCCATATCCCGCAGAAACCCTTTACTTTTTCGGGATAAGAACTGTCCTCAATTTTAACCCATCATATAACTTAAGACAGCGCCAAGTTGTATCAAAATCAGTCAAAAAAAAAAGTTTAAGCGTGGTACGTGTTCTTTTAAATAAGTTTCAACCCCTATCCTCCACCCATAAATTTTTCGAGATGTAAAGTATCCTATGTCCTACCTCGTAGTATAAACTCAAATCATACCAAGTTTCATTTGAATTCATCCAGTAGTTCCAGCGGCGTGATGCGCGGCTAAGATACAGACTGACAGACATACAGACAAATATGAAAAAACATACAGTTTAGGCTTCATTATCAAATATAGAGCAACTTCCAAAAAAAACCTATATCTTTAATGTATAGAATTTGGACCCATATCCCACAGGAACCATTTATTTTTTCGGTACATAATGTATCCATAATTTTCACCCATCTTATAAACTATGCCTGTGCCAAGTTGCATCAACCTCCGTCCAATAGTTTCAGCGTGCTACGTGTTCTTTTAAATAATTTTCCACTCCTATCCTGCAGGAACACTTAATTTTTTCGGGATTAAAAGTATTCAATGTCCTACCTCGAAGTATGAACTAAAATCATACCAAATTTCATTCGAATTTTGTTTTTATTTTCGGCGTGGTGCGCTGCCAAGGTACAGATAGACAGACGGACAGACAGACAGTCAGACAGACAAAAAATAAAAAAAATACAGTTTTGGCTTCAGTATTGTACGGCCTCCAAAAAAAAAAACATAATATCTTCAATTTACAGAATTTTGGACATTATCCCGCAGGAACTCTTTATTGTTCGGGATAAAAGTATCCTCAATTTTTATCTATTATATAAACTATGACTGTGCCATGTTTTGACAAAATCCGTCAAGTAGTTTCAGCGTGATACGTGTTCTTTTAAATAACTTTCAACGCCTATCCTGCAGGAACCCTTTAATTTTTCGGGATGAAAGTATCCAATGTCCTACTTCGAAGTATGAACTCAAATCATACCAAATTTCATTTGTATTCATTGAGTATTTTAGGCGTGATGCACTTCCAAGGTACAGAGAGACAGACGGATAGACAGACAGATAGACAAAAATAAAAAATAGACTATTTTGGCTTTACGAGTAGTATTGAACATAACGGACCCCATTTTTTTTTACAAAATATCTTTAATTTACAGAGTTTGGTACATTATCCCGCAGGAGTTCTCTATTTTTTCGGAATAAAAAGTATCCTCAATTTTAACCCATCATATAAACTATGACTGTGCCCAGTTGCATCAAAATCCGTCCAGTAGTTTAAGAGTGGTAATTGTTTTTTGAAATAACTTTCAACCCCTATCCTGCGGGAACCCTTTCATTTTTTGGGATGAAAAGTAGCCTATGTCCTACCTCGTAGTATGAACTCAAATCATACCAAGTTTCATTTAAATTCATTCAGTAGTTTCGGCGTGATGCCTAGCCCAGTTACAGACAGACACACAGACAGACAGACAGAAAAACAAAAAAGAAAAAAATTTAGTTTTGGCTTCGGTATTGAATCTAGAGTACGGACAAAATTTTTTTTCAAAATATCTTCAATGTACAGAAAAGGACCCGTTACAGTTTTATTATAAGTATAGATTTAAAACAAATTCTTCCACTGTATATAAATACAAGTCTTCGCATAAAAGTTCTCGATTTTCTCCGTAACTTATAACGAAGAAAACTATAGCACAGTATTTTTGCCCTCAGCCAAGATTTAGCTCCAAAAACTCATAGCGCCTATTTCACGGTCCTGTTAACAAGAACCTGCCGTTTCATTTGGTATGTAAAGCAGGCACCTGCAGAGTCCAAATTAAATCTCACTGGCAATTTAATTCTTCTTCTATTTCTTTCTCATCTTTGTAATGTTATATCAGGTAGGTGTTACTTGACTATTATGATCAGAAAAAAACATTTTTTGAACAAATGCTTTGATAATAATTATTAAAATGTATGATTTTTTGTACTTTTCAGTGCGATCCATATAAAAATGGGCATAAAATGATTAAACAAAATATCTCAGTTTCATTTTTATATAACACAACTTTAGGCTTAATTTTCAGGTACAAAAATAAATAAGTATTAAAAACCATGACTTCTACTTCTCAGTCGACGCGGAGTTGTCTTGTTTCACTCCTGAAATTAAAATATGATTAATATCAGTTCCACCATTTCAATTTGAACTTTACTCTCGTATCATATCTTATTTTAATTCTTATTCTACGTACCAGCATTCGCTTCAAAACTCATATTCGCACTCAACCGTGATTGAGGTTCTTCTGGCTCGTTCCAGTCCTGCCTCACCGAAGTTGCGTATATCACAAAGAACAAGTTTGTAAAAAAGTAAACTCCTGACGCCACGAAAAATACTTTCCTCCACTCGGAAGGCTCCGTCTGCGAAAAAAAGGAAACTTCAGGATAGGCACCGGGACAGATTAAACTTGCCCCAAATTCGAGCATTTTTAATTCCTCCCTTTTAATATTTTGACGCATCAAAAAGAGCAATTTAAAACTTTTGCCGGCATGAAAAGCAGCCTTTCGTGGCTGCTTTTCAGTCGCTCAGATTTTTCGAAGAATTTCAGAGGGAGTCTGGGTTTTGTAAATTTTAATTTGAGGCGAAGTAATAAAAGTGTGGTGTTCTTATTTTAGTTGTGAGATGTTAAGAGATGAAACTAGTATCAAAAGAGTATAAATAAGCCTAAAGGTTTAAAAAATTCGATATTTTTTATTTTTAATCTTCTGCTTTGAACACTACAGAAAGGGGATTATTGCTGTTTCGTCCTGATGCCTATTTAAATTTTATAAAGTTGTCGTTATCGTTATCTCATACTACCTACCACGCCCGTTTAACTCAAGTACAGTCAGCTCAAACATCACAAACGAGCTTTCATAAACTTTGAGTACTCGTAAACATCCTCACTAGTGTACGAGGAGTTTACCTAGCTATCAAAACTGAAAATTGGCGTCTGGTAAAAATAACCCATGGACATACTCATCTACCTTCCTTTATCTCACTATAATATGGGGTCGGTACAACATGTACTTTTCTTCCATTTCTCTCTCTCAGCCATCATCTTCCATCTTACACATGTCTTCTCTCACACAATCCAACCACTATTTTTCGGTCTTCTTATTTATTTATTTATTACATAACAAGAAAATGTTTACAATTTGCTTATAGAACCAGTAAACCTAGAAAGGTTTGTCTTGGCACTAGGGTCCTCTTAAAACCAACAAATAATAAATAGTAGGTAACTTTTAACAATAAAAAGCATGAACGAGCGCGGCGTACGAGCACCAGGCAAGGTACCTACGACGCGAAGTTCGTAGGTATCACAAGACCAGTATTATACGTAGCATAGGTACCTACGCACAGCAAGCTCCCGGTGCACGGTGCAGCACTCGCACAGACTGCCTATAAAGGATGCTCCTACTTATTGTGTCAATGAACAGAAGTATTGTTGTTTTAAAATACGTTGTAGATTTTTTTGGCATATTTTATTTCGAATATCTTTAGGTAAGCTGTTAATTAAATAAGGTATTAAGTATTGTGAAGTTCTTTTCCCATATAAGTTACAACATTTTGGAGTTTGAAGTTTTTTATTTATTATGTTTCTAGTAGTTAAGGTGTGTTTTATTTCAATTTGTATTTCTGAGCGAAAATATTGTTCAATCAATAAACTGTATTCAGCTTTCATATGAATAGGCATAACTTCACAAAACTTAAACAAACCCATTGGATCGTTTTTATAATTTGTTTAATTTTGTATGGCACGATTAATTTAAGCATTCTGTATTGTATGTTATAGATTTGGTCTAAGTCTTGTAAGTTCGACCGTAGCTACTCAATCCGTAAGATACTATACTTTCTGCTAGTGCTTGATACATCGTGAGCAAAACTGCAAATGGTACGCGGCTCTTTAAGACATAGAATTTTTAGCCATTATAGCTCGAAGCTTTTCACAAACTTTGTCAACGTGACTAGCCTAACTAAATCTATTATCTATAATGAGACCGAGATATGTCTGTTTTGTCTTCTACGCTTGTAGCATTTAAATTCATTTTTAACACCCTCCTTGTTACATGAGCTGCCTCTCTCCTCATAATATGCCCTTACTAAGATAACCTTTTATTTCTCAGTACTTTCAAACTTTCTCTGGCATACTTGTCATGATTTCCAATTTTATGTTTAAATTGAAGGATAATTTTTTCGAATTCAATTTGACTAATACTTCAGGAATATTTAAAAATAATGGCTACCGGAAAGTCACACGAAGGTGGCGCCACTTGGCAATCGTTTCCCGTACCATGATTCTATCGGAAAATTAGTTTTACGACGATGGCGCCATTTTTTATTGTAGAGGAAAATAATGTGAGGAGGTAGTTTATTCAATTCTTGTTGAGCATCGGAACGGAGAAGTCAACTGTAAAGTAGAATATAAGTGACCATTGAAAATACATATGTATTATGTCTGAAGAAGTTATTTACTACAACTGTAAAGTAGAATATAAGCGACCAGTGGAAAATACAAGTATTTTATACCTGATACTCGTTCCAAATTTTATCCATTCTCATCAATCCACGAGTCAATCCATCTCAGCATTCGCATCTCTGCTACATGCGTCTTCTTTCATCTGACGCTTTGATGGCCCAACACTCAGATCCATGCATGCCGACAGGTCTTATATTAATTTCATAAATTTAATAGTCCTCTAAGTTTAAGGGACATACGCGGATCACATGTTGTTCCTGTGACCTATCGCCGTTTCATCCAACCCACATTTATTATTTTAATTACGTACCGGTCTATTTCACCATCGCTCTTTTGCTCGCCTTGGACGTACTAATTAAAGTACGATTTTATAAAATTGCCATTTCTAACCTCTTACTGGTTTCTACTCGCCTGGTACTTTACTATTGAGTTACAAGAGGAACATATAGTTCACCTGATAGTGAACGCACAAACAATTATTATTGCAGTGCCACCATGAAATTTGAATTGAAAAATCTTGAGCGGCACTGCAATACGCTCATCACCCCAGTAAAAAAAAAAACACTAACCTCATCTTGAATGATGAAACCGCAGACCAGAGGTGCGATAATGGAGATGATGTTTGCTAAAAAGTTGGTGATGCCCATCAATGACGCACTGAAGTTAGGAGCCAGGTCGATGTGGACTAGCTGAAAAATTGTTTCAATTACATCAAAAATATAACAAATTAAATATTATGTTTTTCTTAAACCTATCCGAGTGCCTGGTCCAAAATGCTAGTATCATGCTATTATCTATTAGGCTCATCGAATTAGCATAGAAATTTAGCGGGCCAATGCCGCCAGCATGTTGGGTACGCTGCTAACTGGTGGGCTAGAGCATTTGGGATTCCTGAAAGCCAGTAATGATTTGTAGGTCGCCTGAATGTACTTTGTAGTTTACACTAATATTATTATAATTTTTATATTTTGGATGTTTTTTGTTTGTGTGTAATGAATAAACTCAAAAAATACATAAATGATTTTAATATATATATATATAGATAGCGACATTATGAGCAAGTAACATAGGCTGTATTTTTTTATTAGATTTTTACAAAATGATGACCTTCGATTTGATATCCATATTGTAAAATTCATGAAAAAATACTTTAATTTCTCATTTGATTTTAGAGCCATAGTGCGGCCATTAAGTTTTTTTTTTTAATTTAGCCTATGTTACTCGGAGGGATGTTAGGATTATATCCATCTTAATATGTTCAGCCATTTAAAAGTTATTGTGGATTAAAGAAATTCACTAACATACATACATACATACAAACAAACATGAATCATAAAAACATCACACTCCTTTTTTTGGGCAGTCGTGTAAAAACGGGTAGAATCGTTTACAAATAATAAAGAGAAACCCTTAGCTACCCGTGTGAAGCCGAAGCGAGTCAGTAGTATTAACTGAAGGCACTAGCCCGTTAAAAAATACATAAAACAATATTATATAAAAACATATCATAAGGGTTTAGCGAAATTTGATATTTCTGGTGATTAAGTACCAGACATTAGATGGAAAATTATTTATACAAAATTTTAAGTTGGCAAAGTTAATGAGCGAACATTACATTCCAGTATAGTGAGTTTTTTTTTGTGTTTAACTTTTGTGGTTGAACAAGTCAGCTTAAAAATGACCATGCCAGAAATTACACTAAAGTACACTAAAACACAATCAGGTTTTTTTTTAATCGACACCTAATGTTAATCTCAAGACATCTAAAAAGCAATGCACAATCATAACTGGCTAAAGTTGCGGGATGAAGTTGTCTTGAGCTTATTGTAATGCCTTGTCTCTTTAATAGACCACAGTACTCACCATGTATCCAAGATACTGCCCCGCATTGATGCCGACACTGATGGTAAGCATCACGACAGCATACAACATGTCACCTTCTGGTGCGTACGACAGTCCTATCAGGGCTACCGCTGGACCCCACAAGCCTGGAAAATCAAATTTTATTTACCTCCTCAGCTATTAAGGTTACGTTTCTGACCTATTATGGTTCATACATGGAGCTACAAATAAACTGAAAGCTCTGTTTAAATGAATCCGTAAAAATTACTTTGTTTGAGTTGCCTTTATTTCGTTTATTTTTTTCGTGATTATTTGAGCATTTCCAATGCGCGTCGAGGGGCATTTTTATTAATGTTTGTCGGTCGATATCTCCGTCAATTGCGAGCCGATTTAGAAAATTCTTTTTTTGTTTGAAACGTTATACTCTCCAGGTAGTTTCATATAATTTTTATCAAAATTGGTTCAGCAGTTTTTCGAGGATAAATAGTTTTTTAAGTAAATTTATTCGATTGTGTTAATATTGTTTATCTCTAAGATTACTAAACCGATTTAGATGGTTGTTTTTTTATTCAAATTCCCATGTAAACATAATCAAAATTGGTTCAGTTGTTTTATTAGAAAATCTATTTGTTTTATACTTTATGTTCTCTAATATCTTGGGAATTCTGAACCGATTTAGATAATTGTTTTTACTTTAGTAAGAAGACCTTTAGTGTGGTACTGTACAAATTTCGACAAAATTGGTTTCGTAGCTTTAAGCAAGCTTTAATTTAATTCACTATGTTATTATGTTTAGGACTGGATTGCAAGTCAATATTGAACAATTTAAGTACGTCCAGAGATGCTTAAGTTTTGTACATGTGTGTAGTTCTGATGACAATAAAAAAAACTACAGTAGTAGTCCAAGGAACTACACAATCAGATGATGGAATCCCTTCGAGTTTGGGCTCATTTGGTTTGTCTTGATGAGATCATGTCTGGTTTTATGTGGTATCCAGGGTCTGATGATGGAGCCGGAAGGTAGTCAAAGGTATTCAACAACAAAATGATGGAACTCCCTTCGAGTTTGGGCTTATTTGGTTTGTCTTGATGAATTCTCTAGTTTTATGTGGTATCCAGGGTATGATGATGAAGCCGAAAGGTAGTCACAGGAATTCAACAACAAAATGATGGAACCTCCTTCGAGTTTGGGCTCATTTGGTTTGTCTTGATGAATTCTCTAGTTTTATCTGGTATCCAGGGTCTGATGATGAAGCCGGAAATTAGTCACAGGTACTCAACAACAAAATGAATTCACAGGAATTCAACCACAAAATGACAGAACCCCCTTCGAGTTTGGACTCAATTGGTTTGCCTTGATGAGCTCTCTATTTTTATGCCTTCAAAAACTCTTTCTTATCTTATGTTGTATTTTTGCATTATTATTGCATTGATTATTTCGAAAAAGTGATACTGTTATGGCTCAATTGTAATTATTTTATTATTTTTAGTGGTTGTTTACAAAATAACATTTATTATGAAGTCGATTTAATTAATTTTTGGAAAAATATTTTATATTGATAGAAATTGAATAGAAAGCTGCAAACAACACGCATGATGTGAAAAATAATGAACCTTCAATATCAATCCATTACGTTTTGCTATTGGTTCTTCTCCCAATATGAGAGATAATGGGCCATAGTCAACCACCATGGCCCAGTGTGGTTTCTTTACAAGATTCTTGGACAAGCTGGTTGCCTCACGATGTTCTCATTAGCAATTATTTAGCAACAGTTCCTAAATAATTTTACAAAGTCGTTGGTACAAGACTGAAAGGCTTTGAATCAAGTGCCGTTGGATCACATCAAATCATCAGCCTATACTTGTCCACTGCTGGACGTAGGCCTCTCCTAATGCTACCACTGAGCTTGGCCTTCAGCTTTGTGCATCCAGTTTCTGCCAGACGCTTTCCTCAGGTCGTCGCTCCACCTGGCCACAAGACGTCCTTGCACTGCCGTTGGATGGTGAGGTGCATGTCATCGCTTGGCCACTACACTGCTTGCAATATATCGATGTTATATATGTAGTTAAAGTTGGTACATTGAATTGCTTTGCCAACTGACCTCCAAACTTTCATCTGAATTTGGCACCGGACTGGTAATGATGATAATTTAGATGAGGTTATGAAAATCTGTTCCAGGGTAATATTTTTTCAGAAATATTTTCGACGTTCAGCTAACACCACATATTTAGTTTTTATTCATGTCTGTAATCATATGTATGAATTGCAAGCTTATGTAAAAAATGTGCATTAAAAAACACTCATATCGTAAAATCCGGATTATGAACTCAAAAATGGTGGCATAATGGCATACTTTACGCACGGCACGTATCTAATAAGAAAAGAAACCCATTATAACATTGTTTTTCAATCAAATCATTTTTCTCTTAAGAGTACCGGTTTAGCTCCGTACAACGAGGGATTTCGCCATTTATTATCTATGGTGGCGCGTGTTAGACCGTATGCTCAGGAATTTGCTGTGGACTGGATTTTGGCGTCATAATTTACTTCACATTTAATTAGTACATTAGTACCTAACCAAATTAATGTGTTATGTGATTTGTTGATCGAAAGTTTTATCTTGGTTAAAAATGACCGACAAAGCGAGGATAATTTGACTCTACTTGACATCACGGAAACAGCAAAGAACATGAAGAACTAACTTAACCCAGCAAAATCAAGAAAATATTACGACATATTTTTTTATATTAAAATTATGTTTCTATTGCATGAGTGTAGATAAAGTAGTGTATGAAACGGCACATAACTAGGTACTAAAGTAGTGTATGAAACGGCACATAACTAGGTACTAAAGTAGTGTATGAAACGGCACATAACTAGGTACTAAAGTAGTGTATGAAACGGCACATAACTAGGTACTAAAGTAGTGTATGAAACGGCACATAACTAGGTACTAAAGTAGTGTATGAAACGGCACGTAACTAGGTACTAAAGTAGTGTATGAAACGGCACATAACTAGGTACTAAAGTAGTGTATGAAACGGCACATAACTAGGTACTAAAACACTCGCCTACGGCTCGTTTTTTAAACTCACTCTCGTGTTTTGTCAACCCTCTTTATGCAACCTTTTCATAAAATACTATCAGTACACACCTATAGAATTGAACAGTTTCCTAGTATTAGTGACACTGAGCCAGTTCTTCCTGATGATGATGTCGGTCATCGCCCCCATCGGGAAGCTCAGGATGTACATAGACAGGTACGGGAGGGATGACAGCATTCCGTTCTGTAAAAAAGTATTTTTTTAGCTTATTCAAGATTTTGACTAGACTCTCATTTATTAGACGAATAACGTAAGGTTCTATAAAAAAACGACCTTTAATGCATTCTCAACCACTTTTATTATTAAAATGTTCCTACCCTAAGAAAAGGCATTGCCATCAAATACAAGATTATTTCTTTGACCATTCTAGCAATTAATCATTTTTGGTAAAAAATATGCCATTCAATCTCATTTCTTACTTGATTAAATTATCATAACTCTATGAACTATGAATCTATCTATCCTCAACAATATTATAACAGTGGAAACGTTTGTTGGTTGCTGGACGGATTTTAATGAAATTTGGAATAGAGAGAGCTTATACCCTGGAATAAAACATTTTTATCCCGGAAAATAGTAATTTTCCACAGGAAAACTGGAAAAATGTTGATTACTCCCTGTAAGGAACGGTTGCCATGGAAACGAAATAACAAGTGTGTCAAAAAACATCAAGAGCGTTGGTTCTATACCTACTTTTGCATTGGTTTTTAATATCCTAGAAGAACAAAGGATGCTTTTTTTCGCGATAAACTGTAGTCCGGACGAAATCGCGGGCGTGAAAACTAGCATCTTATATATTAATTTGTATCATTAGCAAGATTTTACTTTTATTTAAAACAAGCTATGCCCGCGGCTGTGCCCGCGTGATCACTTCATTTAAAAGTAGCCCATACGTGTTAATCCAGGACCAAAAGTTTGTTCGTTTCCATGGCAGACGTGTTATTTTGTTATTTCGTTTCCATGGCAACCACAGACTATTCTGTTATGGTGGCCGTTCCTTACAGTGAGTAATCAACACTTTCAAGTTTTCCCGCGAAAATTTTCCGGGACAAAAATATCCTATGTTTTATTCTAGGGTATAAGCTGTTTATATTCTAAATTTCATTAAAATCCTTCCAGCCGTTATCGCGTGAAAGCTCCCCAAACAAACAAACAAACAGACAAAGTTTCACTTTTATATATTGGTATGTATGTATTAATATTTTATTTCAATCTACAGCTGTACATCTTTGGCTAGAGTTTAGTGAAATTAAATAATTTAATTTGGTGACATATTTTAATTTATATTTCAAAACTAGCTGTGCCCGCGGTTTTGCCTGCGTGGTCATTTTTCTGGGATCTAAGGATACAGTGATATTCCAGACCCAAAAGTACCAAAATCATCAATTTTACTCATCATATTGAGATACCAGGTACCTACACCAGTTTTTAAGTCAAACCATAAGCTATCCAATAATAAACATAATAATTAGATAGCAATTACATTCCATTAAATGTATACAACAGAGACATACAATACAAAACACCACAAGTTATTATAAATGAAAAAGTAAATAGATGGCGGTCTAAAGAACTTCACGGCCGTCATATGCATGACTTGGATCAAGTTCATGTTGACTTAGATGCTTCAAATAAATGGCTGTAATTAGGCTATTATTCCCAGAAACTGAAAGTTATATGATCGTACAAAAAGTTTATTCGTAAAAACTCAGCATTCAAAATAACAAATGCCAAAATTGACACTGCGCTTCTTAAACCATTCAACACATAACCAGTGCCTATCCAACCCTAGCCCAAACAGATAACACCCACAAACATAAACAAATAGCCCACATAGTTCATAAGAAACTAGCCATTAAGTATAAAATCATACTATCTAAAGCAGTACCTTATTACCAATCCCTTCCAAAACCGGTGCTGGAAGGCCAAGGTCACAAGATATACTTCGATAGGGCAATATTAACACATAAAACATTTCTTTATACCAGACCAGACATCACCGTTATAGATAAAATAAATAAGCAGACATACTTAATACATATTGCTGTTCCATACACCCATAACCTACAAAACTGGTACTGATTTGGAAATTCCCTAAACTACACTAAATTTCTTCAAATGTTATTTAAATCTTGTTGGCTTCGTAACAAGGTATTTTTTCCCTGGCATATATGCCTCACTCACTAAACGATCACTAAAGCTTGTCAGCGTAAAATCAACTTTGTTTCCACGCGGCGAGAGTTCCGATTTGTCCAAACGCTGTTAGACTGCGAGTTAAAAACCTGTTTTTATTACGCTATTTTATGCGGTGCAGCTTAAATTGACGTAAGTTTAGAATAGATGCCAGGGGCAAAAAGACTGTGTTACGAAGTCGACAAGGTTTAAGTTAAATTTGTAAAATTTTAGTCTAGTTTAGTTTAAGGAATAAATTGACCGCATTGCTGCCAATAACTAAAAAAAATACACAACAGTAGTTCGGTATACATATGTACACCGAACTAAAGGAAGAAATTATTAGAATCTGGAAAATGAATAAAGTTTATATCGTGCCTCTGGTGCTTTCCAGTGCTAGAGTATACCCAAACATCTCGCTTACTACTTACAAAAGATTGACTTGCCTAGTAATTTCTTTATGACTATGCAAAAAGCTGCCATCCTTAACACTTGCCGAGTCGTACGGAATTTTTTGCACAAAGATTTTCCAAATGAAACTAATTCCCAAAATGAACTCCACTTGGCTTAAGCCCGTGTTGTTCAAATTTTTAACAAAAATTCTTAAAATTTCGAGAATTAAAAATCTTTGAGAATAATAATAACATATTCGGAATAGTTCCACACCAATTACCAAGCCCCGAACTAGGATTCCCTGTACTAAGGGGCACTATATAACGGATAAACATACATACATACAAATATTACTCGTCCATGACTCTAAAACAAATATTTCTATCACAATAATGATTGTTCCTCGCAGGATTCGAACCCGCCGACGTTTGATATTGTACATAGCCACTAGTCCGACTGGCCGTCAAAACAATAAAAACCTATCACAAAGACTGAAAACCATATCGCAATCGGTCTAGTAGTTTTTACGTGATGCGATAAAAAACACATACAGACAAACATAAAGACACAATTTTTTAAAATGTCATATATTTTTATATAATTTTTAGGAAAGTTATAAGTGTTCCGCCGCAATGCGTGACGCAGAAGGCGCACGCCAAAGTTAAGTTTTGGCCACTTGCCCAATGGCACCCAGGGGGTGCAAACCTAGACTTGAACAGTTGCCATTGATTACGGGGGTCTGACTAAACACTACTGGATTTCTAGTTTTAGTAGTGATCGAGGGAGCCCTGATGAAATGTCTGGAGTCCTTTGAATTATTTGCATAACCGACCACCGTCCGGATCGCTCAAGATGTCTCTAGGGTGTCTATGGAGGGGTAGTGCGTCTGTTGTCGCGTCTGTCGAGTAGTCAGATGCCTTAACTACAAGAAGGTTGGGGTGATGGGGTGCCGCGTCAAAATAGCAGCGAGAGGCCTCCTTCATGTATTGAAGGATAGAGGGAAGTTCGAGATCGCTATGCAGGTCGATGTTCCTCTGATACCAAGGGGCATCTACTGCACAGCGGACGAATTTATTTTCTGAAGTTTCTCTAGGGAAATGCGGGAGGTGTGAGCTAATACTACGTACGAGTATGTCATTGTCCGTCAGATGCAGGTTTTGTAAAGTGTTAACTTATTTTTAAGAGACATTTTACTGTGTCTGCCTATGAGTAACGCGAGGTTGGTAGAAGGCCGCCCTTTTGTGGACAGTGCTGCACTGTGCGGGGGAAGTCGCTTGTGTAAAGCGTGAACAGGAGTGGAGATAGCACGGAGCCCTGAGAGACTCCGGCTCTGATTGGATGGGGGGTGGATCGGTCACCCTCGACACGATAGCGGAAGCTCCAGCTCGTGAGGTAATCTTGTACTATAAGTATACAATAAGCACAACACGATCTGGCAACCCGAGCTGGTACAGCTTGTATATTGTTTTATTGTGCAGAGGGATGTGTACTTTCTTAGCGACTGAGGAAAGCTGACCGGTAAGCCAGAGGCACCAGCCCAAAAAAAATAGGGGAAGGAGGTAGGGATTTTGGTAGGTGGGATGTGGGAGATACGTAGGTGCTCTCTAGCGCTCAACACAAGGAAAATGACTTCCCATGCCCAGTCAAATACTTGTTTCCCCCCTAGAAGAGGAGTAAAATAAACAAACGCTTTGGGTCAGTGCCACACCATTCCACAGGTGGACCACGAAACTGTGGATTTTATTTTGCGACTAGAAGAGTCCAATG
Source organism: Alsophila aescularia (assembly GCA_946251855.1). Classification (NCBI taxonomy): domain Eukaryota; kingdom Metazoa; phylum Arthropoda; class Insecta; order Lepidoptera; family Geometridae; genus Alsophila; species Alsophila aescularia. The sequence continues at coordinate 66,222,049 of OX276378.1, forward strand.
AATTTATAAAAAAAAAGAACAGACTGGAATGAGCCCTCCAGCTGCAGAGACAAGGCGCCGCTCTTTTAAAATCCTGTGCCTCAGCGAACCATCGGGTACCGTCTGGCTTACCGAGACAAAGAGCGCTCCGTGAAGAGCGAATGTCTCCATAAACCGTCGGGTTGGATAGCGTCCCGCTAGGCACGAGTGCCTGTGCGGCGAAGCGAGCGCGGACTGGACCAAGCGATAGCTGCGAGCGATGCGCAGTTGGAGACCAGAGACACAAAAGGCAGAAGGCATAGATCGGCGGCGCAGAGCGGAATTACTATTGTTGTTATATTCTTGTTCAGTAGCACAAGTTATGTTCAACGGAACTATTATCAAGATCAGCGACACTGTTAAGAACCTTGGGGTAATCATTGATAGGCAGCTATCATGGGGACCTCAATTAGCAGAAAACAGCCGAAATTTTTTTGCTTCAGCAGGCTCACTTCGTAGATTACGCAATTTTCTCCCTATTACCACTAAAACTGCACTTGCACAATCTCTTTTACTGCCAATACTTGATTATGCAGACGCTTGCTATCTGGATTTAACCGAGGAACAGCTTAATAAGCTTGAACGCTTACAAAATTACTGTATTCGGTTTATATTTGGTTTACGCAAATATGACCATGTGTCTGAATTTAGAAATAAGCTAAAGTGGTTACCGATTCGTCTTCGCCGGGATACTCACATTCTTTCCCTTCTCTACGCCATTCTATTTTTTTCCACCACCCCATCCTACCTCAAGAAACGTTTCCAATTCTTACACCTTTCCAATCCTCGACACTTGCGCTCCTCAGAAACACTTCAATTGAAGATGCCTGTGCATTACACACAATTTTCCAGCAAATCATTTACTGTGCAAGCGGTCCGATTATGGAATAAACTACCTATAATCGTCAGGCAAGCTAAATCGATAGAGATTTTCAAAAAAAATGATAAATGTCCACTACTTGTCCTTTCTGACTAAAAACTGTTACTTTGTTTGTCTTATTACATTGAATACTGTGCATATTGTATATATTTAGTATGTTGTTTATTATTGTTTAGTTATTTATGTATTATTTTTATAAATATTGGTATATTCATATTTTTGTTAAGTATTCTTTTATTATTATTTTTATTTTATTGTGTTCCTGATACTATTACTTTTAAGTTGTTTATTTTATTGTCACTACCGTCTACTCTTTTTCAATCTTTTTTAGTTCATCCAAAGGTTGTCTGTAAGAGATTTCTGTAAGCGATAAGACCGCCGATTGTTTTACCGCAATATCTTATTTTTTTGTGATTTATGATGTACAATGTACGATTTACTTTTAAGTGGTATGCAATAAAGAGTTATCTATCTATCTATCTATCTTATTTGAAGTACCCTTGACCATTTTTTTTAATATATTTTTTGTACAGTTTTTTTAGTTTTTGTTTACAGCTTTATTATAAGTATTGGAGGCGCCGAGGAACATCTCCACGGGATGCGGTTTTGTGAAAATTGGGATCAGAAAATTATCCCAATGTACCAGGATTATATCCCTGGTGCGGAAGGATCGAATTATAAAATTATGTGACCTTCGCGTTTTGTGGACTGTATTATGTTATTCATAGGGCGAAATGCGTTGTGGTGATAGATTGGTGACAGGTTAGCAGCCAAGGGCAGATGGTATGATGATGGCTTTTTGCTTCGCTGTAGTCGGGTAAAAACAAACATAAATTGTCTTACACTTTTCAAATCAACTTGGAGTACTTTGGCCATGTAAGTGGGCATTTCAGTCATCAGCGTGAAGAAGCCCCAGTTCTGGCCGCAGTGGGCCACGATGACTGCCCAGAATGGCAGCGACGTCATGATCTTGGACCATGGAGCTGGATATCTCTGGAAAAAAAGGTTTAAACATTGAGGTACAAATCACGTTTTTTTTTTTTTTTTTTGGCCCGGTCTCCCCCCTTAGCTTTTCTTTCATTTATATTTTCCATTAGTTCAATCTGGGGTAGGGTTTTGTTTAGCGTGGGGTTTTACTTGTGTTAATTTTACCATTTATCATTTGTCTGACTTACAGTTTTGGCGGAAGTAAGCTACATATTTTTATTTTGTTCATTTTTTAGCTACAAAATTACATAATTATAGGCTAATTAAACTCTATCTACTCACCTTCTGTTCTCCAACTCTCCCTAAGGAAGTCTGAATATATTTCATTTCCTCTGTAGATATCTGCTTCGACTGTTCAGGGGAATCTGAACCGTATATGAAGTAGCATAAGCTCCATATAAGGCCAAGGCCACCGTTAGTGTAGAATATGGCTTCCCAACCCCAGGCGGTGGCCAAGAAACCGGATAATACCATTTGGAGGGCTATTCCTAGCTGACCACCTGGAAGAGATAAAATTGGATTTGGACTTGTTTCTGCCCATACAGATTGAAAACGCGCAGGTTTAAATTGCGTACATGAAAATGTACGTAGTTTAATTGTAACAGAATTGTTACCTGCTCTCTTTTCAAGTTAACCCTCGTCACATTCCATCACGACATATTCTAATATGATAATATGAAAAACACACAATAAAGTACACAATGCATTGGATCCCCTTTATTTAAACTTATATTTGAATCTAATCAAAGTGAAAGTCAAAGAATTTTATTGTAAACTAGCTGTACCCGTGGCTTCGCACACGTGGCCATTTCTCTAAGCTAAAAGAACTAAAAGACTATTCCAATACCTAAATTACCAATATAACAACATTGAAACAAAATTCCTTCAGGCGTCAAATTTTTTTATCGATTACTCGGCTCCTACTCATTAGATTGAGATAATAAGTACACCAGTTTTTAAGTCAAACCCTGAGCTATCCAACAAAGAAAACCACATCGCAATCGGTCCAGTAGTTTTTATGTGATGCGTAAACAGACAAACAGACAGACACTAATTTTAAAAATGTTTTACTCATTTTCAGTAGCTTAATTTTAGTACCCTAGATCTTTATTAAAAAATATCTTCATTATACAGATTTTTTGGTACTTACTGCTTTATTATAAGTATAGATGCCCTTCACTTTAGGGCAGAATAATAAAAATATGTGTTTTATTACATTACTAGTTTTCCCGCTCGCGACTTCGTACGCGCGGTCTACAGTTTATCGCGATAAAAATCATCCTATTTTCTTCTATGATATTAAAAACCAATGCAAAAGAAGGTATAGCACTAATGCGGTTGATGTTTTTTGACAAAGAGAATATAAAGTTTTTTGACAGGATTGTTATTTCGTTTCTATGGCAACCACATACCATTCTGTGGTGACAACCGTTTACAGTGAGTAATCAACATTTTCCAGTTTTCCCGTGTAAACTTACAATTTTCTGAAATAAAAAGTATACAGAACGGAATGACGTTTCTATAAAAACTAAATAACAACTACACGTAGCCATGGAAACGAAATAATTACAAGTCTGTCAAGTACGTGAGTAATAATGCAGTTGTCTATGGTCAAAAATCATCACGATCGTTGCTGTCAAAGATTTTGAATTACGCTTACTGGCGTATTTTTGTAGAAATTACGACGGGTATAAAAATGCTAAGTTAGAAAAATGCCGCGGTGTGTGCACGTGGCACTACCCGTGCGAAGCCAGGGCGAGTCTCTAGTGCGGTATAAAATGTTTGTCCCCTATAGATAACCCTATCCAAATCGCGGGTTATACTGAATAAAGATCACAAAAACTACAATTTTCTCGTCCTGCTCCCTTCCAGCACCTAAATTAGATCTCTGGAGCTTATAGTTACAGAAATATAAAAGCGAGACCTTAATACTCCTTTTCGTTACAGTCGCTCTTGTAGTCATGGTACCCCGTATGGTTGGAGTGATTTTTAAAGACCTATTACGTCAAAATACTAACTAACTAGATATACTAAAAATACAAATAGATAAGTAGATCAATTTTGTTATCATCATATATATTTGCTACTAGCTTTCGCCCGCGACTTTGTCCGCGCGGATGAAGTTCAGTTTATCGCGAAAAAAGCATCCTATGTTCCTATAGGATATTAAAAACCAATGCAAAAGTATAGCACCAACGCTCTTGATGTTTTTGACAGACTCGTTATTATTTAGTTTCCATGGCAACCGTTTCTTACAGTGTGTAATCAACATTTTCCAGTTTTCCCATGGAAACTTACAATTTTCCGGGATAAAAGTGTCCTATGTTTTATTCCAGAGTATAAGCTATCTCCATTCTAAATTTCATCAAAATCCGTCCAGCCTTAATCGCGTGAAAGCTCCCCAAACAAACAAACAAACAGACAACGTTTCACTTTTATATATTGGTATGGATATGGATTTTAATCATGGCTACAAAACAGTACCGTGACATACCTAAAGCGGTGGACCTAGGTATTTGAATATTGGAGGAATATTTCTTGAGTATCCTAGAGGTGAACTACGGAAGTAACTATAAACCGTAAAATATGACTACCAACTCCAAATAATATACCCCTATCCTGCTGGGACCCTTTACTTCACCGGTATGAAAAGTATCCAATGTCCTACCTCGTAGTATGAACTCAAATCATTCCAAGTTTCATTTGAATTCATTCAGTAGTTTCGGCGTGAAGCGCGTCTAAAATACAGACAGACAGACAGACAACAGACAAAAAGAAAACAGATTTGGCTTCAGTACAAATAATAGAACAGCATTCAAAAGAGATAATTACTAAATATCTTCAATGTACAGATTTTGGACCCATAGTCCCACAGGAACCTTTTATTTTTTCGGTATAATAAGTATCCTCAATATAATTAACCCATCATATAAAATATGACTGTTCTAAGTTGCATCAAAATCCGTCTAGTATTTTCAGCGTGATAAGTATTCGTTGAAATAAATTTCAAACCCTATCCTACAGGAACCCTTTAATTTTTCGGGATAAAAGTATCCTATGTCCTACCTCGTAGTATGAACTCTTATCACGCCAAGATTAATTTGTATTAATTCAGTAGTTTCGGCATGATGCGCGTCCAAGTTAAAGACAGACAGACAGACGATATAAAAAAAGTTTTGGCTTTAGTACGAATATGGAACAGCCTCCAATTTTTTTTACAAAATACATTCAATATACAGAATTTGGACTCCTATCCCGCAGAAACCCTTTACTTTTATATAAAGTACCCTTAATTTTCACCTATCATATCATATCTATGACTATGCCAAGGTGCATCAAAATCAGATGTTTTTTTTAATAACTTTCTGGGTAATTTTGTTCGGACAGTGGTGTAATTATTTTTTTAACATCTACTCTAACATAACCTATACTTTTGTGAACATAATCTTGGTTTCCATAAGCCGAAAAGTATATGCCGATACTTTTGGACTCCAAACCAGTACGCTGCAACTGAATGAATTTCAACCCTTCTTTCCTTAGGATTCCCATTCATGGGTCTGTGGAATTTGGCTAAACCACTGTTGTGATGGTTGTACCGCCATCTGTCGGTAGTCCGAGCCTCGTTCGTTGTTCGTCAAGATGCATCGCAGGCAGTTGTGGTTGACTTTAGGATTTTAGGTGGTAGTTTGCCCCTTATAAGAATTTCTTGAAGTACTTAGATGACATGTTTGTGAAATCATGTAAAACGTGTTTTTTTGTGATTTTAGAGTCGAATATCTCGGCTCCGATATAGTTTAGACATGTACTGTAGAAACAAAATCTGCTAACTATAAACAGCTCTTTTTAATAAAACTTATTTCGTAAATGGTCGCTAAACTTGGAAAATACGCCACTTTTACCCAAACCCATTTCCTATAGTTAAATATTTAAACGGGACTTAATCGCGCTGAAAATAATCCCTTTCCTATAATTATTTACCAGTGTCATAACGTAACTTCTTTCATTAAAGCAATTCGAACTATCAATTATGAAAATTCGGAAACCATTGCAATCCTCAGTCCTCGGTGATTCTGAGCATCGCTAGCGATGGCTGCACTGCGTACATTGTGTGATGCCACAAAGTCCATCTCAACGCCTCCGCGCAGCCCAGTGGCAGCGGCGGCAGGAATGACGTGTAGGATCCACCAAAGTTTGTTCCCTTATTTCAATTAGAAATTATGACTATGGTTTAAGAATCACACGAAAAGTAGCTATGCCTTCCTTCATAAGAGAAGTATGCAGGTGCATGTAATACTCGAATGAACAGGTATTCGTTTTAAGAATATTACAAGAATATTCATCATCATCATAAGACTAATATATGTCCACTGCTGGATTTAGGCCTTTCCTAATGCACGCCACTGAGCTCGGTCTTCAGCTCCGTCTACCCATTCTCTTCCAGACGCTTTTCGAAGGTCGTCACTCCACCTGGCCACAGGGCATCTTACACTGCGTGGTCTTAAACGTAGTATCCACTCGAGAACTCGTCTACTCAAATTGTTATCGATTTTTCTAAAAATTTTATCAGCCCACTGCCACTTTAGCTTGCTTAGACTAAGAGCTATGTCGGTCACCTTGGTTTTCCGTCAGATATCTTAATTACGAATCTTGTGCTTCATAGAAACTCCAAGCATAGCTCTCTCTATATCTCGCATAGCGACCTTAAATTTTTGGACTAGTTTAACCGTGAGTGTCCACGTTTTGGCTCCGTAGGTCATGACTGGTAGGACGACTTTTGTCTTCAGGCACTGTAGTATATAAATATAATAGTTGTGTATTATAAATATTTGTATATTTTTCTGAATCTCAAATTAAATACAGTTGTCGCAATATTACAGTTAAATATGTATTTTGAAATTATAAAATGAAAAATTGGTAAAATGACAGTGTGATAAAGTATTTAGTTTTTTACCTACTAAAGGCTCCTTTGGAGAAGAAATATCTGTTTATATTATTGCTTTATCAATAGAGAGATTAACCTAGGTATATGCACAAAATGCTGCAATGCTTACCAGCATACACAATGGTAGTGAGCAAGCCTTTCTCTTCAAGTGGTATCCATTGGCCTACGAGGTGATGCATGCAAGGGTAAATGAAGGCTTGTGTGAGACCTTGGAACACTCGACATACGCAGACCAGGATCCAGCCTCCCTGAAATAGACCATCAGAAATTAATAAATGAAAAACTTTTTGAAAATAAGATTTGTTGACCATAAGTAAGCGAGAACATCTCACACTTACGATCCGCCGATGATATCGTCCTAATGGCGGAGTCACTGCAAGATTTACATAGTACTGACCGATCTAGATGATGCTTCTCGACGCATCGGTCTCTGAATGAGCACAGATAAAACCAAGACCATGTATAACGATCTTGTTGAGCCGGAGCCTATTGCAGCCAATGGTGTAGCTCTTGAAGTTGTCCAAAAATATGTTAACCTTGGACAAATATTGCAATTAAGTAGGAACAACTTTGAGAAGGAAGCCAACAGAAGAATTCAGCTGGGTTGGGCAGCGTTCGGCAAGCAACTGCTGTTGATAATTGATGATGTTGATGATGAGGATAAAATAATAAGCACACGCCAAAAAATAATGTTTCGTACTTGTATAACCAGTTTAATTAAGGTAGGGTAGGTTAGTTTTTTTACCAGTACATCATTTGGCGCTTAAGCGCCAATTGCTATCAGGCAATTATATAACAGCAAGAATCCTATGTGGCGTAAGAGCAACTTTCCTCAAGCCAGCTGCTGTGCTGTCACCTAAAAAATTACCCCAGAAAACTAAAGAGAGGACTTACCATAGGAGCAGCAAAAGGTATGAGCAGGGATATCAAGGAGTTGACCCCAATGGAGAGCAAGATAAGCGGCTTCCCCCCAAGCAGCCGAGCCAGTTCCCCCGCTGGCACTTGGAGGATCACGTAGCCCCAGAAGAACGACGACAGGATCACGGACTGCACGCTGTGACTCCAATCGAAGTGCTAAAATAGAACAGAATAGCTGAAGAGCATATATTTAGTATTGAGAAATGGAAGAAAAAGTTGACATCTTTCGATTCTACGTTGTTGAGGACAAAATAACTCAAATATTTTCAAGGCAAGACATGGGAGACGCTGTCTATTGGCTGCTTTAAGTTTTGGGTTACAAAGTGACTATTTAGTAATCTACGCTTTTGGGCCGCACATCGAACCAAAACAAGACATAAGTTCAAAAATTAAACCCGACTACGGTCGGGTAAAAAATAGATAGCCTATGACACTCTTGCAATGAAAACGAATCAATTGATTCCTTTCTTGTCAAATCAGCCTAAGTTTGAACACATAACCCTTACTTTGCTTCGCCGTAATCGGTTAAAAAAAAACTATAAATTCGGTAACGATTCGTCTTCAGGTATAGACAGTCTATACCTGAAGACGAATCATTTGACACCTCGTTTGTCGAAATCGGACTAATAGAGGCGGCGCTATGGTGGAACATCCACATACCCACCACATACCCATATACATACATAAATACATATGGGTACATATACTGTTAAACTCATTACCCTTCCCTTGCTTCGCCGTAGGTCGCCTTGTAACCACAACTTCTCATGCTGTTTTTTTAAATTACCATCCACAGAATGTCTGGACAACGTGTCAGACATTTAACAAGCTGGATTAATGGTCATTTTTATGTTTTTTAGTATTATTATTTTTATTTTTAGTTTTGTAGTGTTTTCTAGATTTAATTTTTATTGCATGTAATAATTTCCCATACAATGTATTGTTTTTTGGAATAAATTAATAGAACTGAGTTTGTAATTTTGTGCTTTGGTAATTTATTACCTCAATATCTCATCCTGGACGGAATGAAACCTAAAGCATGTCTGGACCAACCAGATAAGTCCAAACTTTCCATGCACTATCATTATGCTATCATGAATGGAAACTTAAGTGTCACAGGGCGGCGGTAACGCGCATAAATATCAAGCGGTCGCTCCGCCGACATCTGACCCGGTACGACCACTTGATACTCGTACTTACTGCAGATAGTGTAACTGAATCAATAATTCCTGTGAATTATTCGTAGGTTTGTTGGTAACTCGATCCTGTATGTACATACATAGGCTGCAAGCCTTTTTTGTGAATTTTTGTTTTTCTATCATTTTCGGATTACGTGTATTCATATGATTCGTTATATACCTTATAAAATCGGCGTAAAAATCTGGATTTAGACACTCACTTTTATGAATATTCTAACTTAACTTTTCAATCAGTATGTAGATAATAAAGAGCAGCTGTTTGAAATACTAGCCCTTGCCTTATAACATCCTGCGAATCTTTGAATCGCAATTCCAAGAGAAATCCTGTGATACATAAGGGGTTGTTTAATGTTAAGTTACATAACCTTGTACTTTTATCTATACATATAAAAATAAAACTACAAAAAGTGCAAAAAGAGACGCAAAAATAAGTTTATTTGTTAAGTATATAATATTATTTGTGTAGCAGATAACCTTTTTAAATCAAACTGATAGAAGAAATTGTTACTATAAATATAATGTATGTTTTGTTATTATATTATTGCGTAGTATCGTTGAAGGCAATTCCCTCTTTTTTGCGTGTAAATAGGGCGTACATATACCTAAAAATATTACTTGTAAAGAAATTTGCCTGGAAAAATGTGGTGTGGTAATGATTTTCACATATGTTGTTTATGTCTAGACTCTGATAAAAAAAACAAGTTTTCAACCTTCTTGAATTAAAGGGGCCAAAATAAGTTTTTTTCTCAATAGTTCTTAAAAATTTAGCTATCTGGCAAAAGTTTCTACAAAAAGTATAGGTAAAGATATTTGCCACATATTTGTTACAAGAAGCGAAAAACATCTTTACTAAAAATGGTCTAATGCTGGAATAACGTATATTCATAACCGCTGAATGTAGAGACTTTATTTTCGAGAGTATGTTTATAAAGAGGTAACAACGTACACACACGAAAATATGAATTGAAAAAAAAACGCATTTGAAGAGGTTTCAAATGGGGATCAAAGTTTTAACAAAATACCTCTATTTTGAAGACACTGTTTACATTAGACAGTTTAAATTTTAAATGTAAGCTCCCGAAATAAAATTAACTAACACGTGTTTCAGGAATATTAAAATGTTCGAAAATAAAAGGTCAGGCTCAGATTTTCATCAAAAATTACAATTTCCCTAATTTTATTATGAAAATTGTACCTGACCTAACGTGTAAGCTTATTTTATTTTGGAGCTTAATTTATTTTTTACTATTCAGATAACGTTAAATATGTAAGTAAATTAAGAAACATTATAATTTAAATGAATACTAGCTGCGCCCCGTAGTTTCACCCGCGTCCCTCATGGACCATGCGCGTTTCCAGGATAAAAAGTAACCCTTTCGCTTTTTTTTTTTTTTTTAAATATTAGTGTGATTACATTTGCGAGTGGTCAGCGCGTATTCAATCATTTTGTTCGCAGTCGGGTTTTTTGGATTTAAATCATAATTTTAATTGTCATCCATCGTAGGGCACGTTCCCGGCTGTTATTTATTCAATAGTAGACAAACGAACATCTAGATTCGTGCAGCTAAACCCAGCGCGGGACACGACGCAAACATATGCCTGGGTGTTTGCTTTTTACACTACGGATAGCGGACGGACGCAATGCTATAAGGCGAAAGTTTGTATGTATGTTTGTTATTCCTTCACGCTCAAACCAATTCGGATAAAATTTAATCCCAGAATAGCCTATATCCTGGATTAACACACAGAGTTATTTTTATCATTATCATCATCATCATCATCGTCATCATGTACTACTTCACTCAAACGGATGAACCGATTTAGATGAAATTTGGTACCAAGATAGATCATATCCTGGATTAACACTTTTCATCATCATCATCATTATAATTCACGTGAGTAAAACCATGGGGCTAGTAGTAATATAAATTTAACGTTTCTTATTTACTTACATGGTTTACTGTACATATTGCAACAATGGACTAAAAGTAAGATTTGTTAAACACGTCAATGACAAAATTAGAACAGCGTTTTACGAGCAAAGATTCTTTATAGTATAAGAAAACATATTTCAGAAGATGTAAAAATTCTGCTATGCGACCTTCTGATATTATCACCTTTTAACTACTGCAGTGCAGTTTATGGACCGAGGTTGTATGCTAAAACAGAAAATGCAATTCAAAGAGTACAGAAAGCATGTGCAATATTCTGTTTTGGCATACCAAGACGAGAGCATGTTACACCTTACCTCGTCAGAAACAACATTTTGAATATGAAAGCTAGGAGAGACCTTCACCTAGTCTGCACAACACAAAAGGTAATGTGGAGCAAAAAGCCAGAATACCTTTTTGAAAAGCTTACATGGATTAAGGATATTCACTAAACACTCACTAAACACTCGCTCAAAATGCCTGAATGTTTTGTCTATAGCCAAGCATATGACCACTGGATTTAAAGGCTGCTTCAAATATAGTGCATTTAAAATTTGGAACAATATACCATCTCCTATGAGAAAAAAAAATAAGTTCAGCTCTATTTAAATGTAAATACAAGGGTCTTCTTTTGAACCGTTCCAAGCAGCAGTTTGAAGCAACCTTTAAAACAAAATAACAAAACATACACGCACACACCCTCTTTTCATCAAATTACACACATACACATACACACCAACCCCCATCCCCTTACACTCGTCTCCCGCATATTGTAGTCAATGGTGAAACTTTTGGAATCACAAAGTATACGGCCTTTAATAAATTAGTTTTGTAATGTCTATGAAAAGTGCTGTATTGCAATTATGTTTTATTTTTCATTATATTGAACAATAAAACATTGGATATTCATTATTTTTTTATTACCGCTCGCTTAACACTTTATTTGCGCTTGACTAACACCAGAGTTCAAGCAACGGGTATGCTGAAACCAGCCCTGCGTAGACTCTTAGTCTGCGCAGTACAGTGCTGAGCATACCCCAATTGTCAAACAAACTCAATATTGTAAAAAAACATCAGATATGCGTGCTAATGTGACGCGCGGCACGGTAAATTTAATGTTACTAATTGTCGCGAATCATGTTATCGTGGAATATATTCTATAATACTCTCCTGATTGAGAAGTATCCAATGATACCACATTTATCAAAATCTATCAAGCCGTTTAGGCTGTAGGACGTGCCTTAGAAACGTATAAACAAACAAACAGACATACTTACATGCAACCCAAACACATTTCCTCTGTCGGGTAAAAAACATTTCTAAAAAGCTTTCATGCAGTAACCATGTCATAGCGAAACTTAAAAAGGGCTATCACAATTAAATACGTATACAACATTTCCTGTCTGTGCTGTTAACCGAAGGCAGGACCCAACACTGAATGCAACAAAAATTACAACGTAAAATTTAAATACGACTATTATAATAAAATACGTACACAAAATTTTGTATCTGTGCTGTTGACCGTTGAAGAGTTACTTTATCTGGAGACCATGTCTTGGTAAAACTAAAAGCCAGCTATCATAAAAAAGATTACACAAAATTTCGTGCCTGCCATGGTATGTCATGGTAACTTTTAGAATCGGATATCATAATAAACTGCGTTCACAAAATTTCGTGTCTGTGCTGTTAACCGTTGAAGAGTTCCTTTTTCTTTAGCTAATCCTGGATGTCAATTCAGGTCATGCCTGAGTAAGTCTATCTCAGTGTATTCCCCGCCTGATGCTAGCCTTAAGGGTAATAGGCGCGTGTGGAGATACAACTCAGCAGATTGGGATGAGATGCGGCAATTCCTTGCATCGTACCCTTGGTGGCAAACATGTTTCACCTCCCAGGACCCGTCAACTTGCGCATCTGCTGTTATAGAGGTAATATGTCAGGCAATGGAATATTTCATTCCATTCAGTGACAAGACTCTTTCAAGCAAAGCTCAGCCTTGGTTTGGATCCAGCTGTGGTCGTGCTGTGGCTCTAATGCGTGCGGCAAATCTAGACTGGGCTGATGCTCGAAAGCGCAAATCTTCTGATATTCGGGCTATGAAAAGAAAATTTAAAGTTGCCGCTAAGACCTGCTTCCTAAAAAGATACTTAAGAAGGCTCATTTTGATCACGTAAATCGAATTGGGGCCAAACTGGCTTCATACCCCGCGGGTAGCAAAGCTTTTTGGTCCCTGGCCAAGTCGGTCGAAATGAACTTCTGCCGCCCCTCACTGCCACCATTGCTGAAACCTGATGGATCACTGGCTCACACTAATGGAGAGAAAGCGAATTTATTTGCTTCTCTTTTTGCAGAATCTTCGCATCTAGATGCTTCTGGCAAGATACCTTCCTGCTTTCCTCATTGTGGGGTTTTTATGCCCGAAATTCGCATTTGCCAGAAGGAGGTCCTCAGAACGCTTCGAGCTCTAGATGTGAACAACGCCAGTGGTCCTGATGGTATTCCAGCGATTGTGTTGAATAACTGTGCGCCCAAATTGTCTTGTTGTCTCTCTTAACGCGTTTGTACCGCCTCTCTCTTCACTCCAGTACAACCAGTACCAAAAAAGGGAAGTCGTGCTGATCCGGCCAATTATCGTCCCATCTCGATAACCTCCTTACTCTGTAAGTGTATGGAGCGTGTCATAAACATTAGGCTCTTGGCATACTTTGAAGACAATGATCTTTTCAATGATCGGCAATACGGATTTCGCCGAAACCGGTCTACTGGGGATCTTCTCGCGTATGCCAGTCACGTACTGAGGGAAGCCATAGAGATGCATGGTGAGGCGCTTGCCGTCTCCCTTGACATATCAAAGGCATTTGATCGGGTCTGGCACGATGGCCTTTTAAACAAGCTTCCCTCATATGGCTTACCTGTTGGCTTATGCAATTGGATAGTTGATTTCTTGAGGGAACGATCTATTATCTATATTCCAAAGTGTAACAATACCAATAGGCGACCATCTGGAGCTTTTGGGTGTCGAACTCACATCAAACCTGAATTTTGGGTCTTATGTTGAATCCAAAGCCAAGGTAGCTGCAGAAAAACTTGGTATTTTGTCTAAGGTTAAGCGCTTCTTCACACCGGGACAGCTTTTGAATCTTTATCAAGCACAGGTCCGATCTTGTATGGAGTACTGCTGCCACCTCTGGGACGGTTCTGTCAAGTATCAGCTCGAGTCTTTGGATTCAATTGAGAGACGTGCTATCAGGCTCATTGGGGATGACACTGGTAAGGAGTAAGCTTCAAAGTCTGGCGCATCGACGTGAGGTAGCAAGCCTGGCGGTATTCTACAGATTGCACTATGGAGAGTGTGCACAAGAACTGCACAACCACACCCCATCACCTTTTCATCACCGTACGACTAGACGATCAGCAAAACGCCACCCTTTTATGGTTGAAATACCTCGCAAAAGAACGAAGCGTTACGATTTTCATTTATTATAAGATCTGCAAAGGAGTGGAATGCCCTGCCCTCGTCAGTGTTTCCGGTAAATGATGACCCAGGTGTGTTCAAGTCAAGAGTGAATAGGTATCTACTAGGCAAGCGTGCTACACTTTCGACCACATCATCGCTTTCTATCAGGTGAGATCGTGGTCAAACGATTGCCTAGTCCGTAATAAAAAAAAAGCGTACCATAAAAATGAATTGTCATTGGAACTGAACCACCTTGCAAAAATTCAACTCCTACTCCCTACGTAGGACAAGACGAAATGCTACCAAATCAGCTTGTAAGATTTGACCTAAACAAGCATACATACAGACATAAATACAAACATAAATACATACATAATACTTACAAAGTTTGCAAGTTAAATAAAAGATTTTAATAAAAATAAGTAAAAAATATGAAATCCCAATATCTATCTATCTTCTATCTATATCTATACCATAATCGACTGTAAATGGGCTAAATCTGTACATTAAATATTTTTTGAAAATTTTAATTGTGATAAACTTCAAAATCGATAAGGAGTGCAAAGGGATATTTTTCTAATTTTTGTCTGTCTGTCTGTCTGTCTCTTTGAACACGCATCATGCTGAAACTACCGGAAGGATTTTGATGCAACTTGGCACAATCATAGCTTATGTTATGGATTAACATTTAGAATACTTTTTATCCCGAAAAAATCACGAGTTCCCGTAGGATAGTGGTTGAAAGTTATTTAAAAGAACACATATTACGCTGAAACTACTGGGCGGAGTTTGATGTAACTTGGCATAGTCAATGTTCATATTATGTATTAAAACTACGGATTCTTTTTATCCCCAAAAAATATAGGGTCCCTGCGGGATAGGTATTCAAAGTTATGATAGTTGACATGTAATATATAAATAAAACATTAAAACTGTATCATAATTTCGACCTACTTGGCAAGATGATGTGTCACAGCGGGAGTATGCCGGCCTGCCAACCCAGACGTGCCTGGGTTGAAATCACGGGCTTCTTGAAATGTTTTGCTCCATATTTTTGAGCATTTACATATTTTATGCGTTATTTTTACATTTTCCTCGATCATCATCGTCATTTCCTGAAGTAAACCATCAAATCGTTTCAACAAGTTTGTTTCAAGGTCACAATAATTCCAATTCAGATAATTAAGAAAAAACAGAAAAGAGTTCTGTCAATTAAGGTACTTTGTTTTTTTTTTAATTTGTAAATTTGTTAGTTTTACCTGAAGCGCATGTAAAAAGAAATAAATTATCATTATTTTATCATGTTCAATCCCTCATAGCTAATAAACCAAAGGCATCAAAGTTCTCCCTCCGATTTAACTAGATGGCGCTGATTGACCTTAAAACACGCAAGCATTTCATTCACTGCAACAAAGGGTCCCGCTAAATTCAAATCTACAAAGTTTTTCGGATTCGGCTCACACTAGCACTAGCACTGGTTGCACCTACTGCCTTGCGGTGGAACGCGGTGCGTTTATTCTAGCGTTTATTTCATATTGTATTATATGCGTTTATTTCATATTTTATTATATGCGTTTATTTCATTTCATTGCAATACGTGCACTTCTATGAAGTGTCATAGAAGTGCAATTGTGTTATAACGCATATTCTGTGAAGTATGGAGTGCCGTATTTCACAGAATATGCGTTATAAAAAGCAAGGCAGTGCCTTATTCTGATGATTAGATGCCGAGCAATCGATAAAAAACTATTTGACAGCTGAACGAATTTTGAAGAAATGTAGTATAATATTGCACCTGGTCCTCTGGACCTGGACCAAACCTACAACTGGTCTGTTGGTGGTATGGCTTTTGGTCCTGGAATAACACGTGTGGGCTACTTTTAAATGAAATGACCACGCGGGCAAAGCCGCGGGCACAGCTAGTTTCTAATACAAGTCAGAAAAAGCAGATAAAATATACCATGTTTTTTTTTAATGGAGTTAAAACGCTCGTATGCCTTTGTTTTTAACCTCCGACGAGAAAGGAGAGGGGTGTTATAAGTTTATGGTTTGTATCTGTGAGTGTGCATGTTTGTGTGTCTGTCTGTGGCATCGTAGCTTCCAAACAGATGGACCGATTTTGTTTTTTTTTTGCGTTTTTTTTTCTGATTGAAAGCTGACGTGATCGAGATGGTTTGTAGCTAAAATGGGGGGTCGGGGGTTATATACATTTTTAATTTGTTTTTGTAAATCATAATCTTGGTCGCACGTGGTCATCAGTTACGGTATTTTGTATGCAGTCAATAACATTCATTTTTTACTGAATAGTATTTATCAAAGTCGTAAATATCAATTTATCCTCTTAAAAGTTATATTCTATTATATGTCTACACTAATATTATAAAGAGGAAAGATTTGACTGTTTGTTTGTTTGTTTGTAATGGATAAACTCAAAACATACAGACACGATTTAAATAATTCTTTCACATAGAGAAAGCAAAATTATCAGCGAGTAACACTAGCATGATTTTATTTTTCAAAAAAATTGAGTTCTCTTCGAAAATTGCAATAATGTAACCTGAGGTATTAAATTTTGCAAAAAATCTCGATTACTTTGTAGGACAAACCAAAGAGCATATAAATATTATACGTAAGATCACAAACTAAGAAGGAGGTAAGGATCTTTGTACACGTTGTATATCGTTTGTATATGGAACGTTACAATGGAAAAAAACACACACAACATCTTATGAACATCCTATAATTTATCTTATTGCTCTATTTATCACTCTAGCTGAGCTGATACATCTTAATCCTGTTATTATTATGTATGTAGGTATGTTTTTATATATATGTATATGTATTATAGTAGTATGTAAGTATGTATGTTTATTATTTTATATAATTGTATGTATCTACTAGGTTTATATCTTTTATTCCAATTTTCTATTGTGTTTTCCCAATTAATTTCATTTCAATCAAAAAATTACAAAATAATAATTTTTAAGTGTTTATTTATGGTTTATGTATTTATTTATTGGTTGAAACCACCGTCTCTATTACCTCCGTTATTCCTTTCCATGCGCGGTTGTCTGGAAGAGATCGCTCTGAGCGATAAGACCGCCCATTGTGACACTTTATTATTAATTTTGTTATTTTAGTTGTAAGTTTTTTTTTGTGTGTTTCAATAAAGAGTTATCTATCTATCTATCTATCTAATCATTGACGTAGGAAATGCTCTATGCTAATAATACACGAAATAGTAACCGTAATTCAAGCTCCTTGCGTTAAACAGAATAATCATCATCATCATGTCAGCCTTTAGAAGTCCACCGCTGAACATAGGCCTCCCCCAAAGAGCGCCATGACGAGCGATCTTGTGCCACCTCCATCTACTGACTTCCTGCGATGGCTACAATGTCGTCGGCCCATCTTGTGGGGGGTCTCCCCACACTTCGCTTCCTTGTTCGTAGTCGCCATTCGAGAACCTTTATTCCCCAGTGGTTGTCGGTTCTGCGAACTATATGGCCTACCCATTGCCACTTCAACTTGCAAACTCTGAGAGCTATGTCGGTAACCTTCGTTCTTCTACGGATTTCCTCATTTCGGATTCTATCACGTAGTGAAACACCGAGCATAGCTCTTTCTATTGCACGCAACAGAATAATACAATAGACGAATGGAAATGGTAGGTGAGTATAAAACCTATAAACACAAACATTTTGTGTAAGAAATTGTTGTAGTTCTATTTGTCCAAATAAAGTACCTACTAATTTTATCATTCTATACCTATATCTGCCCGTGAGAAGCCGGGGCGGGTCGCTAGTCGTAAATATATCTCAAGTATCACTATCGTTATCAAATTTTCTATCTTTGCGGAGGTCTTTATCAAAACTTCTGACAGTGTTGAGATTATTTGTTGACTCTGAGAGTCTACGTCATTTATCCTACAATACGAAGTTTTTCGGAAAACAGTTTTTAGGTACACCTACTTTTATAGTTCATGTTTGGGTGTGCACTTAACCATAGACAGATAACCATAATTTATTGTACTCTAAAGATAACCATAAAATGTCAATTCAACGTGTGCATGTTTGAGTAGGCACATTTTGGATTATGTTTACACTAGGTTTATGAATGTGTATAAATGTTGTGCATAAATGAAAATATTACATATTATTTACATTTTTAGTAAAAAAAATATATGAAAAAAAACGGTACTTTTCGTTTCTTTCACTTTTTATTATTTATTTATTATATTATAATGCACCGCCGTCTTTGCCGTATATTAATTCCTTTCCATCCAAAGGTTGTCTGAAAGAGATCGCTTTTTAGTGATAAGACCGCCCATTGTCCTGTATATTTTGTATAAATGTTTTAGTTATTATTGTATTTTTGTTCTATGTGGTGTACAATAAAGAGTTATCTATGTATCTATCTACTTTTCATTAATTCGTCGGTTTAACTCTTTGTCAAAGTTGGATCTACCCAGTTGGATTGTTTGGCCTAAGTAGACATAGTGATCAACAGCTACGATAATATCGTTCCCAACATAAACCAGCATAGGTACGACATTAGCATTTGACATGATGTTCTTCTTGCCCATGTTCATTTTAAGACCCACCTGTTGGGAAACAATATTGAGGTCACTGAGCATTATGCTTAGATCTTCCAGGGTTTCTGCCATGATGACTTTATCATCAGCAAATCGAAGGTGAGTGATGTATTCGCCATTAATGTTAACACCATATCCGTTCCAGTTCAGAAGCTTGAATATATCTTCTAGTGCAGAGGTGAATACATTCGGAGAAATAACGTCTCCCTGTCTCAACCCTTTTTGCAACTAGATAGAACTCGTGCTCTGATCCTGAAGACGGACTGTCATGGTGGCCTTGCTGTACAAACACTTCAACACTTCGATGTACTGGTAGTCAATCTGGCATCGCTGTAATGACTGTAGCACTGCCCAGGTCTCGACTGCATCAAAGGCTTTCTCGTAATCCACAAACGCTAGACATAGGGGCCGATTATAGTCTCCGGTTTCTGTATAATCTGCCGGAGCGTATGAATGTGGTCTACGGTGCTCAAGCCTTTCCGGAATCCAGCTTGTTCGGGAGGCTTAAATTCGTCAAACCTACATGCGAGTCAGTTTGTAACTACTCTCAAAAACAGCTTATTGACGAGGCTCAGCAGCGCAATGGGCCTAAAATTCTTTAAGAGGGTTTTATCATCTTTCTTAAAGAACAGAACCACTACGCTCCAGTGCCACGCCTCTAGCGTAGTACCCCCAAGGATGACTGAGTTAAAAAGCTTCTAAAGGACTTTAAGTATCGTTGTTCCACCCGCTTTCAGTAGCTCTGTCGTTATTCCGTCCTCCCCTGGTGCCTTGTTGTTCTTAAGCTGTTTGAGAGCGATTCTGATCTCGTATAGACTGACGTTCGGGATATCTTGCATCGCTAGTCGTGATTGGAGAACTATTTGTACATAGAAATTCTTGAGCTTACTCAAATCTGTGGCTTCGACGAAACGATGCTGCCACTGTCAGTTTTCAGCTTCGTCAACAGGCTTTGCCCAATAGACAGATCTCTTGCGAACACTTTGGAGCCCTTGTTCCGCTCTATTGCGTTCTTAATACAAGAAGTTTTATAGGAACGCAAATCGTGACACATTGACTTGGAGATCTGTTTATTAAGCAAGCTGTAACTCAACGTATCCACTGAAGACCGAAGCCCCATCTCGCCTCGTTCTGCCATAAGTTTCAGTGTATGTTCAGAGAGTTTCTGTGTTCTATTTTTGCGGTGGGTCTTAAAGAACTCCGACCCGACCGCGTGAACAATTTCCACCAGCCGGTTGTTTGGTTCGTCCACTGTATTGCAATCGGTAAGGATTTGGAAGCGATTTTTAAGCTCCAACTGAAAGCTCTCGGGGTTTTGATTTTAGAAAGGACATGGGCAAAGAGTAGATCGCATCAAACGAGACCTCTCCAGCTTTACGTTGATATTCAATGAGCCTCTTACCATGCGGTGATCACTGCCGGTTTTAACCCTGTTGATCACAGAGACATAATTGAATATTCGCTTATTGGTCGTAAAAATGAAATCTATTTCGTGATTATGACCTCCGGAGTTCAGCCACGTCCATTTCCTGGACGGGCACTTCTTGAAAAATAAGTTAAAAGAAGTTCATCATAAAGAGTACCTCCTTCTCCATGAAGTCGACCAATCGTTGACCCCTTTGGTTCGAAACCTATTAGCGAAACTTGAGGCCATTGGGATAAGAGGAATCTCGCTTAAGTGGTTCACCAGCTATCTTACAGAAAGAAGTCAGATGGATAAGATTAGGAATAGCTTGAGCAATGAGGCTACCATTAAAATTGGGGTGCCACAAGGCAGTATACTTGGCCCTACGCTATTCTTAATATACATCTATGAATTGTGTGACATTGTACAGACTTTTTTGTTCATATTGCTTTATTATAGGTATGGATAATAAGCTACCTTTTGCCATCAAACTAAAGTACCTATGCAAAATATCATCGGATCTGATACGGGTAAGAGCCTCCGTAAGGTCATTGAACTTTAGAAAAAATATGCTTTTACTTGCAATGTTTGTATGTATATAATATGTATGTTTGTTTAGGTCACATGAATCGACATCCAGTATTAGCTTTTCAACGGTCAACACAGACACATTTTGAAATTTTGTGCGCACATTTAATTATGATAGCCGGTTTTAAATTTTACCATGCCATGGTCTCCATATAAAGGAACTCTTTAACGGTTAACAGCATAGACATGCAATTTTGTGTACGCATTTTATAATGATAGCCGGTTTTAAGTTTTACCATGACATGATTGCTCCACTCAGAGTTCGGTCCTGGCTAGGTCAACGGTTAACAACACTGATATGAAATGTTGTGAACGCATTTAATTGTGTTAGTCCGTTCTATTCTAATTTTCACCATGACATTATACTGCATATTTAAATTAACTTATTTTAAGTGTCAGGTAAGTCAGGTCCCTGTATTTTTTAGAGTGTTCCAGATATTTTTACTACTTTTTACTATTTCAACGATTACTATTAATAATTTTATATTCGGGACATTTCACACCAATTATCTAGCCCCAAAGTACGAGTAGGATACCCTGTACCATGTGGGGACTAGACAACGGATAAACGTACATAGATACAAATAGTACACGTGGTTTGGCACGTGGTGTGCTATATTTGCGTGCCAATTTTTGAACTCTACTGACTCTACTCTACATATTTATTTTGGACTTGTGTTTTTTTTTTGTATTAAAAATCATGTAACATACATTAGTAAGACCTTTATTTGGCGATATTGACGAAATTAACGGTTTAACCTACAGAAAGACATAATGAATTTCAAACAACAACGGGAGCGATCTCGGTTGGAAATCAATGATGTACATAGCAATGAACCTTTGTTTTGGGATATCGTTGAAGCAGTTGCATCGAAGGTTGAAGAAATATGGAGGGTAGCATCAATTACAACTGAGGGTTACACAAATGTTACATGCTTGAAATTACAAAACCTTTAAAATGTATTCAGTTTTATAAGTTTTATATTTAACTTTTATACATAGCCTTACAACCAATTTCGAGTGTCATCTTGCCAACTTGTCAACTTTATTTAGCTTGTAATGTTTGTATGTATGTATATATGTATGTATGTATGTTTTTTAGGTCAAATCTTGCAAGCTGAACCTCTTATCCTACGGAGTTGAATTTTGACATGTTGGTTCTATTAAATTTCGCTTGTAGTATGTCCAGGGCCTGTAGTCTCGACTATAGATAGTGATTACTCTACAATGAAAATCGGTACATGCCAATGATAATCGTTAGCATTGACAGTTATTGTCATCGGTATCTGTACTGCGTAGAAAGATAGTAGGTATATACTCGCGTCTACGCTGTACTGACATTGATCATGATTGACACCGATATTTAGCAGAGATTACAAAATATCGTTATCATTGGACTTTGCGACTGATTTCACGTCAAGTAAAACAATCGCTGTCTATGTCAAGACTGCAGGCCCTGGAATTTTGCAATCAATACCTCACCCACTTATACTGAAGCTATCAGGCTGAAATTTGGCACACACGCTTGGTTCTCGTGACAATGCACGAATACTTAAATGCCACCATCTTTACTCGACTGAGGGTCATGTGTTTGGGATCTATGTATGTATGTATGTTTATTTGTACGTTTCTTAGGCGCATCCTATAGTCTAAACGTCTTCATGGATTGGATTCGTCTTGATCAGGAAAGTGCTATATGAAGTGTCAAGAAAACTAATACGGCGGCTTACAGCTGCCATATTGTATTTCCGACGGAACAAAAATTAACCAAAACCTATCAAGTGAGGTATCAAAAAACTTTTTTTTTACCTTTTTTGACCGTGGCGGTCTCGGTTTAGAATAAGACCCCTCCCAATCCTCCCGTAGATGTCGTAAGAGGCGACTAAGGGAATACAGACCGGAAGATGGGCAGCAGCGTCCTCCGAGCACATATTTGTAATACTGCGGTCACCAATCGGCCTGCCAAGCGTGGTGACTATGGCAAACCCCCCCAATATGATAGATACACCGCAAGGACGGCCCCCAGTTCCCGGCAGCTCCATTATTCCTGGCACCGGTAGCAGCCACGGTAACAGCGGAGTAGGGGGTGCTAAGCATCCCCGGCAGAGACCCAGCTACTAACCCCCACGATCTCTGGACCTGGCAACTTATAACGCACGCACCTTAAGGACCGATGAGAAGTTGATAGACTGGAAGAAGTAGTAAGTAAGTTGCGCTGGGGTATTACAGGGTTATCAGAAGTCCGTAGAGCGGGAAAGGATACGATGGCCCTCAATTCCGGCAACTTACTCTATTACCGAGAGGGTGAACAGTAGTCCCAACACGGTATCGAGTTTCTCGTCCACAAGTCCCTCGTCGACAATATTGTGAAGATCGAAAGCGTTTCGAGCAGGGCGGCATACCTTATACTCAGAATTACCGAACGGTATTCGTTGAAGGTCATTCAGGTGTACGCCCCACGATGAAGTGGAGGATATATATGACGACATTTCTAATGCTATGCATGTCCCGAAAACATACTTCACAGTGGTGATGGGGGACTTCAACGCACGGCTGGGCATGAGGCATGGCGATGATTTGAGAGTGGGGCAGTTTAGATTTGGACAGCGGAACCAAAGGGGTCAGCGATTGGTCGATTTCATGGAGAAGGAGGGACTCTTTATGATGAACTCCTTTTTCAAGAAGCGCCCAATCAGGAAATGGACGTGGATGCACCCCAGCAGTCATAAGCACGATATAGATTTAACTTTGACGACCAATAAGCATCATATATTCAATGATGTCTCTGTGATCAACAGGGTTAAGACCGGCTGTGATCACCGCATGGTAAGAAGCTCATTGAATATCAACGTAAAGCTGGAGAGGTCTCGTTTGATGCAATCTACTCTTCGCCCAAGTCCTGCCCAAATCCAAAACCCCGAGAGCTTCATTTAGAGCTCCAAAATCGCTTCCAAATCCTTACCGCATGCGATACAGTGGATGAAGTTAACAACGGGCTGGTGGAAATTGTTCACGCGGTCGGGTCGGAGTTCTTTAAGATCCACCGCAAAATAGAACACAGAAACTTTCTGAGTATACATTGAAACTTATGGCAGAACAAGGCGAGATGAGGCTGCAGTCTTCAGTGGATATGTCGAGTTACAGCTTGCTTAATAAACAGATCTCCAAGTTGATGCGACACGATTTGCGTTCCTATAATACTAGTTTAGTATTAAGAACGCAATAGAGGGGAACAATGGCTCCAAAGTGTTCGCAAGAGATCTGTTTATTGGGCAAAGCCTGTTGACGAAGCTGAAAACCGACAAAGACAGCATCGTTTCGTCGAAACCAGAGATATTGAGTGAACTCGAGAACTTCTATGGACAATTCTACACCTCATCGCGTAGTCTTTCTAGCACGACTAGCGAAGCAAGAGCCCGTTTAACCCGTCACTATACCGAAGATATCCCGGAGTTCAGAATGGCTCTCAATCAGATTAAGAGCAACAAGGCACCAGGGGAGGATGGAATAACGACATAGCTACTGAAATCGGGTGGATCACCGGTACTTAAAGTCCTTCAGAAGCTGTTTAACTCCGTCATCCTCGAGGGTACTACGCCAGAGGCGTGGCACAGGAGCGTAGTGGTTTTGTTCTTTAAGAAAGGTGATAAAACCCTCTTGAAGAATTATAGGCCTATTTTGCTGCTGAGCCACGTCTATAAGCTGTTTTTGAGAGTATTTACAAACCGTCTCGCTAGGTTTAACAACTTTCACCCTCCCGAACAAGCTGGATTTCGGAAAGGCTTGAGCACCGAAGACCACATCCATACGCTCCGGCAGATTATACAGTAGACCGAAGAGTATAATCGGCCAGTATGTCTAGCGTTTGTGGATTACGAGAAAGGCTTTGATTCAGTCGAGACCTGGCCAGTGCTACAGTAATTACTGCGGTACCAGATTGACTACCGGTACATTGAAGTGTTGAACTGTTTGTACAGCAAGGCCACCATGACAGTCCGACTTCAGGATCAGAGCACATGGCAGACGCCCTGGAAGACCTAAGCACAATGCTCAGTGACCTTTAATATTGTTTCCCAACGGGTGGGTCGTAAAATGAACATGGGTAAGACGAACATCATGTCAAATGCCCATGTCGTACTCATGCCGGTTTATGTTGGGAACGATATTATAGAAGCTGTTGATCACTATGTCTACTTAGGTCAGACGATCCAACTGGGTAGATCCAACTTCGACAAAGAGGTCAACTGACGAATCCAACTTGGATTCTTTCGGGAAATAACGCCATATCTTCTAGTCGCAGATACCGCAGACGTCAAGACGAAAGTTTATAATCAGTGCGTGTTGCCAGTGATGACATACGGCATTGAGATGTGGTCGCTAACTATGGGTCTCATGCACAAGCTCAGAGTTGCGCAGCGTGCAATGGAGAGAGCTATGCTCGGTGTTTCACTACCCGGTTAAAGCATTTTGAACCTTATGCAAATCCTTTGTTTACATTTGCTAAGATTAAGTAATAGTTCCTCCGGGCGAATTGGCGCGAAAATATTCTCGTCGCTGCGGTCCCGTAAAACTCATTTTCCATTCCTTGCTCAATGGTTTGACGCAATCTCACAAAACTTGGCCTGAGGTTGCCTGAATAATTGTTGCCACTGACAAATTGAACCAAAGACATA
Organism: Alsophila aescularia; assembly: GCA_946251855.1. Lineage (NCBI taxonomy): Eukaryota > Metazoa > Arthropoda > Insecta > Lepidoptera > Geometridae > Alsophila > Alsophila aescularia. The sequence continues at coordinate 66,247,638 of OX276378.1, forward strand.
AGAAAATATTATTTATGGAAATATAACCACGGAAAAAATATGAAGACAAAAATGGGGTTATTTTCCAGAAAAAATATTGTATCTTGGAAATAAGATCAACGACACCCTGTTATTATGTTTTATTTAAATATAACATGAATGTAGCCATCTAATAACATTAAAATATCAACACAGCTTAGTACAAAAAGTGACCAAAATATCAATTTGAAAAACAGAAATTTAACAAAAAAAAAAAAAAATAGGTCAAGTTTTATACGTGTTCTAAAAAATATCCCTTAAAAGAATTAAACACTCAGATTGGATAAGGAACGCGGGAATCCATTTTAATCGAAATCTGTACAAAACTGGCTGCCACAGCCAGGTGCATTTAGAGTTTTTATTTTGGCAACAGGAGCGGCCGGCCGTGTATCGGGCGTCCGGGGATTTGGCAACAGGAGGGGCCGCGTGTATTTACCGGGTAGCCGGTATGAAATGAGGAAATCCGCAGAAGAACCAAGGTTACCGACATAGCTCTTAGAGTTTTCAAGTTGAAGTGGCAATGGGCAGGCCATATAGTTCGCAGAACTGACAACCGCTGGGGAATAAAGGTTCTCGAATGGCGGCCACGAACAAGCAAGCGAAGCGACTTCTAAGGGCTGACATGATGATGATGATGATGAGTAGTTTGCAAACAGACATATACCTATTTATAAACAGTTTTCTTTTTCAACCTAACTAACCTACCTAGTTTTTAGGCGCAATTCTATGACACACTAGTTTTTGTCTGTTTGCATACTACTACTATGTTTCATTGTGAATTGCTTCATAAAATTTAGATAGATTAGTTAGGTTGAACATAAAAATTGTTTATATACACAAATGTTTGTTACTTAATATTGAATAAAATAGTTAAAAAATTATTCAAATAGTACCAAATAGCGTTAAAAATTTGAGAGAATCCGATTGGAATAGGACTATAATTAAATATGTACATTTTGTAACGATCCACTAACAATGGAATTAGACCGGAATATATTTTTTTTAGTAAAACTGATCCATCACTGGATCTCTGTAGTGGATCGGACCGGAATATACCGTTTTTTTTGTTGTATTTTTATAATAATTTTACTTGTTAATCTAATATGGCGGACGTCACAAAATGGCGATTTATTATTTTTACAGCAAATCAATCAGCAATTATGAGTATCAAGTGAAAAGGCTTGATGAGCAAAACAAAATAAGCAAAGTGACGTCTTTCTCAATCCAACATGACTACTGCATAAAAGCTATTTGAAATTTAAATGTTTTTATATTAACTTATTTATGGTAAGCATGACCTGATTATATTTTATATTTTTTTTATTTTATCTGAAGCTAATCCTGAGCTCCAGGAAAAAGATCTCATCAACATCAGCACATTTACTAGATTTTGTGTGCAGAGCCGGTTTAAAAGCTTGTTTCTAAACAATTTTGTGTGCAGAGCCGGTTTAAAAGCTTGTTTCTAAACAATTTTGTGTGCAGAGCCGGTTTAAAAGCTTGTTTCTAAACATGTTTTTTTACAACTATACTTTTGTCATTTAATCTTGTAAGTGAAGAGCTTTGATATCTGTATAATTATGTTATCCAAAGGAGAGGAAGTTACCAATCGATTGCTCCGATACTACTCATCGGATTAAGATACCAAGTACAATAGTTGTTAAGCTAAAAAATTAGCTATCCAACAGTTAAAACCGCACTGAAATTGGTCAAGTAGTTTGTACATGATGCGCGAACAGACAAAACGACAGACACGATAAAAATAACTTTTTCAGTAGCATATTTTAAGTCATCTAGAGCATTTTTTAAAATTATCTTCCTTGTACAGACTTTTTCTTGCCTACTGCTTTAATAGAAGTATAGATAGATATAGATACGAGACTTGACATTATGCAAGTACGTTATTTATCGTACATTATCGCACGATATTTTTGCTATTGACAAATCATGATATGTCAAGGATTGCACCAGAAGATTCTGAATCAATAGTAGGTACTTTATGTTATGGGGTTCCCTTAATATAACATGAGCATCGTTCATCACAGGTCACTACTCCCAGTATAGATTACGTGTGAGTGTGACTTTACAATGTAAACACACGTGGTGATTATTTATTACAATAATCACAATTTATCACCTACTAGTTTATGACTTGGAACGTTTGATAATGTTGAGTAAATTTGTGGCAGAAAAAGTTTATTAATAATGTAAGTAAGTAGTGAAGTAAGACACTAAAGTTCGGCTTTATAATGTAAGTAAGTAGTGAAGTAAGACACTAAAGTTCGGCTTTATAATGTAAGTAAGTAGGGAAGTAAGACACTAAAGTTCGGCTTTATAATGTAAGTAAGTAGTGAAGTAAGACACTAAAGTTCGGATTTATAATGGAAGTAAGTAGGGAAGTAAGACACTAAAGTTCGGCTTTAAAGTAACTAAAAAAATATTTGGAGCATTAATGATATTAAATACTTTATACATTAATAACTAGTAGTTTCTTGATTACATTTGTAAAAATATGTGTTTACTAGCTACACCCCGCGGTTTCACCCGCGTGAGGGATGATTATGATTATGATGATAATTTAAAGTATCTCACAATTTAATACAATAACTCTTTTGATTGAACACAACACAATAAAAACAAAATAATAGTAGTTATACATAAAACGTGTTATTTCGGGGTATAAGCTGTATCAATTCCAAATTTCACCAAAATCCGTTCAGCCGTTTGAGAGTGGAATACAATGAGGATGAAAAGAATCCTATGTTATTCCAGAGTATAAGCTATCTCCATTCCAAATTTGATCATAATTCGTACAGCTGATTGCGAGTGAAGTATGATGAAGATGATGACAATAATGATGAAAAGTATCATCTGTGTTATTTCAGGGTACAAGCTGTCTCCGTTCCATTTTTCATCAAAATTCGTCCAGCCGTTGAGAGTGAAGTATGATGATGATGATGATGAAAAGTATCCTATGTTTTATTCCAGGGAATGAGTTATCTCCATTCCATTCCATTGATGATTTTTGACTGGTAATCAACCAGTCAAAAATGTTAAGATATTATTTCAATTTTGAAATTTTATGTTTTGTTAGTTATAAGTAATTCATATACAATGTACTTTTTTTTTTGAATAAATATTGCACACCTGTCAAAGACCGATAACAATGCATAATTCCTAAAAAAAAACAAAAAAAATTTTTAAAGTACAAAATAAATAATAGTTTTAAAAAACTAAAAAACACGCTTTATATAGAAAACTAAACTAAATAAAAATAGAAAATAAATTTTGATAGTGTAAATAAGAAAAAAATGTTTTATAACTATTCACCCAAGCACAATTTTTTTGAAATAAATCATATTTTTCTTATTTACACTATTAAAGTTTATTTTCTATTTTTATTTAGTTTGGTTTTATATGTAAAGCGTGTTTTTTAGTTTTTTTAAACTATTATTTATTTTCTACTTTTTTTAATAATAATTTAGTAACGCGAAATTTTAAATTGTTGATTTTAATTTCAATGGAAACAATAACAGTTTTTTTTTATATGTACCTATGGTCTAACATCTATTAGTATTATCTGCCAAACCAACCTCTAGGTAACTACAAGTATTTAAATATTTCTATATGAAGAGTCGAAATTTATATGAAAATTGGTCCGAACCTTCGATTACAAAAACAAATATTTCTTATTGTTTCTTTGATCAAAGGTCTGAACTTTATTGACCCTCTTTAATTTTTATCATTATTTTATGGTCCCAATTAATTGACATTTCGGCGATAAGGATGTTTGATAACAGGAGACTATCGTCGGGTCAAAACGAGTATTTGGTAAATGGTGGTATATTTATAACCAATTTGTTATTTTAAATTTTGTTAACATACCTAAGATACTAGTTGTTGCTTAATGACAACATTATTAGTAAATGATTCATAAACATTGAAAAACTGTAAAATAATTTGTAATCTATCTATTTGAATATATGTATACTGATAATAAAGCAATATGAACGAAAAAGTCTGTACGATGAAGATAATAAAATAAAATATGGTCGGTAGTTAAAATAAGCTACTGAACTAGAATAAAACATATAAAAAAACGTGTATTTCTGTTTGTCTGTTCGTTTGCTAGTTTGCCTGAATGTTTGTTCGTGCATCATGTAAAAATTACTGGACTGATTGCGATGCGGTTTTCAGTAATAGATAATTTAAGGATTGACTTCAAAAGTGTAGTTCTTGGTATCTCAATCCGATGAGTAACAAGCCGAGCAACCGATAAAAATAATTTTGACGGCTGAAGGAGTTTTGATCAAATGTTGGTATATTGGTATTTTAGGTCCTGGAATAGCACTTAAAGTACTTTTAACCTAGAGAAATGACCACGCGTGCGAAGCCGCGGGCATCAACTAGTACTTATAATTATGCAATAGGAACGAAATAAACAAAGAAGATAATTTAACAAAAAGGTCTAAGGTACTTGAAATTACCTACTGAATTTTTAAATCGTGTCTGTCTGTTTGTTTGTTAGTTTGTTTGTATGTTTGTTTGCGCATCACGTCAAAAATACTAGAGCGATTGCAATGCAATTTCATTGTAGGATAGTTTAGGGTTTGAATTAAAATCTGGGGTACATGGTTTCTCAATCCGATAAGAAGGAGCTGATAAATTGATAAAAACTTTATGACGGCTGAACGAACTTTGAATATATGTAGTATATTGTACTTTATAGGCAGTTTTGGTCCTGAAATAACACGTATGGGCTACTTTTAAATTAAATGACCACGCAGCCAAAGCCACGGGTACAGCTAGTATATTATATTATAGTATGTAAGCAATTGTTTGTTTGTTTGTTTGTCGTATAAGTTAGTGCTGTTCTCTTGTGTCACAGTTTGTCAGGCACCCGAGGGCCTCTGACATGGTTTAACGTGTGCTATTCAATAACAGCTGGGACCGACAGACCCTTCCAATTCCGCGACTGACGAACGTCAGCCTACTTCATTTATTTATTTATTTAATTGTTTTGCACAAAAAAATAGTGTACAAGGAACGACTTAATGCTAAACAGCATTATCTACCAGTCATCCAGGTCGTGAAAGAAATAATAGTAGGGCGTGCGGCTCAAAGTAGGTACTAAACAAAAAATACAAAAGAAACAAAGTAAATAAAAAACAAAATAATAACGGTCGGTCGGTCTACTTTCGGTCCCTCGATCGAATATTTACCTGAGGCTTCTCCTTATCGGTCATGTCAACGATGGCCATGCTCATGTTAACCCTCATTGTGAAAGCCAGTAACATCGCAAGGAACAAGAGTATCGTCTGGGCATGTCGCACGCCGAGACCTTCTGAAATATAAATAATCTAGATTTATAATCAATCACCGCCGCGAAATTTCCACAACTAAAGGGCCCACTAACTTTAGCACATGTGTTTCTATTGGGCTCTAAGAAAGGATTTTATAAATTTTACTTATGCCCTAACGAGTGAAAATGGGCATAAAACGTCGTATGGTAAATCTTGGGTAAAGTAAAGGTACAATGGAAGGTTTTTTTTTCCTATGTCAATGTAAAGGTCAAAGTAAACGTTTATATATTTTATCTAGCAACTGCACCCTGCTGTTTCAACTGCGTTGACATTTATGATGGATTAAGATGATGATGAAAAGTAGCCTATGAGTTAGTCCAGGACCTTATGTATCATGATGTGGTCGATAATTTCATGAAAATGTTCTATTTAATGAAAAACCCAGCCAAAACTTACCATAATTTTGAAACATCAAAGTAAATGATATTTCAATCCACGTTTGGCCATATCACAAAAAACATAAATTTAGAATTTTCATGATACCAAAGGTGTACAAATAGATAAGTTTTAAAGGCTAAAAAACACGAAGACAAAGGCTGGACTGGGGTCGCCTTCTTACCTATCACGATTTTACGATTTGATCACTAGTGTTTGACCATATCGTGAAGTAGCCGTACGTTTAGTTTGTTTATTTCGTAGAGAGATTATCAAGGTTTAGTTGTTCATATCGTCAAACATTCATTCATCTGATCATTCATTCATCTGGCCAAACAATTTCATGATGTTACCGATAATTTCATGAACTAGAACTTTTTCATGGTGTGGCCAACCATTTAATGGGTTAATCAATTCTATGATATTGCTGCGATATATATACAGAGTTTCATTAAAATCCGTTGAGCTGTTTCAGCATGAAGATTTAACAAAAATATATACTCACTTTTTATGAGACCAACTTTCGCATTTATTGGCCGAGCGAGCGCGAAGCGCGAGCGAAGTGTCTCCGTTTCAGCTTGGCGAAAAATGCTTTCGTATGTCCGGCTGACCGGCTGTCCGACTGTTCGCAGCTACAGGTCGCATTTCTCAACCGATGCTCGTAAAATATTGTGGGCAGGTTCAGTAGCAGAGCCATAGTAGGTAATATAAGTGATATGTGATATGGTAGACGTAGAGGTCCTAGGCTAAACCGGTCTAATCCAAAGACACGATAATCAAAGCGTCTTGTCCTATCAGGTAGTTAATCAAATCCTATATTATTGTTTTTTATCTTATGGACAGTTATGTTTCGTATCATTTTAATTGTTGTATTCATCGACCAAAGAGTTTGTTCTGACCAAATACAGGTCCTCTCTACAGAGTCACAGTTCATATATATATAAGGGACAGTTTGTGTATCTACTGTGACCTAGAGTAGCGATAATACATGTAACCCGTTAAGGTTTTATAATATACCTATTAGTACACTTGTGCCCGCGGCTCATTTCGTAGTCATTTATCTGGGTTATTTTAGGATCAAATTACCTTTAGACAAAACATATGTTCAAAAATTAAACCCGACTTCAGTCGGGTAAAAAATTGCCTATGACACTCTTGCAATGAAGACGAATTGATTGATACCTCGCTTGTCAAAACCGGACCAAGTTTTTAGTTTGGACACATAACTCTTCTTTTTCCTTGCCGTACGCGGATATAAAATAATAGTTTATGACACTATACATGAAGACGAAACAACTAATACGTCGCTTGTCAAAATCAGACCATGTTTTAGTTTGAACACCTAACCCGTCCTTTGCTTCACAGTAGTCGGGTGAAACAATAGCCTATGACTCTATACCTGAATACAAATCGATAGACACCTTACTTTTCAAAACCGAACCAATAGTGGCGACGCTATAGTGGAACATCCATTAATTATGTTATCGTTTTAATTGGGTAGCCAATGAAATAACTGCTATTAATAATATTTTATAAAATTTTCAATAATATTTTATGAAATTTTCAAGTCCTTGTCTAAATAAATCATGTAAAAATAAAGTTTTTTTATTTCAGAAATATACTAAGTTACATACATGTTTAAATTATAGTAGGTATTTTTAAGATACCCACACAAAGAAGTGGAAATGTATTCATGATATTTTCACTCACTCGGTCGAACATTTTCGGTCTCAGCTGCGACCCCCATGTTTCTTTTGTGTATGTAGTCACGAAGGTAGGTACCATGCCCGTCGCGGTCGCGCGGCGCAATGATTCGAGACGCGGCTCATCTGCGTACAGTGCAAGCGCCCGCGCACTGTGTCTTTGGGAGAAAAAACCTGTGGAGTCGACGAACTATTTTTTTATAGTATCTAAATAAATAGGGTTTTCTTTTCAAAATTCAAAGTTGTTTTTAGTTTACCTAATTTATTAATTTATTTATAAATAATATAAATTATACCTACCTTAAGTTTTTAGCAATGTTTTTCCTTACTCATGATATCAGATCAAGAGTATCATGACACGTTAACTTTATAACACGAGAAAGTGCTAATATTATAAATGCGTAAGTAAGTCACTGTCTGTTTGTTACGTTTAAAAACTAATCAGCTGAACTGATTTAATGAAATTTTACAAGGAAATAGGGGTTTATCGTGAGAAAGGACATACTTTTTTTTCGGGAAAATATCCACATGTGAAAAATAGCGGGGTTTTCACCTCGAGAAGTTTCGATCAAATGATATGGAGTGATTAATTAGATACTGTGTTCAAATTGGGTGAGTTTAAAAGCTAAAAAAATAAATGATCTTTTTCGCTCGCCATTTTCATTGGAAGTAAATATTTATTTACCCCCTTTTTTCATCCAATATGACAACCATCATCATCAGCCTATATTTGTCCACTGCTGGTCGTAGGACTCTCCTTACATTTGCCACTAAATATATCAATGTTCAATGCTAATCAACTTTCCGAAACCAAAACAAATCCTTCTCAGTTTACAGAATAGAGATTTGTTATAAATGTGATTTTTGTTTTACCTGAAGAATAAGATGTGGCTATATTTTTTACTGATACACTTTCCGGAAGAAGCTTTTCTTAGTTGAAGTTAGGTTTTTATCATCTCAGGCTCTTGTTACGTCAAATAAAACAAACACGTCAACATTGGGCCTCCCTTGGTGATAGGTGGCAATGAACAATCATACAAACACTCTTTCAAACTAAATATCATGCAAGCTCAGACTATATACTTTAGTAATATTTAGTCTGAGCATGCAAGACACAGACACCTCAATTACTTAGGCTTTATTTTAAGTTCCTCAGAAACAGGCTAGATAGATATATAATTCTTTATTGCATACCACTTAAAAGTAAATCGTACATTGTACTTAATATAACCTAAGATACGAGTATAGAAATAGCGGTTTAACAATTGGCGGTCTTATCGCTTACAGCAATCTCTTCAGACTCTACAGACAACCTTTGGATGGACTAAAAAATATTGAAGATGAGCTAGATAATAGCCGTAAATGTAATATTACCCAAAATAAAAATAGCTCCTTTTTGAGGACCTGAAAATATTTACTAGAGCACAGACACTTCCTCCAGACATAATAACTATAAACAACGTGACTTTACGTTTAATACCGAAGTAAATTCTCCTTTGTATTGTATTGTTGAAATGTTTTGAACACCTTTTCTGAAACATCAGTTTAGTCACGGCAAGTATAAAGGTTTCGCATCGTGACTAGAGCGCGTCGACCACGTGGCGTGTTTTACAGATAATTGGGTTTACTTACCTACTAAAACAAAACGAAAGAGTTTTTTATTTTTTCATTGAGAAATTTAATAGCTTTTCTATTTACGAAAATCTTCTGTCTTTTTGTTTTAGTTAACCCAGGATTGAGATTTGTGATGTTCGTTTACTTTAACTCTGATCATGGATTTTGTACTACATAATCAAAATGGAGAGGAATGTTACTAATAAACATTCCTCTCATTTTTGTTCCAATCTTAAACGCAGATAAGTTTTGTGTCAATGTAAGGGTTATCAAATAAAGGAGCGTGAGATTTTATCGACAATTTGTCCTGTAACTACCAAATTATTTCACATTCAAAATACTTCAAGTATGATCTTTGTTGTTTTGTGATAAGGTATCATGGTTTTGTACATAAAAAGTTGGTGATCTATTAAACTGTGCTAGCAAGTAATTTGCCATGCTCTTCAATCTTGTCGGGTATTTATATCAAAAGATATTGTTGTTATTGACTGCACATAGAATATTATGTTGGGATATATGTGGTGGAAGCATTGATGACAATGTATACTGGTGGAAGTGACCCCTCCGACCGGATCTGTAGTTATGACTGAATGCTTTGTGAATATATATGTGGTGGAAGCATTGATGACAATGTATACTGGTGGAAGTGACCCCTCCGACCGGATCTGTAGTTATGACTGAATGCTTTGTGAATATATATGTGGTGGAAGCATTGATGACAATGTATACTGGTGGAAGTGACCCCTCCGACCGGATCTGTAGTTATGACTGAATGCTTTGTGAACATATATGTGGGGGAAGCATTGATGACAATGTATACTGGTGGAAGTGACCCCTCCGACCGGATCTGTAGTTATGACTGAATGCTTTGTGAATATATATATGTGGTGGAAGCATTGATGACAATGTATACCGGTGGAAGTGACCCCTCCGACCGGATCTTTAGTTATGACTGAATGCTTTGTGAATATATATGTGGGGTAGCATTGATGACAATGTATACTGGTGGAAGTGACCCCTCCGACCGGATCTGTAGTTATGACTGAATGCTTTGTGAATATATATGTGGTGGAAGCATTGATGACAATGTATACTGGTGGAAGTGACCCCTCCGACCGGATCTGTAGTTATGACTGAATGCTTTGTGAATATATATGTGGTGGAAGCATTGATGACAATGTATACTGGTGGAAGTGACCCCTCCGACCGGATCTGTAGTTATGACTGAATGCTTTGTGAATATATATGTGGGGTAGCATTGATGACAATGTATACTGGTGGAAGTGACCCCTCCGACCGGATCTGTAGTTATGACTGAATGCTTTGTGAATATATATGTGGTGGAAGCATTGATGACAATGTATACTAGTGGAAGTGACCCCTCCGACCGGATCTGTAGTTATGACTGAATGCTTTGTGAATATATATGTGGTGGAAGCATTGATGACAATGTATACTGGTGGAAGTGACCCCTCCGACCGGATCTGTAGTTATGACTGAATGCTTTGTGAACATATATGTGGGGGAAGCATTGATGACAATGTATACTGGTGGAAGTGACCCCTCCGACCGGATCTGTAGTTATGACTGAATGCTTTGTGAATATATATATGTGGGGGAAGCATTGATGACAATGTATACTGGTGGAAGTGACCCCTCCGACCGGATCTGTAGTTATGACTGAATGCTTTGTGAATATATATGTGGTGGAAGCATTGATGACAATGTATACTGGTGGAAGTGACCCCTCCGACCGGATCTGTAGTTATGACTGAATGCTTTGTGAATATATATGTGGTGGAAGCATTGATGACAATGTATACTGGTGGAAGTGACCCCTCCGACCGGATCTGTAGTTATGACTGAATGCTTTGTGAATATATATGTGGTGGAAGCATTGATGACAATGTATACTGGTGGAAGTGACCCCTCCGACCGGATCTGTAGTTATGACTGAATGCTTTGTGAATATATATGTGGTGGAAGCATTGATGACAATGTATACTGGTGGAAGTGACCCCTCCGACCGGATCTGTAGTTATGACTGAATGCTTTGTGAATATATATGTGGGGGAAGCATTGATGACAATGTATACTGGTGGAAGTGACCCCTCCGACCGGATCTGTAGTTATTACTGAATGCTTTGTGAATATATATGTGGTGGAAGCATTGATGACAATGTATACTGGTGGAAGTGACCCCTCCGACCGGATCTGTAGTTATGACTGAATGCTTTGTGAATATATATGTGGTGGAAGCATTGATGACAATGTATACTGGTGGAAGTGACCCCTCCGACCGGATCTGTAGTTATGACTGAATGCTTTGTGAATATATATGTGGTGGAAGCATTGATGACAATGTATACTGGTGGAAGTGACCCCTCCGACCGGATCTGTAGTTATGACTGAATGCTTTGTGAATATATATGTGGTGGAAGCATTGATGACAATGTATACTGGTGGAAGTGACCCCTCCGACCGGATCTGTAGTTATGACTGAATGCTTTGTGAATATATATGTGGGGGAAGCATTGATGACAATGTATACTGGTGGAAGTGACCCCTCCGACCGGATCTGTAGTTATTACTGAATGCTTTGTGAATATATATGTGGTGGAAGCATTGATGACAATGTATACCGGTGGAAGTGACCCCTCCGACCGGATCTGTAGTTATGACTGAATGCTTTGTGAATATATATGTGGGGTAGCATTGATGACAATGTATACTGGTGGAAGTGACCCCTCCGACCGGATCTGTAGTTATGACTGAATGCTTTGTGAATATATATGTGGTGGAAGCATTGATGACAATGTATACTGGTGGAAGTGACCCCTCCGACCGGATCTGTAGTTATGACTTAATGCTTTGTGAAGAAATTGAAGGATTTTGTTGTTGAGGATGTGTTCAAGTTGAAGTTGTGTTTTTGTTGTTGTTTTACTTTGCAACAGCATGTAACAGTATTGACAATGCGCAACACGTGACGCTCTACATGCTGCGCCATGTTGCATTGAAAGACTAGCACTTTGTTGTTGAATGAGTAATTAAATGAGTTTAAACCAAAATAAACACCGCAATAAAATGTACAGTTACTGTTATTTATTTTCAATATACTTATAAAAACTATGAAAACATTTTGAATCCTTTTGCTTTCGCAAGCCAATGCATACGAACTATAAACATAGGTACGAAGCTGATCCATAAAAAATGCCATTCGCGTTCATTGAAATGTATAGAACTGCTTATTTTTTTATGTCATAGTAAAAGTTGTTCCAAGTTGTTCATAATGAAGACTCGATGATATGATAATGTTTGTCGTCTATCTGACCCATACATACGTATTACATAAATAGTATAATCATGTGCATATTAATATGATTGTATTGTATGTAATACGAGTATGTATGTATGTAATCATAAAACAAAATATGATAAAATTTGTAGCTCAATTTTTATTTTGTATTTTTCAGACTCCATAAGAGGATAAATCAATCGCGATTGAGCAACCTAGTACTATTAAATATGGGTTATCATTAGAATCCTTAGGTACATCCCCCGAGCACATCATCTTAAGCACATTCCAACAGTATAGAATTTTTTGGCAATAGCTCTGTTTTGGCGGCAGGCGAGTTTTTGTAGCTTTTAAGCTATTAATTTATATTTTCATTATTTATAAATATATCCGTCACCACCAAATTGAAGTGGTTATAGCTTCTTCGGTATATTATTTTATTTTAACCAGACTACGGGGTATGTATGTATTTATGTATGTTCATTTGTTCCGTCATAATTTATAAACTACTTATCATAATTAGACAAATGAGGTATTGTTGGAAGCGTCTTTATCATCAGCTGGTTTTAGGCTATATGACGTCACATTAAATTGACTATGGATATAAAGATGTCAACTAAAAAAAAAACACCTGTTTTGTTACATTTTCTTGTTGCGATAAATTAAAACGCTGCAAACCTAGGCTAGATATTATTATGTTAATCTATCTACAAACTTTAGTTTCGTTTCGATTTGTATTTTTTCGATTAAACCGAAAGGTTCGTTTTCATGAAAAGAAGAACATCCACACATTGTCCGTGGCATTCTTATATTGATTAAAAGCCTGATAGCTCACAACTTGTTTGATTCGTAGAAATCTTTCTTTTCCTATAAATCAAAAACCATTAAGAAGTTGATAGTTCCGGAATTAGGTGTCCAGTATCGGGAGTCGGATCTCAAGTTTCGGAATTGAAAACCATTCGATTTTGCGTGCCCTATTTAGGAGCCGACTATGGTGTCGGACGGATGCAATATTATATTTTTTTAAACGCACATCGCTAACTAAGATTATTAAAGTTATTTTATTTACTAAGGTGAAGGATGGCGATATTGGCGATGTTTGTACTTGTTTTTACTATGTCAGGTCACATTGCTTATCAAACTAAAGCTGGTGATGGTTGCTTGTTTTACCCATTAATATGGGTAAAATATCTCCTCTATTAACTCTTTACGCTACGTCATAAACTAATGCTATCCCTTACCCATACGCTCATGGTAATTCTATTGGTATAGTCTTTCTACGGATGTACATGACCGTTTTATGGAATGATACTTAATTAACGAAATTCGGATTGTTCAATGTTAATATTTTATCTAAAAACTAGCTACGCCCGCGTACTATTTTTTCTAATTTATAAGGATCCTACGAGTTATTCCAGAACAACATACGTTTTGTTATTCCATTATACCAAATTGCATCAAACTTCGTAATGACGCCAAATCGTTTTATCGATTGCTCGGCTTCCACTCATTGGATTGAAATACCGAACACAACAGTTAAGTCAAACTTTAAACTTCTCAACAGTAAAAGTCTCATCGCAATTGGTATTGTAGTTTTTACGTTATGCGCGAACAGACAGACAGTTTTTTTTAAATTTTATGTTTTTGATTAGTACCTTATATTATTATTATATAGTCCTTAGATCATTTTTTAATGATCTTCATTGTTGTAACTAACTGTTTAATTATTAGTACTAGCTGTGCCCGTGGTTTTGGCGGCGTAGTAATTTCTATGGGATAAAAGTATGCTACATATATGTTATTCCAGGACCAAAGTTCCTATAAGGTACAACATAAAAAATTTCGTTTAGCCGTCAAATATTTTTTATCGATTGCTCGGCTTCTATTCATCGGATTGAGATACCAAGTACACCATTTTTTAAATGAAACCCTAGTTTTCTCGTGATAAGCGAACAGACAGATACGATTTAAAAAAAACAATACCCAAATCAGTCGCCATCTCATTTTAATCGGGTTATACTAAATTAAAGATCACAAAAACATCAATTTTGCTGTTTTTTGCTATGTGAATCCTGCCCCCTTCCCCTCTGTCTTTTGACAAAAATTTAATATTACAAAAACAAACTGACACCAAAATTAGATCTCTGGAGCTTATAGTTGCAGAGTTATAAAAGCGAGACCATTAAATACTCATTTTCGTTACAGTCGGCACAGAATAAATAATAGTACAACAGTCGGTCTTTTTGCACAACCCGGACACTTGCCTAGATTTCTATACAAAAGCCGCGTTCTAACTCTCATATTGACAAAGTAGACATAGACACTCCACACATGTCGTTTTGTTTCCATAAAGTTTAGGGTTGACGTACCCAAGAACATACGCGTGCGAGTGAGACAGTAGCGGAAAGTTTTAGGAAACGAAAATATTCTAATCTGATGATTAATTAAGTAAAATCAATTACTTTTTTTTAATAGTGTTAATTAAGTACATAGGTACCAAAGAAAATACTCCACTTGAAAAAATTACAAAGATAAAGTACCTACTTATCTGAAGAATGACATGAATGACAATTACTTATTGTAGGTTACCAAGAATAACTTATCATAATTTATCCTTTCTGAACTGAACCAAAATGCAAAAATTCAACTACGTAGGATAAGAGGTAATGTTTCTAATTCAGCTTGCAAGATTTGACCCAAACAAACATTGCAAGTTAAATAAAAGCTCCTAAAAACGACCGCCTTGCAGCGTCGTCGCCACGAGCGCGTCCGGTCTCAAGTCAGCTTCTCGATAGCTCAGAATTGGAGGCTCACCTCACTAAAAAGGAAGCCCCGATTGGTTGGGGGGAACAGAGTGTCCGTTCTTTAAGTAGTATTATTAGGTATTCTGTGCTTTTAGTCATCTCATGGTACCCCGTACATGCCACCCCGTATGGTATCGGAGCGATTTTTATAGACGTTTCACGTCAAAATATACTAGAGTAGCGACCCGCCCCGGCTTCGCACGGGTAGATATATAGAAAGATAAAATTAGTAGGTACTTTATTTGGACATGTTTCTAGGTTTTATACTTACGTACCATTTCGTCTATAGTATTATTCTGTTTAACGCAAGGAGGTTGAATTACGGTTATGTACTATTTCATGTATTATTAGCAAAGAACATTTCCTACGTCAATGATTACTAGATGTTCTGTGATTTCGTTTCCTTGGCAACGTTCCATATAAATCCAAAGATACGTATCTCCTTCTAGTTTGTGATCTTACGTAGTATTTATATACTTTTTGGTTTGTGATACAAAGCAATCGAGTTTTTTTGTAAAATTTAATACCTCAAGTTTCATTATTGCAATTTTCGAAGGAAACTCTAATTTTATGAAAAATAAAATCCTGCTAGTGTTACTAGCTGATAATTTAGCTTCCTTTATGACAAAGAATTTTTGAAATTGGGTCTGTATTTTCAGAGTTTATCCATTACAAACAAAGAAACAATCAAAGCTTTCCTCTTTATAATATTAGGTGTAGATAAACCAAAAATATAACCTGTACATACCTACATCAATTTTGTTATCATCATAATTTGCTATATTTTTAGGTGACAGAAAGCTGTTTATTGCTGAAAAATTATGATGATTGTTTTCAAGTAGTGAAAACTGTGATATAAATATAGTAAACACATAAAATTATTTTGTCCGCCTTTTTGTCAATGCTTAGACAAAAAGCTTTTTAATTTTTGGTAATACGTAGCGATTACTTTTTGATTTTTGGGCATGGCAATGGCAACCCTTCACCTATTCACAAAAAAACATAACCTTTCTTCATTCAAAACTCTCAACTCAATAGAATCGAGTTGTCGTTAACTTTATACCTACAACTATTAATTAGCAAGCTGGATAATACTTCTAGGGTCTAGGGATTCAGCAAATCTCTTGTCTATAAGTCCCGGATTGTTCGTCCACCACTAAAGTAACGTTTTTTTTAAGTGCAAAGCATTGAATATTAAACATGACTTGCAGACAGGCTAAATTAACATCGAAGATGTACAAATATTACAAGCCAAACTAAGTGTACATAAGGTATATAAGTTGTCAATCAAAAAATTAAAAATCCAAATTCATATATTAAAATAATAATATAATTGGCATTTGGTTTTGCAGGTTCTAACCTAACCTTACATTTTCTTGGTTCGAGCATAAGGAATATAATTTATCACTTCTGTAAATAAACTACTAATCCAGAAAAGTTAGTTTCAATGTTATAGCCATTTAAGTTTGACAGCTCTCATCTAAAACGAAGACGTCAATGAGATCTATCACTTCTGTAAAGGAAACTACTAGTCTAGGATCACTAGTTACAGAGTTATAGCCCTTTTTAATTTGACAGCTGTCATCCAAAACGAAGATATCGATTAAATCTTGTCAGATGTTGACGTATGACTTTGAAGTTTGACATGTCACTTTGACATCTGTCACTTTAAAATGTCTTACTACCTAATTATAATACTTTTTTTTTGTTCTTCATAAATGACGATTATTTTGACATCTGTCACTTTGATATCTGTCACTTTGACATCTGTCACATTAAAATGTCTTGTTACCTAATTATAATACATGATGTTTCTTTATATATGTCGATTATTTCTTCATTAGTTTCCAACTCTAGTGCAATGGGTGGACCAGTGGGTGAAGCCAGTGGGTGCACGGGGCATGCCCCGAAGTACCTATGGTTAGTGTAGAATCCATTCATACATATTCGAACCTTAAACAATTTGTACGCTCGAGTTATTACCGGGGAAATCCACTAGATGGACGCGTGTCGCCCGATGCACGTTTCTGCATCGCGGTGACAAGATTCTCCAGTACTAAAGCATAACGTTTCGTTACTGCCAATAAAATTGATTCTGAAGGCACCCTAGCGTTTCATTTTCGAAATCTGCCTCGAAGTTCATGCCCTTAGGAGACAATTGGACGTCTATTGTTCATGGTCCTTCGTAGTCGGTTAACGTCATTGTTTTGACGTAACCAGGTAGTGTGTAGGTTTTTGTTCTACGGTGCTTGCGGACGATGGATCGCCGTCACAAACGCAAGCCGGAAGCCGAGCCAGGGTTGTGCTCAGCTCGGACTGCGGTTGGAAGTACTGTGCGGGTGCAGTTTGACTCGCTTCCGACAGCCCCTTCAGGTAGGGGGGGACTGTCAGGCAACAACGGAGCTGAGACCCAGTGACGTCGTATCACATCAGACGGGACCTGACGTCATTACACATATGGAGCCGGGAGAAGTTGGTGTCCAGGGTGATGTCATCGTGCAGACGGTGCAGGGAGAAGTTGGAGTCCGACGTGAAGGAGTGGAGTGGAGCAGTTTGCATCGGATTAACTTCAGCCAAAGGAGATAAGTGAAGTGCACAAAATTGTGAGTACTTTTGAAGTTATTTGGTGTAATCGAAGAGAATTTAATTGAACTTCAACTAAAATTATTTGGAGAACTCAGAATAATTTAATGACAATTATTAACTTGTAATTTTTTGCGTTTTGCACTTTTGAACTCTGAAAAATTTGAACTTAAATATTAATTTGTAAAATTTCATTGGCTAGTTTAGATTTAGAATAGTTTTGATAAAAACAGAGGTACGGGGAATCCATGCCCAAATTCAGTTCTAGTCAATTTTGTTCAAACACTTAGAAAAATCTGCTGGATTTTATTCTCGACTTGTAGATTGAACTTTAAAATACTGTTTGTGGTAACTTGAACACTTATATGATGTATTTTAAGCGTTGATAAAACAAATTTAATACTTGTTTAGTGGAAACTTCACATTGATATTTAGTTGAGTTTTAAAGTTTTCCCAATTTTAAATATGGAATTGTTGTTGAATTTTCAAAATGAGTTATTTAAAAGAATTTCAAAAGCAAAAATTAATTTTAAAAAGACACCTAAAGAACGTTTGAAGAAAGAATACATCGAAGCGAGATTAGAGTCACTCGATCAACTTTGGTCTAAATTTCTAGGTGGTCACGAAGAATAGATGCGAAATTATGTACCGGATAAATTAAATAAAACTGAGTACATGGAATCCGACATACACGATCAATACGAAGAACTTTATATTGAATGCAAAGGATATTTCAAATATAATTTAGAAGAAATGTGCAGTCAAAGTAAAGGCACATCCACACCAAATACCAATGAAACCAAAGGTTTACGCTCTCAGGTCAGGTTACCAAAGATAAATATTCAAACATTTTCAGGAAGGTATTCGGAGTGGAAGAGCTTTCAAGATCTTTTCAGGATCTCTTGTTCATGAAAGTCCTGATTTGGACGATGTCGAGAAGTTGCTCTATTTCAAAGGATATTTAACTGGTGAGGCAGAGCAATTACTGAGCAATATTCCAATAACTAATGACAACTATGCTAGATGTTGGAAACTACTTAAGGATCGGTACAACAACAAACGGTACATTTCGCATCACATACTAAAAAGGTTGCTAAGTCAAAGGAATCTTGCTCATGAATCAGCTAGTGGTCTGAAGGATTTGTTTGACACTACAAATGATAGTTTAGCAGCATTGTCGAATATTGGGGTTAAAACGGAAAATTGGGATATACTAATAATTCACATGATTGCACTTAAATTAGATCCGGAATCCAAAATTCAGTGGGAATTATATGCTACCGACAGCGATGTGTCAGATGAATTGCCCACATTCAAATAATTTCAGGAATTCTTGACAAAGCGCTACAGAGCGCTGGAGTTTTTGGATTCTGGGTCTACACATAAAAATCAAAAACCTGTAAATAAAATGAAATCAATGCACGTTGCAAAGATTCAGTGTTCGTTTTGTATGGAAGGTCATAAATTAACTCAATGTAAAGGGTTTCATAATGAAACTGTTGATGCTTGTCGCAAGTTTGCCTATGACAAAAAAGCATGTTTAATTATTTGGGGAGCAATCATTCCGCCAAAGATTGCCGCACTAATTTGAGATGTCGAATTTGCAAGCGAAACCATCATTCGCTACTACATCCTAAGGGTTCGCATTCAGCTGAAGAATTAAACAGGAGTGAGTGTGTTGCCACTTCTTCAGAAGGTGATACAACTAAATTTTCTCATGCAGCACAAACATCCCTCATGGTCTCTTGTTTTGCCACTGGAAAGGTTCAACAACAAGTTTTACTTGCAACAGCACTTGTCAAAGCCATGTCTAAAAATGGGGAATTTTATAATATTCGAGCGCTCCTAGACCAAGGGTCGCAGGCGTCCTTCGTGACTGAATCCACAGTTCAGTACTTAGGATTAAAGAAAACAACACCAACAGGCCATGTTACAGGCCTGGGTGGAGACAAGAATGTTGTTTCCAAGGCGATGGTTACCATCGAAATTCTATCCCGGATAGATTCAAATGTGAAAATTCCGGTGAAGGCACATCTACTTAATTGTATAACTTCTATTCTTCCAACTAGAAGAGTTGAGGTAAGAGAATGGAAGGAACTCAGTGAATTAATGTTAGCTGATCCTGATTATCACACTCCCAATCGAATCGATCTTCTTTTGGGAGCGGAAGTTTACAGTCAAACACTTCAAGATGGGGTAAAAAGAGGTCCACTTGGTACACCTGTCGCACAAGCAACCAGTTTGGGTTGGATCTTGTCCGGTGTTGTAAAATCAACTACCAAGCCCTCTTCCCACATCAATGTAATGCACTGTTGAGCAAATGACAACGACCAGATGCTTAAAAATTTTTGGGAGCTTGAGTCAGATGTTCAAATGCCGAAAGAAATGATGTTCACTGAAGAAGAAAAACGTTGTGAGTAACACTTCGCCGAAACAACTCTGAGGGATCAAAACGGTAGATAAATCGTACGTCTTCCTTTCAGAAACGGCCATCCTGAAGTTGCTGGATCCAGAAAGATAGCTGAAAAACGTTTAAAGTCATTAGAACAAAGACTTAGCAAAGATGAAAAGTTAAAAGTGAAATATCAAGAAGTGATAAATGAGTATTTGGAGCTGGATCATATGGAACTAGTACCTGCAGAAGAAATCAGAGAACAGACAACTTACAACCAGAACTCAGACATATCATCATGCAATGGAGATCTCCACTGATTTGCATGTCAGCCGACATAGTGAAGATGTATCGGCAGGTGAAAATTGAAATTGAAGATGCCAACTATCAAAGAATCCTGTGGAGAGAAAGCAAAGATTCAAAAATGAATCATTACAAACTTACTAGATTTACTTTCGGTACAGCTTCCGCTCCATATTTGGCAGTAAAGGCTCTTCATCAGACAGTGCAAGATCATGGCAAGGATTATCCATTAGCTGCAGAAAGAGTACTCAAAAACTTTTACGTCGACGATCTAATGACAGGGGTTCAAAACTACGAAGAAAGGAAAAGGTTTCCTAAGGAAATGAACGAGATACTAAGCAAAGCTGGTTTTGAACTCCAAAAATGGAATAGTAACAGCAATGATCTTTCAGAAGCAATGAACGGAAAGGAAATGGATATAAAGGATGGATTTAAAATCAAAGAGAATGAATTAACCAAAATAATGGGGCTTACCTGGAACCGTAGTGATGACACCTTCCGCTACGTAGTGAGTCTCCCGGAGTTGCAGCCACCTGTAACAAAAAGAAAAATCATTTCGGGTATATGCAAGTTGTATGATTCAATCGGTTGGTTAGGACCCAGCATAATAATAGCAAAAGTTATGATACAATAGCTTTGGTTGGCAGGGCTAGATTGGGATGAGGTAGTACCCGACAGCATATTAAAAGAATGGTTGACTTACCGCGAAGAACAAATGAATCTGAGTGAGATTCGCATACCAAGATGGGTTGGCACCAAAGCAAATGACGTTCACGTTGAGTTGCATGGATTTTCTGATGCATCCAAAATTGCTTATTCCGCGGTGATATACATCCGTGTTATTAACTCCAACAGGAAGGTAAACGTCACTCTGGTACCCGCGAAAACGAAGGTGGCACCTGTAAAGCAAATATCAATTCCTAGATTAGAATTGTACTGCTCAGTAAATTAATGCTAGAAGTTGCGAGAGTCATGAATATAAAAAAACATAACCTGCATGCATGGACTGACTCAACAGTGGTACTTGCATGGCTAAATAGCCATCCAAGCAGATGGAAAGTATTCGTGGCGAATCGGGTCTCAGAAATCTTAACTAATTTAGATCCTAGCAATTGGTCTCACGTAACTTCGAAACAAAATCCCGCTGATTGCGCATCTCGTGGTTTGCGTCCATCGGAATTAGTGAACAATGCGTTGTGGTTTCACGGCCCGGAATTCATCTCCCGTGAAACAATAAATTACCTGAAACCAAAAGATGTAAAAACTGATTTAGAAGCAGTCATCATAACTCATTGTGCTACTCTGGAAAGTTCTGAATTGGAAAAATTCTCATCACTCACAAAAATGATTAGAGTGATGGCATATTGCAGACGATTTATCAACAACTACAAGAAACCGAATACTAAAATAAAGACAGCTTATCTGACAGCTAATGAGCTAATGGAAGCATTATACTTTTCTATACAGCAATGTCAAGAAAAATCGTTTCATGAGGAACTAAGCATGATCAAAAATGAAAAAGACTTACCCAAGAACTGTAAACTGAGATCTTTGAATCCATTTCTCGGTGAAGACAATTTATTAAGAGTGGGAGGAAAGATGCAACATGCAGCTTTGAATTATAGCATATATATATATATATATATATATATATATGCTATAATTAAATATAGCATATATATAGACACCCCATCTTAATCCCGAAACAGTGTCATTTAACAAGCCTGATAATAGCAGACGCTCACAACCATACTCTTCATGGCGGACCGCAATTAACTTTAGGATACATTCAGTCTAGATATTGGATTGTGGGAGCGAAACAGCGGAGCCAATTGCACGTCTATTGTTCAGTTAGTTTACCGAATTTACTGAATTGGTCTCTTTATAATATTAGAGTACTACACTATTTACACTATTTACAATGAATTGCTTTGGATAAAAATTGTCTTATTAAATATAATTAACATTTACTAGAATACTGCGCGTTCTCGGTGGATGTATAGGGTCCACCCACAGGCTCCTGATGGTGGCTCAGGCAGCAAAAGCATTGACCTAGTTTTTGAGTCCTAAGTTAAATATCAGCACAGTTTCTGTATCCTAAGGGTTGAAAAAACATACATCATTAATTTTAGACTGTGCATTGAATATTAAAAAAAAAGCCTTTGTTTATGTTTATAAATCAGTTGCATCTATCACTTCCATGCCATACATAGCAATCAGGATCCTTAACAAACAGAACCTGCTCTTCAATTTCCGACGTCTGTATGGTTGATGGACCATTGCCTGTGCTGCCAGGATCATAGCCTCGGAACTGTTGTGGGATGCCTTTTATTTTACATTATTTTTCAGATCCCGCCATGCCTAAAATAACATAAGCCCATAAAGTGGGTTGCAGACCAAAAACTAAGCTATGCCAAAGCTAAACTATGCCAGCATACGAGCTAAAATTCCTTTATAATAGAAAAGAATAAAAAAAAAGAAAAAAAAGCTAATCTAGAAATATGTCCCGTGCACACCAAGGCCTAAGCGAAAGCTCAGTCTGTTTTGTGAAGGGGTGCCGGGGTAGGCGGAAGAGGCTTAGTTTGTGTAGCTGCGCATCGGAAAACACAATTAGTTTTGCTAAGTTACCTTAGCTTCGCATATTTTAGTTAGCTCACATATCTTAGTTAGCAGTCTGCACACAAGAATGAAAAACTGCATCAGCTATGCGAGCTGAGCTAAACTAAGTTAGCTTAGTTTTCAGTCTGCAACCCGCATACAGGTCTTATAGATACTGAAAATTTACTTCTCAAAGACCAATTAGATGTGAGTCGTCCTTTCCATCTAATTTAAAAAAATACAAAATAACATATGTTAATGAAACTATCCAAGAACATAATGTAAATAATAAATTATACCTTTTACACACTTATAGCCCTGCACTACGATTCTGTCGCAGGTGTAATGGCATGGACAGAAACATACAAGACCCGAGGACAAACATTTATGCGCATCACACAAATATTTGCCCCGGCCAGGATTTGAACCTGGCACTCTAAGCTCAGCAGGCAGAAGCACTACCAACTCTCAATAAGACAAAATCCAAAGTACATGCTTAGGTAGGGTCTAGATACATAGAGTTAATGATAATATGAAGAGCCGCAGTTATTTTAAGTAAGTATATACTTGCTTCCACTCAGTGGGTGGAAGCAAGTATATTTTGTGTGAGTGGGTATTTCTTTTCGGGTATAAAAGTGGGACATGAATAACCGTTTATAACCTTTAATCCAATATTATCGGGTCCCCTTCTACCTCATTTACCTGCCTTATGACCCTGTACTGACCTCTATAACTCACCAGATGCCGGATTTGTGTCCACTGATTTAGTAGACGAGTATTTTGGAATAAGTGTTTTTATCTTATTTAATAAGTTAAGTATATCCGTAACAAAGTTTATGATTAGATATTGAATGCAACTGGCATTTGACTACAGAGGACATGATATTTAGTGACAGTAAAATCTCTAATATTCCGTATTTTACAGGTGATATTATGTAAAATGTTTTGATATCACTCTTGTTAGTATGTACTTTATCAAACACACCTGTATTTTACAATCTCCTTGGAACGTAAATATACTATACCAATAAAAATAAAAAACTACTAAAAAAACTTTCTTAATATTATTTCCGCATCATCATCAATAAATATTGATTTGTATGTTTGTCGTATGGTCTCTGGTGTTAAAGATTTCAGGACACCCGAGAGCCCCTGAAATGGCATAACGTCTGCTATTAATCAATAACAGACGGGGGACTAACAGCTTAACGTGCCAATGTTGTTATTGTTACCAATTCGGTTGGCACGAACTAGACTAAACTATACTAAAATTAAGTTTAGTCCTATTCCAAGCCGATAACAATGCACTAAACTAAATTTTAGTTTGACGCACCTAAATTGATTTTAATTTCTCAGTTTAGTTTAGTGGTATTTTTCTATTCTGTTATATAATAATAAATAATAAATAAATTCGGGACAATTCCACTCCAATTACCTAGCCCCAAACTAGGATACCCTGTACTATGGGTACTAGATAACGGATAAACATACATATATACGAATATTACAACATCCATGACTCGGAAACAAACATTTCTGCTCATCACACAAATGATTGCACCTTGCAGGATTCGAACCCGCGACCGTTTGATTATGTACCTAGGATCACTAGCCACGAGACCAACCGGTCGTCGTTATACGTCAGCAGTGCGAGCATGGATCTTACCGATCGATAAAATTCGATAAATTTATCGATCGGTAAACAGTTATTTTTTTATCAATTTTATCAAAATTCGGTAGCCTCTCGGTAAATTTTATTGATTCGATAACACGTCGTGAGTTTATCGATTTAAAAAATGGCAACTCCTGGACTATACTATATATCAGATAGACGACTAATAGTCTAAAAATTATTTTTTGACACAATTTGGCATATTTTTATTATTTTGAGTTGTTACGGAGAAACTTCTGTCATTTAGAATTCTACCTAACTACCATAAAGTAGTATATTCCTTGAACCTAACCTAAAATATAACTAGCCATAACTCGTTGCACAATTGCTTGAAACACTTCCCTCACAAGTCTGACAGTGCGCTGTCCTAGTGCTATATTATATTCCTGGCCGATGCATCGTTGGTGCAACTGCCCTCAGTGTAAAAGCGTACAGCTGATAGAACTACAACAATGATTATACAGGTAGTTTTTTAGACTGAGTACCTACTAGGTACCATAATAATTAGAGCATTAGACACAATCACAACAAAAGATAATTTCTGGAAATAGGAAAACGTAACTAAGTATTTTGGTATTATTATGTAAAGTAAATACTACAACATGCACATACAACATCCATTAGATAGACTCCTTCTCAAACGCCGTCAACATCTTGAATGAGGGCGAGGGCAATTTCCTTATAAATTCTAAAAATAACCTTATAATGCTGTTTTTCCAGATTGAAAGGATCATTGGCATCCCTGAAACTCGCCTCACGATGTTCGGACACCTCCACCTTTTGGCTTATAATCCGAAAATAAATTTACAAAAGAAATAAGTTTGTCGTGTAACTTTGGAAAGGCGATAAAATTTGATAAATTGGGTAAAATTAACGACATTATATCGACAACAATTGTCAAAAATAAGATTCACGATTCCTTTTGTCGATATAAATCGATATATTCAATATGATTTATCGAATTTATGTCGTTGTCGATAAAGTACGTTCCGTGCTACCGAACTCGTATTACAGAAAATTAACTTCTAACTTGTTATGTCTATGTTATGCCTCCCCCCGAAATGTTTAATTTCTGTCTGTTGACAAATTTTAGCCTATCTTTAGCAGTGGAAGTCTTCCGGATGTTGATGATGTATAAGGAAACGGAGATTAGATGGCCAGGGTTATTTTATTTAAGATTGTTCTGACACGGACTTGTATTATTAAGCTTGGAAGGAGAATTTGGAGAGACCTTATGTCCAGGAAAATGAAGCTTACGAAGAATCCAATGACGTATCCTGCACTAAGTCCAACGGCAATTGATAGCAATACTATTGTTGTTGTGATGTTGGCAGGCGCGTGTGAGAGCCAGTAGCGATACTGCAGTGCCAAAGTATAATTAATAATATGAAACTATTTTTTTATTGTACATTGGCGACATATTATTATTTTTATAGCACTTTTACAGGTCCAAATGTTACCGAAGAGATTTAAAAAAATTATAAACAGTCCAAATCAATAAATAAGGTAAACCAAACACATTGATTTTGAAAAATAACGCGAGTGTAATTCATATTAAATCTAAATAAAACGGCTAAAAACTCACGAAATAGAAGATTGGAAGTGACTGTGCAAGTCGAACAAAGCCGAGCACCGCAGTCACTGGGCCGCCCGGGCCACGCACGCGTCGCCATTTGCGTGCTGACGTTCGTAGCGCTCGTCGCGGGTTGTCGGCATAACACTCCCAGACGAGGGACTTTCAAATAGTCTCAAACTGGTCGGAGTATTTCCGATCTTCTATTTCGTGAGTTTTTAGCCGTTTTATTTACATTCATTACACGTTGAGTTTGAAAAGGAAATTTCGCTTGTAATATTCTACCATCATCATGTTATAAATGCACGTGTTTATTTGCTGAAGTATTAAGCAGTAGGTATTAATCACTGGTTTTAAAATAATTAAGAATAAACATTAATTAGAATAATAGAATCGCCATTGTTTTTTTTAGTAATTCCTTATTTTTTTGTATAAATGATCTAAATCATCTCGTGACAATAATCAAACATATTTCAGTGCCACTCAGAACTTTTAATTGTAGTAATTGCATTATGACACAAGTTTTTGAATCTCATAATGAAACTTGATTTTGGTTATATAGGCTAAAATATGACACCAAAATTAGCTCCGTAGCATAATTACCAGCCAAGTGGAGTAATGACATAGCTAGAATATTTCTGCTAGAGTAAGTAGGCGTATTTCCGAAGCATCGGTAGAATTAGAAGGGTATTTCCTTTTCCATGTGAGATTTAACTCTGTTGGCACATGAAAGGGAAATTTCCTTAACTCAAAGTATACTTAGTTTACCTAAAAATTTATTGATTTGATCTTTTTATAATATTTTATGTATGTCTCCTTGTTCATGAGATGCTAATTTTGACTTGTAAAAGCGCTATTACTTTGCCTATCTACGAGTATATCTATACTTATAATAAAACTGTAACGGGTCCAATACTGTACATTGAAGTTTTTTTTTCATTTTTTTTGGATATTTCTCTTTATTCGATACTGAAGCCAAAACTGTTTTACTTTTTATTTTTGTTTGACTTTCCGTCTGTTTGTCCGTATCTTGACCGCGCATCGCACCAAAACTACTGAATGAATTCAAATGAAACTTGATGTTGAAGCCGCGTAATGATTTATAAGTTTATTTTGCATTATTTGTTGGTAGTTACGCTGAAAACGGAAATACAAATTATCGACAGTTTCGAGGGTAGTTTGTATAAAAGCATTTAATTTTGTTGAATTATTTCCATTCAGTGAGGGTAGTTTATTGTTGTATTGCTGCTCGCTGGTTCGCCTACTATTACTCAACCCACATCGACCTGTGAAGCACGCAGAAAAAGGCTAAGGCTTTTTCTGTGAGGCTCTCAGGACCCTCGCATTGACCTGATATTGAAGGTC
The DNA here is from genome assembly GCA_946251855.1 of Alsophila aescularia. Lineage (NCBI taxonomy): Eukaryota > Metazoa > Arthropoda > Insecta > Lepidoptera > Geometridae > Alsophila > Alsophila aescularia. Next base: position 66,275,293 of record OX276378.1, read on the forward strand.
GCAGCCCCATCGGCATTGGGCTTTGTCGGTAGTGTTCGGTTGCATCCAGAATAATTTAAGTTGGACAATATTTGTATCTGGAACGCTAGCGGAATGTTTGAACTGTGATTTGGACACACAAGATGGACGGCACCGTCTACGCGAGAACCGAAGTTGGAAATCGGTGAGTGGGGTTGCGACTGTATTACTTCCTCACTGAGCTATCAAATCTAATAAGTTTGTAGGTACTTCGCATTGGGCAAATCCCAAAATTCACAAACACGCTCCTTCGACTCGCGGAGGAGCGAACATTTGTTGGTCCTTCGAGCCGGATCCTCCTCGTGGTGAGGAACAGCAGACCTGTCTCATCACCAGGAGTGACGTGATAGAATCACGCGTACCTACTCGCAAACTGTCGATAACATACATAACATCGTACTCGTCGTATAGGAAATAATAGCTAGAAATATCGTTTTCTACGCTTATTTACTCGCTTATCTCGCCTCTCGTATGGCAAATAATAGGTAAAACTATGGTGTTTTGCGCTTATTTGTCGTAATAAGCATTCGCGTCGCGAACCTCTCGTAGGTAAATTAGCCGGTTTCCGCATTTATCTATTTGGAGTCGCATACGATTCGCTACTGATCGTGGTTAATTATAGACAGATCACTCGGATCTTTGAATATTTATCAATATCAATAGGTTGAGACTCATATTAATCATTTATTCATTGTACTTTGCTAAAATTACATGCAAAATATCGTATTTTTACCATGCGGTTGGATGATGCAATCATATTAAGTCTGCCAAATTAAGTGGTTCATCTCCGCCCCACGGGTGGCCGTACTTAGCATAATTCGCTATTTCGTATCGTCGATTTGGTCGGATACTAACTGCACACAGATTGCCGATGCGCATCCGTGCATTATCTCTTATCTCGTTAGGATATTAGTAGCATTATTCCATTTTTAGACTGTTGAACAGGTTGAATGAATAAAAACTCTTTCAAATCATCAGTTATCAATTAATGTTTTTGGAACTATTGGTAGTATTGCCTATTGATATTGTTATTAACCAGCATTATGCTGAGTTGGGGCCGGCTTATGGCAAAAACCTAACTACTTAGGTACTAACTTATTTCTTCAATGTTTTTATTTTGTGTACTTGTTTTTTGCCATAAATAAAGCTATGTCTATGTCTATTCGGTTAACAGTTAATTTCGTATAATTTCAACAAAAAAAGAAACTTACTTTCGATTTAAATATTTGTTCGTAACATAAATACCTACCTACTTGGCATTACTTATTGCTAGATGTGTTTCCGTAATTTCGAATAAAAGCGAGAAACACTTCTTATCATTCTTATCAAATACAGTCCATTGAAAAATTATTGGTATAAAATTCAAATTAATTTCGTTTTTAAACTGATAATATTTATTTACAGGGTAAAATGTACAAAAAAAACAAAACTTCATTTTAATATATAAATAAAAAAACTTAACTATTCACACAAAACTATCTAAAAGTCCTTCGGAGGAAGGGAAAGTGCCCAGAATGCTGGCTGCATTGCCACGCTGTATTGCAATACTAATTTTTTGGCCTAATTAAGAGCCAGCATTCTGGTCACATGTCACCTCCACCAAACGTTTTGCCAAGTTTTGATATTTTTTGTACAAAATGTCGAAAGCCGCAGTTAAACGTAGTTTAGAACTAAAGCGCAATATTGCTATTGAAAGAATCGATGAATGCTTGTCAGCAGCTATAGCGGCTCGATATGATATTTCCAAACTACCAATTTTCTTATCGCGGTACAGTCGGCTGGAAAATTATTGTTCTAGTTTTGAATCACAGCATTTGAAGATTTGTTCTGAATCGGATACATCATCATTAGATGAAGAGGATAATATTCGACAAGATGTCGACAACAAATAATTCCAAATTATAGAAATTCATACAACACTCACTTCCGCTTCTGGAACGACCGGACCGGAACTGGAATCAAATAGAACGGATTTATCCGTGAAACTTCCTCGGTTGAATCTTTTGCATTTAACGGTGACATTACAACATGGAGTAGTTTCTACGACATGTACAACACGATGGTACATCAAAACCGAAAATTGTCTAACATCGAAAGATTTTCGATTTTAATTTCGCTTCTTTCCGGTGAACCCCTACAACTATTAAAAGGTTTTCCGCTTTCGGAAAATAATTATTTGGATGCGTATGCGGCACTCATTCATTGATCGTTATCAATGTAAACGTAAGTTAGCCTTTCGCTACTGGGAAGAACTGCAGAAGGTGACATTGAAGTCAAACGCTCCGCGTGAGTTACGTCGTCTCGTTGACACATTCAAAGAGAACATAGCAGTTTTGAAAAATTTAAAGTTACCAGTTAAGGACTAGGACTTTCCGTTGTTTTACTTGTTTATAAACAAACTCGATCTGGATACACGTCGTCGGTTCAAACTACAAAATGAAAGCAGAGATATTCCTTCGTTCGACTCCTTGCTGGAGTACCTCAACAGAGCAGGCCGAGCTCTGGAGCTGGCCGAACCTGAGGCTGCCCGAACGCCGCGCGTCGCTGCCGCCGCCGCTGGTACCTCTACCCGTGCTGCGCCCGTTGCGTCGACTTTGACAGCGCAGCCACGCACTGGCGCGTATAGCCATCAGATGCCTACTAAAGCTCTTGTTGTCAAGTCACAAACGAGTGAGACTTGCGTTTTATGTAAACTGGAACATTCTTTGTGGAATTGCCCCACATATCACAGTCACACACCACATGATCGATACAACATCGTTAAAGAAAATCGTTGTCGCATAAACTGCCTTCGTCAAGGTCATGTTATTAAATCGTGCAAATTAAATACTCAATGCTTGAAATGTAGTTTGCCTCATCACACAACTTTACATTTTGAACAGTCAACTGTCGCTTCGCCGACAACTCTCGTCGCTTCGGATGCTAATACAGCATTACCATCGAATATCGTTTCATCATCGCATACATCACAATCATCGCAAATTGAGCTCAGTCAACCGACTGTCACTTTAGTGGCTGGTATGGAGCGTGCCACACACATATCGCTTTTGCCCACAGCTTTGGTCGAAGTAATGGACAACTTCGGCACTTATCGCAAAATTCGTGTTGTTATAGATAGTGGAAGTCAAACTAACTTCATCACAAAAAAATGTGCACAACAATTCGGTCTCGTTTTAAAGAAAACTACGACATCGGTGGAAGGCATCGGTCAGTCGTCATCGATAGCAACTGATTCCACCGTGTATTGCATGCGCTGTGGAGACCGGAGTCCTGATATTGAAGTCAATGCTCTCGTCATACCCAAAATCTGTAGTCAGATGCCCACTGATAGGATTGACATCAGTCCAAGGTCTCAACTTTGTAAGATAAATTTGGCTGATCCTGATTTCAACGTGCCTGCGCATATCGATGCATTAGTGGGGGTTGATATCTATTGTCAAATTTTCCTCGGTGAACGCCGCGATTACGGGCCTGACGGACCCGTGGCTTTCAACACTAAACTTGCATGGTAGTGATGGGAAAAATATCATGTACACATTCTACTTTGAAATCGTCTTCTATTCAATCGTCACTATTCTGTTCGCTAGACAGTTTAGATTCGCAAGTCCGCAAATTTTGGGAAATTGATGAATTTCCCAAAATATCACCTCTCACTGCAGAAGAACTCCTATGTGAGCGTATTTACGACACGACACACACCAGGATCGTTGATGGAAGGTACTTAGTACGCTTACCTTTCAAGTCATCGGAACCAGTCTTCGGTGACTCTCGTTCTTTGGCTCTTCGTCGTTATTCGGTCTCTTTAAAAACGTCTTTCACATGATCCTCAACTTCGTGAAGGTTACAATAGGTTCATGGAAGACTACCTCTCGTCTCGGCATATGGATGTAGCTGACCCATCAAAGTCAGGCCATTCGTACTTCGTCAGCCACCATTCGATACTGAAGCCGAGTTCGACCACAAATCCGATTCGCGTGGTCTTTTACGCGACAGCGTGCCCAAATGGAGGGGTTGCGCTGAACAAAGAGCAACTCGTCGGACTTCGTTTAAAATCTGACATTGATGATTCGGTCGTAGTCACTGCTGACGTTAGGCAGATATATCGACAAATTTTGTTTGCTGAAGTCGATCGCGACTATCAACGTATACTGTTTCGTTACTCACCCGACGAACCAATACTTGAGTATCGTCTTTACTCCGAGACCAATGGCATGTCGGCTTTCAGCTACTTGGCGCTTCAAACCATTTGACAAGAGTTCGGTTCACTCTCATCTCTCATTATTCCACGCTTCGTTCCTGGACTGGACTCCACAACACTGGAAATCCACTAACATTGCCACTCTTCTGAGATCGGGTATTTAGATGTGGTATTTGCCCGACTTAAGCGCAGTGATAATCATGTCACTGCTCAACTCATCATAGCTCTTTCGAAAGTTGCTCCTCAAATGAAAGTTTCGATTCCTCGTCTCGAACTGTGCGCCACAGTTCTAATAGCAGATCTCGTCACACACGTCAAATAAGTTTTTGCTGGCAAGCTAAACTTCGATGACATCTACTGCTGGTCAGACTCAAAAGTGACTCTGGCATGTATTGATTCTCCAACAGCTCGTTGGAAAAGTTACATAAGCAATAACGTAGCTCACCTTCAGGACAAATTCCCGCCTCAACATTGGCATCACATCAGGTCTTCCTGCAACCTAGCGGATTGCGCTTCTCGCGGACTTACAATCCCGGAACTTATCGACCACCCACTATGGTGGCGTGGTCTTATGTGGCTATCGTTGGATCGTAGTGAATGGCCAATTTTAACTCATAAAAAGAAACCTGTGACACAACTGAGGAGCACAGAATCTCGCAAACATCGCTGTTCGTCTGTGTCAAACACTTCGATGAATTCTTGGACAGGTATTCGAGCCTGAACAAGATTCAACGTATCGTAGGATACGTACTTCACTTCGTACAAAATTGTCGTAACCGATCTAATCGTAGATCTAGTCATCTTGTCACTTCGGAATTGAAGCAATCACTTCACATTCTTGTCAAAATCACACATAATACGTAGTTTTTCGCTTGACATTGCAAGCTTGACAAAGGGATCACTTTTGCTAAGGCCGTTGCAGAAACTGAATCCATTCCTTCCTGCATCCTTTCATAAAGATGGTTTCCTCAGGTTGGGTAGTCACCTGGCTTACTCGAAGCTAGATAACAATCACAAACATTCTTTTGTTTTTGCTTTAACTGAATCAACGTGCAAAATGGCTAACTTATTCTTGGGAACCTAATATAGGATCATTAGTTTTGATTAAGGATGAACAAATCAAACCACTTAATTAGTTGCTCGGGCGTATCGTTCAATTGCATCGTGCTAAAGACGGTATCTGTCGCGTCGTGACCGTCAAAACACAAACAGGTCAATTACAGAGACCTTTGGTACAGCTCTGTCCTTTACTAATAAATGTTTAGTTTAAAGTCTCGTTATTATAGTTAAGTTTTCGCGTTAGCTTATAATTACTTCACGTTACCATTTATAGTTTAGTTTTTGCATTGCCTTATCGTAGCGTCACGTTACCATCGTAGTTAAGTTTAGCTTAGTCGCGTATAGTCGCGCCTCATCATTTCGAAATTTACTTTTAGCTTTAGCGTTATAGTTTTTTCATAGAAAATACATAGTATTTTGGTGGGCGGAATGTTGAAGCCGCGTAATGATTTATAAGTTTATTTTGCATTATTTGTTGGTAGTTACGCTGAAAACGGAAATGCAAATTATCGACAGTTTCGAGGGTAGTTTGTATAAAAGCATTTATTTTTGTTGATTTATTTCCATCCAGTGAGGGTAGTATATAGTTGAGTTGCTGCTCGCTGGTTTGCTCACCAGTATACTCAACCTACATCGACCTGTGAAGCACGCAAAAGGCTCTCAGGACCCTCGCATTGACCTGATCTTGAAGATCGCAGCCCCATCGGCATTGGGCTTTGTCGGTAGTGTTCGGTTGCATCCAGAATAATTGAAGTTGGACAATATTTGTATTTGGAACGCTAGCGGAACGTTTGAACTGTGATTTGGACACACAAGATGGACGGCACCGCGAGAACCGAAGCTGGAAATCCGTGAGTGGGCTTGCGACTGTATTACTTCCTCACTGAGCTATCCAATCTAATAAATTTGTAGGTACATCGCATTAGGCAAATCCCAAAATTCACAAACACGCTCCTTCAACTCGCGGAGGAGCGAACATATATGATATGTATATGTATATATATATATGTATGATTTGAGTTCATACTACGAGGTAGGACCTTGGATAATTTTCATCCCGAAAAATTAATGTGTTTCCGCAAAATAGGGGTTGAAAGTTATTAAAAAGAACACCTATCACGCTGAAACTACTGGACGGATTTTTTGATGCAAATTGACACAGTCATATATCCATACTCATAATAAAGCAATAGGTACGAAAAAGGCTGTACATTGAAGATAAATAAAAAAAGCTCTTAGGTGCTTAAAAAACTATTAAACAAGTTTTTATTTAAATTGTTTTTTCTGTCTGATTGTCTGTATGTTTGTTTGGTGAACAAACAAACATACAGACAATCAGACAGAAAAAACAATCACGTATATACTACTGGACCGATTGCAATGCAGTTTTGTTGTTAAATAGCTTAGATTTTGATTTAAAACTGGTGTAATTGATAGCTCAATCCGGTGAGTTAGAAGCTGAGCAATTGATAAAAGTATTTTTGACGGCTGAAGAAATTTTGATCAAAAGTTTGTATATTGGTCCTGGAATAGCACATTATGATACTTTAAACCTAAAGAAAAGACCACGCGTGCGATCTGTGGGTACATCTAGTTTACAATAAAATACTTTGACTTTGAGTAGCTGGCAAACAGTTTCTGAGGACAGCACAAGATTTAAGAGGGTGGCGTCAAGGAGAGGACTGGGATAACAAAGGCTGAGAAGAAGCATAGTTACAGAGTTACAAAAGCGAGACTATGATTTTAGACCTTTTAGAAACGGTTCACTTTTCTGCCCTGGTTTCCGGTGTGCTACCCTAGAGGCACCGCTCGATCTTAGATTCTTAGAACGTCTAGTATGAAGGGGATATGCGTAGAAGTGGCACCAGGGCGTAAATTATCAATGTAATAAAAACTCCATACCAATGCCAAATAATTTGAATTGTAAAAGTCTCAAATTTAAAGCAAATAATAAGTCATGAGTGACTTATTTTTCCACTCAATGGTAACGAAAAAAGTGTGCCGTTCTGGGGTTCTTATTAATGGTGTAACCCGGCGCACCGGGGCCGTTAATTACTCCCGCCATTAGTCTCGTGCTCTAGCTTTGCGAACAGTAACAATAGCAGTTTTTATAGAGACGTGCTTTTGTAAAGTTACCTAGTCCATATCGCTTTTTTACCCCACTACGGCGAAGCAAGGGAATGGTAATGAGTTTAACAGTCTATGTATCTATACATGTGGATGTTCCACAATAGCGTTGGTCTGCAATTTTGACAAGTGAAGGTATCAATCGATTTGTCTTCATTGACCGAACGAGCGCGAAGCGCGAGCGAAGCGTCTACGTTTCAGCTTGGGCAAAAATGCTTTCGTATGTCCGGATGTTAGTCCGGATCTCTGTTCTCCTCTACAGGTCGCATTTCTCAACCGATCTAGACGAAGCTTGGTATAACAAATTTTTTGAATTTTGATTGGGTTTGGGTTGGGGGAGGGGCTTCTCCCAACAAAAGAGCAAAAAAAGGGGCTACTGAATATCTCCGCCTTATTAGATCGGATTTCGATGGTTCTCTTTTTATTTGAAAGGTAGTAACTATAAATTGATCGCATAAAAAAATTGTGAAGATCTGATGAAGATCTTTGGCGTGACGAGTAGAATAGCTCCTCAAAATGCAATAAATTTCTCACCTTGGTTATTAATGTTAGTTTTACAATAAGATAACTAAATGGCGCTACTGTGCACCGCTAGATTGTTTGCAAAAAAAGTTTGTGCACGCGAGGTCTATCTACAGCTCACAGAGCCACTAGTTTATAGTGTCATAGGCTATTTTTTTACCCTACCGTAATCGGGTTTTAGTTTATGTCCTTTTTAATAGAGTTTATAATGTAAGAGGTTCTCATTTCGTAATTTTTGTTGTTTCTGTTACATCAGTATTCCTCCCAGGTAACAAATAACATACCTATAAAAGTTGGTGCAATTATTTTTTTGAAGTGTTTTTGGTGTAGCGATGTAGTTATTTTGGTAAAAAATACACTTATTACTATTAATTAGGTACAGCATTTAATTTTGTTGGATTCTTAGGAAAGAGTTTTGATCTAAATTCCTCCCAGTAATACACTTGTTTACATAATACATCCTCAGCTAGTATAAGCTGTACATAGGCCGCGAGTGTTTTTTTTATAATTTCTTATTTAGCGCTAGTATCTAGTACAGTTTTTTTCACATCTGTACTTTATGAGTAAGGGGGCGGGGGGACACACACATGCAACTCAAGCATAAAGGTCCGACTTTAGAGCCGAATATTGCGTAAAAGGAACCATCTAAAAAAACTGTTTAACAAATCTCAGTACAATTTTATAGTACACTAGCTGTACCCGTGGCTTTGCCCGCGTGGTCATTTCATTTAAAAGTTACTCATACGTTCCAGGACCAAAAGTACCTTTATTATACAATAATATACTACATTTGTTCAGCCGTCGAATAGTTTTTTATCGATTGCTCGGCATCTAATCATTAGATTAAGATACTAAGTATCCCAGTTTTTAACTCAAACCCTAAGCTATCCAATAGTGAAAATTGCATTGCAATCGATCAAGTAGTTTTTACTTAATGCGCGAACAAACTTACATATAAACCTTCACTAGTGACCCGACATGGCCTTGATAGGTTAGAAGACGAAGGCGGTAGCTCGCAAGCTTCGCTAAGCTTCGCTCTCGCCTTTGTCTTCTAACTATTAACGGCCAAGTCGAGTTGCCATTGAAGGCTGTTGGCAGAAATCTATCTGTGTTGCAATAGCAAATAAATAATGAATAGGTTGGTCTAGTGGCTAGTGACCCTGGGAACGAAATCAAACGGTCGCGGGTTCGAATCCTGCAAGGTGCAATCATTTGTGTGATGAGCAAAAATGTTTGTTTCCGAGTCATAGATGTGATATTCGTATTTATGTACGTTATCTAGTGCCCATATTACAGGGTATCCTAGTTTGGGGCTAGGTAATTGGTATGGAATTGTCTCCAATATATTTATTATTATTTATTAACTAGCTGTGCCCGCGGCTTCGCTCGCGTGGTCATTTCTCTAGGTTAAAAGTACTCTATGTGCTATTCCAAGATCTAAAATAAACATTTGATCAAAATTCCTTTCGCCGTTACAAAGTTTTTTATCGATTGCTCGGCTTCTAACCATTGGATTAAGATACCAAGTAGGTGCCCCAGTTTTTAGGTCAAATCCTAAGCTACCCAACACTGAAAACTGCATCGCAATCGGTCTAATACGTTTTTACGTGATGCGTGAACAAAACATACAGACAAACAAACAAACAGACAGACACGAATTTAAAAAATGTTCTATTCATAGACCATTTTTTTTTAAATTATCTTCTTTGTATAGATTTACGTTCTTATTGCCTTATAGCTGTGCCCGCAGTGTTGCTCGCGTGGTAGTTTTTCTGGGATATAAGGATCCTATGAGTTATTCCAGTACCAAAACTACCAATATAGGTACCTACCTACCTGTGTTAACAACCTTCAGTGGCGATCCGACATGGTCGTGATAGGTTAGAAGACGAAGGCAGGAGCGAAGCGTAGCGAGCACCCGCCCTCGGCCCCCCTATTATAGCTAAAAACTATCTTGCTTACCTCAGCTTTGAAACATAAAAACCCGCAGTTAAATTGGTCCATTCGTTTGAAAGATACAATTTTCACCCCCCCCCCTTTTTTTTTTCAACCCCTCCCCCCCCCTCCCATATAGCTAAGAACCATGATGGAACATCTCGATCACATCAGTTTTCAAACATAAAAAACTGCATCAAAGTCAGTCCATTCGTTTGGGAGCTACAATCCTCACTTCCCCGCTTCATTACCATCTTGTTTACCTCAGCTTTGAAACATAAAAAACAGCAGCTAAATTTGTCGATTCGTTTGAAAGGTACGATTCTCACCTCCTTTTTCTGAAAACTCCCCCTTATATAGATATAGAAAATATAGAATATAAATAATAATAATAATATCTAATTACTACAAATAAAATAAACAAATATAATTCAAAACAATCTACGAAATCAACCGAATCGCATAAATAATGTAAAAATCTTTTAATTATGGAGCAAAACATTTCTACGGCGCGTGACTTCGATCCACATACGTCTGGATTACATACCCATGCATCTATGCAACTGGGCCAGTGAGCAGAATGACGAAATTCGGTACCAGTCTATAAACGGATGTATGATCACTTTAAATTTAACACAACTTTGGACCCATAGGATGCAGGAACCTTTTAATTTTTCGGGATAAAAAGTATTCAACATTTTAACACATTATATAAACTTTAGCTGTGCCAAGTTACATCAAAATCCGTCCAGTAGTTTTAGCTTGATACGTGTTATTTTAAATAACATGCTACCCCTATCCTGCGGGAACCGTTGATTTTTCCGGGATAAAAAGTATCCTAAATGTTAATTCAGTACATCAGCTATAATTCTACCAAGTTGCATCAAAATCCGTTTGGTAGTTTCAGCGTGATGCATGTTCAAAGAGACAGACAGACAGACAAAAAATAAAAAAAAACCTTTTTGCACTCCATATCGATTTTGAAGTTTATCTCAATCAAAATTTTCAAAAAATGTTTAATGTACAGATTTAGCCCAGTTACAGTTTTATTATAGTATAGAAGATAGATGTGTACTGAAATTTGTAAAACAGTATAAATCCCACACGATTTGGTACAAAAAAAAAACAATTTTTAAATCATCTATCATCTATAAACGTGTGCCAAATTTCTACTTTGTAGTGTTTTTAGTATCTGCTGTGATATATAGACAGGTGAATATAACATGGTAAAACTATAAGGGTTACTTGTGATATATAGACAGATTGACAGACGGACATGGCGAAACCATGAAGGTTACTTGTGATATATAGACAGACTGACAGATGGACATGGCGAAACTATGAGGATTACTTGTGATATATAGACAGACTGACAGACAGACATGGCGAAACTATGAGGGTTACTTGTTTGACTACGGAACCTTAAAAATGTTCCCTAATGATTTACCAAATTCGTCAGAAATACCCCATCATAAAAATACAAGTCAAACCTTCTTCTTTAGCAGTGAGTTGGGCATATCAATAATTATTATTTCTCAGTATTGGAAACGTTATTGGTTGAAGATAAACATTAACAAACTCACATACTTTCTTACAATATTGACACTCGTTCTGTGATACCGAAATATTGACGAGTGGGAACAGTTACTATGCTGTTATAAAATAATAAAGAAACGAGTCCGAACTTTGCGACGGTCACTGACACATTATTACGTAAGTCACATGGTCTTATACTATAATAATTATAAGCTTCTTGGTCGCTTGTAACATGTTATATATCATTGCACTAGAAATTCTATTCCCATTGTACGTAGGAAATGTCTATGCCTAATATGTGAATTAGGCATAGACATTTCCTACGTGAGCAGTGAGGCAGAAGAGTGGACAGAATACGACAGAACAGTGGGCATTTCGGCCAGTATAGCTATGGAACGATATCAAAAACGTCAATTGAAACCTGATGCCTCAAACATACTCCCAACTTTAAGTTAGAGAGACAGGTATCTGTCCTGTCCTGCTATAATATGCCAAGCGTTCACACAAGTACTACAGTTTTGAGGCAGTAGAGAAAGCTTATTGTCCTAAAAAATGTGAGTGCCTTGACTATTTTTAAGACAGTACTGTTCTGTCTTGGAACGCGCGTTCAAATTGTAGCAATATTTGCCCTGCCCTCTTGTGATATAGGCATTACTAACAGTCATCAGCAACTACAAATAAGTATTATAACGACTTCATAATTAGTTTTATTATATACTAATAGTTTCCACGTCAAGTCTGAGCTATTTCTATAGAAACTAGAATCTACTAGTATCTACATAATAATCTACCAACTACGCTGGCCTTCAAAACTTAGTACCACACTTTAATGACTGTCTGTGCGCGCATCATATTAAAACGACTGGACCGATTGCGATGCGATTTTTATGGCTTTGGACCAGTTCTACCATATTGTGGGATAGTTTAGATTTTGACTTAAAAACCGGTGTACTTGGTATCTCAATCCGATGAGTAGAAGCCAAGATGTGTTGATGTGTAGGTAGTTGAACAGTTCATGTGTGCATATCCGAATAAAAATATTTATTTAAGATGTTACATTATATTATTTCTAAAACAGATATTTGTTTGCTTTTATAAATATTACTAGCTGCGTCCAGTGGCTTCGCTAGCTTGGAGAATGATAAAAATCCGGACAAGTGCAAGTTGAACTCTCGTGAAGATGATTTCCTTGTACTATTATTTATTCTGTGGTACGATGAATATATTATCTCACAATATCGAGAGATGTGTGAGAGTGATCTTTAGTATAAAAATCCGGGTGGTAAGTATTCTGTTGACTATTTTGACGTCCGAACCGGAAACATCATTGTAATAAATAATATATATTTTTTCACCCTTTGGGCAGGCAACAAGGCCGGTAAAACATTGTAGGAAGGAAATTAAGTTTCAATTTTATGATTTTTTAAATTGATTTGTTAACCAGGCTTTTCCTAGCCTACCGACATGATATGTTGAATAAACATAGAAAAATAATTACGGATGAAATGATATTTCAAGTCGCTGCAAGATTTACGTACAAAAAACCGAAATTAATAGTTCTTCACTTACATATTACAGGAAAACCTATAAAAAGTTTATGGACTTAAAATAATAAGTATAGTAAATCTGTCGATATTGTGAGATAATATATTCATCGAACCACAGAATAAATAATAGTACAATGAAATCATCTTCACGAGAGTTCAAGTCGCACTTGTCCAGTTTTTTAAAAATTCTCCACCCGGATAACTTTAGACTCATATCTCGCAGGAATACCGTCTATGTCAATGTGTATGAATTGTTGTTAGGTTATATTTATTTATTTATTTAATTGTTTTGCACCCATTGAGCGATGGTGGCCTAACGGTTCTATAGTGCAATTTAGAATCCAACGATACCGTGTTCGAAACCCAGGCTCCGCACCAATGACTTTTCTGAGTTATGTGCGGTTTTCCATGCTTCGTGCTTCGGAGGGCACGTGAAGCTGTCGGTCCCGAAAGTTATTGATTAATAGCAGTCGTTAAGCCATGTCAGAGGCCCTCGGGCGGCTTGACTAACTCTGACATCAGAGGCCAGCACTACCTCAGACGACAAACAAACAAACAAACAAACAAACATTGTTTTGCACAAAAATAGTGTACAAGGAAGGGCTTTATGTTAAACAGCACTGTCTACCAGTCATCCAGGTCGTGAAAGAAATAATTGTACATAGGGCGTGCGGCTTAAGGTGTTGAACAATAAATACAAAAGAAACAAAGGTTTGTGTAAATAAAGTATATAATGAAAGGAATTATTACAAAATATTTGTGCTTATATTAGACAACTGTTTCCCTGCACAGTGCAACAGCAGCAAACTATCTAAGCATATTGTTTTGTAATCACACTAAGCAGCAAGAGATAGAAAATAAATATTATTCAAAAGCCTAGTCTGTTACACTAGGTATGTAATTGAATAGGTACAATATCTTTAAATATTATATTTATCACGCATAAGTACTTAATTGCCTTCCTAATTAATCAGATAAAATAATTAAAATCTCCAAGACTTGTTTCAAAAGTCGTTAACAGTAACATAACCTACAAAACTTTGAAGCCTTATCCAAACCAATATATAAAAGTGAAACGTTGTCTGTTTTTTGTTTGTTTGTTTGGGGAGTTTTCAGGCGATAACGGCTGAACGGATTTTGATTAAACTTGGAATGGAGATAGCTTATACCCTGGAATAAAACATAGGATACTTTTTATCCTGGAAAATTGTAAGTTTACACGGGAAAACTAGAAAATTTTGGAAACGAAATAATAAGTATATCAAAAAACATCAAGAGTGGTGCTATACCTACTTTTGCATTGGTTTTTAATTTCCTAGAAGAACATACATAACATATTTAGACGAAAAAAAGTAGGATGGGTTTTGTCGCGATAAACAGTAGTCCGCGCGGACAAAGTTGCGGGCGGGAACTTTAATAACAATTATTCCTGGCCTCCCAAATAAAAAAGTCTGAAACTTACAATCTCAGGAAATTATCCTAAATTACAAGCGATATTTTCTGTGAGGCTACGGTAAATTTATGTTCTATACAGACAATGCACAGACGATTTCCGTCCTGAAGGCGAAAATTACTCGCGTTTAGGATTGCCACCTACAGCAAATGCGCGATGGCTTTTTGCCCGAAAGTTTATATCATACATAATATCATGGAAAGCATATTAAAATAAAACATATTATAATGTTTGTTTCCGAGTCATGGATGTTCATATTCGTATTTATGTATGTTTATCCGTTATCTAGTGCCCATATTACAGGGTATCCTAGTTTGGGGCTAGGTAATTGGTGTGGAATTGTCCCGCATATATTATTATTATTAAAACAAACGGAAAGTGCGAGTTGGACTCGCGCACCGAGGGTTCCGTGCAAACTTGTAGGTATGTAGTTCGTCCATCATGGGAACCGAGTCTCGATGATTATACACAAAAAAATACATGTGATGTACTTTTAACTACTAATTTACGGTTTTCTGATTGTTTCCTTTACCTACTTTATATGGCATAAACGGCCGTATCCTTTGATTGCATTGACTTAAAAGGTTTTTTTTCACAGCACCAAGTTATTGCAGATTTGAGTGTAGAATATTAATTTCAACTTGATACTCGTACCTCCACGAAAAGGAAAAAGAAAAAGGTTTCCTGAGAAAAAGGGTATTGACAGACAGATGGACAAACAACAAAGTCACCCTGTAAGGGTTCCTTTTTTTCCTTTTGAGGTACGGAACTCTAAAAACAAGTGTAGCAATATTACTGTTTGTTTTATTTGATTTTAAAGTTCGAGCGCTATTAACGAATAACTCTTTATTTGTTTTAAACGTAGCAAAAAAGATTAAGTGAGACCCTGATAACAAGCCCTTTCATATTATATGTCAAACGGTACAGTTCGCAAAACTTAAAATAAATTATCTCTCTCAAATGTGACACCCATATTCAAAATTAATTTATTTACGTTCTTCTAACGTAACCAAATTTTAACTATGTACCAAATTTGTACCAAATTTTAACTAAATCGGTCCGGTAGATTCATAGAAAATTGGCTGTGACAGACAGACAGACAGACACACGAGTGATCGGACGTACGGAACCCTAAAAAACTTAAATTCTCTATTTCCAGGACCTAAGGTATATTTCAAAATTATACTGAGTTTAATCAAAAACCGTTCAACTGTTCAGTTACAGAGCTGAATGGTAACAAATATACAGACTGACGCATTTAAGATTTATTTTCAATGTATGGACAGTTTTTTTTATCGGTTATTTTAATCTATCGTTAGTTTTTTCTCCGATCCCTTGACATAATATTAACCAAAGTTGCATCTAAACAAGGAGCGCTTAGGAACAATGCAAGTAACGCCACGGCATCAACTATGCCGTGCTTTGTGGAGCGGGCCTTTGTTAGCGCAAACACTTCACAGTAAATATAAGTGTACTTAAACAATGAATAAGTACAACTTTACAATAATAATAATTAAACTCAAAAGAAGAAGCATCTTTATCTAGCCTACACCTACTGAGCTGTAGGAAATAAGTTGATAGCTGTATACTGTGTTGGTTATCTTATTGTCAAAATGCTTGAGAAATGTTTTTATTGTTTCAGGTCTCAAAATGGTGAAGGCAGATCATTTCAGCACTTGCTCGCTACAAATCTAAAGCGTCCACTAAATGCCTCAGTCTTGTGAACCGGTGTTAGGATCAGATAGGCACAAGCTCTAGTATGGTACCTGCACTTCTCATGGGCCTTAGCATTCTAGCCTTCATTTTCATAAGCATAGCTTTATTGAGGAAAGGAGTAATAAACGCACGAGCGGGAATATTGAAACAAAAACGAGCACAGGCCTTTTGTACTCTTTGTATCAGTCGTTCAGCTCTCGATTAAAAGCATGTTTCATAGACAACATCCGCATAAAATAAGCTTAGCTAGGATGAGAGATTCACATAATGTTATCCTCAGGTCCACACTGAGGTAAGGGCTGACTATATACTGTATAGCACCTTCAATCTGTAAAAACAATTATAAATTCGTATTTATTTTACTACTCCCATCTCCACGGGGATATAAGCTCAGAATTACACATTAGGAATGCAATCTCAAGCTCATAAAAATATTTATTCACGGGATGAGCCCACCACAAATCCACACCCTCATTCATAACAAAATACGTGTAATAAAATAACACCATCCACCACAGCTCGGTAATACACCTCCCTGCAGGTTATTATGTCCTGGTACCAGATGGACCGTAAATGAGATTATTTTATCTTTAGCCCTAGACAGAAAAAACAAGGGGGTGTTACGAGTTTGACATGGAGTTTGTGTGTGTCTGTATTTGTCCGAGTCATCCGATTTGGCCTCCATTGCCTGTTTTTATCCGACAGAGAATTTTATCGAGATGATTATAGGACTATAACTATCTATCTAGAGGTCTATGGTTATTATGGTTATACGACTACAATTAGTCACACTAGCTGTGCCCGTGACTTTGCCCGTGTGGTTATTTTTTAACCGACAGAGAATTTTATCGAGATGATTATAGGACTATAACCATCTAGAGGTCTATGGTTATTATGGTTATACGACTACAATTAGTCACACTAGCTGTGCCCGTGACTTTGCCCGCGTGGTTATTTTTTAACCGACAGAGAATTTTATCGAGATGATTATAGGACTATAACCATCTAGAGGTCTATGGTTATTATGGTTATACGACTACAATTAGTCACACTAGCTGTGCCCGTGACTTTGCCCGTGTGGTTATTTTTTAACCGACAGAGAATTTTATCGAGATGATTATAGGACTATAACCATCTAGAGGTCTATGGTTATTATGGTTATACGACTACAATTAGTCACACTAGCTGTGCCCGTGACTTTGCCCGTGTGGTTATTTTTTATCCGACAGAGAATTTTATCGAGATGATTATAGGACTTTAACCATCTAGAGGTCTATGGTTATTATGGTTATACGACTATTATAAGTCACAGCTGTGGCTGTGACTTTGCGCACGTGGTTAATTTCTCTGGGTTAAAAGTAACCTATGTGATTCTAAGACCAAAAGTACAAAATAAGATCAGCCGTCTGATAGTTTTGTAGTGATAGCTCTGCTTTTAATCATCGGATTAAGATACCAAGTACCCCAGTTTTTAAGTCAAATTCTAAACTATTCAACAATGAGAATCGCATCGCAATCGGCCCAGTAGCTTTTACGTGATGCTCGAACAGACAGATAAACAGACACCATTTAATATAATGTTATATTAAGTGATAAAATAAACTTGTTTGTTCTTATTTTAAAACATTTGTATGTATACTAAATGCTAAAAACCAAATAAAGTTGTGGGGCATAGCGTACCCTGAGTAATAAAAATTCGACTAGTCTCACGATTTTATTTTATTTTGTAGCTTTTAGTAAACATAAAACCGTTTAGCTTAAAACATATATACATGTTATAATTACTATGTTAATTGTTCAGACTTTTTGCAACTTACTGCTTTAATTCAAGCATAGATTGATATTATGATGATAATCAGCAATAAATAATATAAATGTAACTTCAGCTATGGAAGGCCAGCTATCAGCTACCAGCTAATGAAATTTCTGTCACATGAGAAGTTAATAAACTTAGGTAAACCTGCAAGATTCAAGCTTTAACTTTACTAGTTTCAATATTATTCAAGTGCAATCATTTTGCATGTTCTTTTATAAAAAACCTCGAATTTTTGACTGTAGAATCGTGACAGGAATCTAACTCAAAGCTACACCATCTGCCGAAACCGAAAGACACAAACAAGCTCTATATTTCAACAAAACGTGATAACTGCAGTTTGGCTGCGGCTTGCATCTGGGACACTGAATTCGCAAACGACAGTTTGTAGAGTGGAGGGAGTTCGGGCCGCAGCTGCGAGGAGGTTGCCATATTGCTTCAGTTTTTGAATATTTCAGATTATCCGCTGCAATATTATTTTTCTTTTACCACATGCTTTGTGACTACGTAAATAGTATTTTATAAAACAACATCGGGTCTATAGACCGGGTAACAAAGGTGGTAAGTCGTTTGAACTATTTATTCATCGAATCTGCACTGGCAGTATCAAAACAAATTTACCAGTGAAATAATTTCCTTCGTTTCTCGTAGGCCCAGTATATAATTTCCTTCGTTTCTCGTAGGCCCAGTATATATCGCGTATTTGCTCAGTAGTCCAAAATAAGCAAACACAGAGCGGGTCAAAAACAAACCGATGCTGACCATTTAAGTACATTTCACTCCGGAGTTTCCAGCATTTTCGGGCCTTTAATATTTGCTTATATATGTATGGTCAAACCATACGATTGGTAAGCGGCTCAGATTTCCGCACATGTGGAATAAATATACTTGCCCATGTTCACTGACAACGGCGTAGGTTGATTTTGAGAGGAAATTGTTTAAATTTCAACATAAGTTCAAGATAGAGGCATCTCGATTAGATACTGACTCAGGTACTGCGTAGTCGTTCTTCTTAGTGTAGTTTCAACTAGCTAAAGTTCTTTCATTACGAGGCAAAAATATTCAAATCAATTAAACTCCACCGTTTCCGTACAGGCTTGTATCCATGTGGACAAATAATCCAAATGAATCTCTCAGGGGATCAAAGTTAGGGGAGCCAAGTGGACGGAGGCCTAACTAGGATACCCTGTACTGTGGGCACTAGATAACGGATAAACATACATAGATACAAATATTACATCCATGACTCGGAAACAAACACTTCTGCTCATCACACAAATTTTTACACCTTGGAAGATTCGAACCCGCGACCATTTGATTTCGTACCTAGGGTATCTAGCCACTAGACCAACCGGTTGTCAATGGTTTCCTTTACTTTAGTACACTTCAATATCTTATCAAACTGATACACTCTACGGCTACACTGAACGATAGCATAATTACATTGACGTCGACTCGTTTCATAATTACCATATAGGCCAAGGAAGTTGATTACTACTGTAACCGGAAGGATCACTCGTCATTTATGGAAAAATGAATTTGAACCTTATTACAATTGAATAACATTATTTTTTATTTCAATGTAGTTCTAAGGAAAAACGGTCTTGAGAGAGACTTACTTTTTAGTCGCTGTCCCTTTCATACAGTTGCTAGCATATAATTATCAGTAGAGTGCCCATTCAATTTAAATCTCAGAATTTTCACTATGTATTTCATTATGTAACGTTCATATGTTTCCACTCATTTCCACCTTTTTTTTTGTGTTACAGATTGCCTGATAACGAAGATAAGAAAAATAAATGGATGGCAAATTTCTGGAAATTTGTCTAATTAATGTGGGGATTATTCCCGAAATCCTCACCAAACCGGGGACGGTTTGGTGAGGATTTCGAATTACCAGTAGGAATTTCAAGAAAAAGCAAAAAAAATAATAAAGAACTCTACCTAGTTTTGGGGGCTCAATGGAAAAACGATAGTTTTTTTATGGAAAAGTTTTTTTTTTTTTTTTTTATGTATTATTTATTTACAGAAGTAATAGATCTCATCGATATCTTCCTTTAGGATGACAGATGTCAAAATTAAAAGGGCTATAACTCTGAAAGGGTTGATCCTAGACTTCTAGTTTCTTTACAGAAGTGATAGATCTCATCTATATCTTCGTTTTGGATGACAGTTGTCAAAATTAAAAGGGCTATAACTCTGAAATTATTGATCCTAGACTACTAGTTTTTTACAGAAGTGATAGATCTCATCAATATCTTCGTTTTGGACGACAGCTGTCAAAATTAAAAGGGCTATAACTCTGAAACTATTGGTCAAAGACTAGTAGTTTATTTACAGAAGTGATAGATTTCATCGATATCTTCGTTTTGGATGACAGCTGTCAAAATTAAAAGGGCTATATTACTCTGAAACTATTGATCCTAGACTAGAAGTTTCCATACAGAAGTGATCTCATCGATATATTCGTGTTGGATGACAGTTATCAAACTTAAAAGGGCTATTACTCTGAAACTGTTGATCCTAGACTACTAGTTTCTTTACAGAAATTATAGATCTATTGATGTCATTGTTTTGGATGACAGCTGTCAAAATTAAAAGGGCTATTATTCTGAAACTGTTCATCCTAGACTACTAGTTTCTTTACAGAAATAATAGATATCATCGATATTTTCATTTTGGATGACAGCTGTCAAAATTAAAAGGGCTATAACTCTGAAACTATTGATCCTAGATTACTAGTTTCTTTACAGAAGTGATAGATCTCATTGACATCTTCGTTTTGGACGACAGCTGTTAAACTTAAAAGTGCTGTAACTCTGAAACTATTGGTCCTTGACATGTTTACTTGATCAATAGCCGTAAACAGCCCAAGCATACCCCAGTTTCAACCGTAAAATAGGTTATATAAATAAAATAAAAATGCAACATTTCGTGTCTATGCTGTTAACCGTTGAGGAGTTCCCTAGTCAGGAGCCAACCTGCAGCAGCCTTTTCATGGTAAAACTTCAAACTGGCTAGCATTATAAAATGCGTACACAAAATGTCGTAACTGTGCTGTTGACCGTTTTAGAGTTCCTTTATCAGGAGCTGATCAAGTCATGCTTACCATAAAAATGCATTGTCATTGGAACTGAACCAACATTCAATAATTCAACTCCATAGTATCCTACGAAAGATAAGATGAGGAAGTGGTTCAAATTCAGCTTCAAGATTTGCCCTAAATAAACATACATACATAAATATATACATACAAACATAGCAAGTTAAATAAAAGCTTTCAAAAAAACAACCGCTTTGGCGTGTGTGGCGTGCGCGTCCCGTCTCAAGTCAGCTCCTCGACAGCTCAGAATCAGTGCAAAACATTGAAGGACCACATTTCGGTGTGGCTACCTGCTTTGGTGCGGAGAGACTGCGATGAGTTACCGACAAGGCGGAGATCAATGAAGATGAAGGATCGTAACAAGAAATCGGGTGAGATCTATCGAGTGTTAAAAATAGATAGTAGTGATCACTACTATGTTAAGTATTTCAGGTGCTTACCAGGTCTTGCGTGGCTTTGTATGGCTATAAGGAGAGGTAAGAGGCCATTGGTGGGTTATCCCCCTCGAAACAATATGTATATTATATAAATACTCTTACTTATTCTGTGACATAAGTAAGTCCCAATGCGTTAGAGTTCGAAGCGACAGTGACTATTCCTACACTTGTTTGCAAAACCTTTTACAATATTAACTGACCACATCTTTTGCAAAAAAGAAAAAAACTTTTATAATTAAACCTTCAAGTTGTAGAACCATAGAAGATATAGAGTAGCGCTCTCTCGCGATGTTTTCAGCCTTATCTTTGTTTCTTTTTTTTATTTTAATGTCACTACTCACTCTGATTTCAGGTTTTTGTTTCAAAATTAAATGCAGTACCTACAGTAGTTTTGAAGTTTGAAGAAAAGAAAATGGTATGTAATTTATATTGGAAATGTGAATTTGGGCGGAAACAATTAATGGAATACTGACGCTATGTTTAATCCATTGTTAGAGGTAGTCACAACCAAAATATTTATTGTAAATAAGCAAAATTATAGCACTTTTACAAGTCAAAATTTAACATGAACAAAGAGAAGAACGTAAATTATTATAAATAGATGAAATCAATAAATATATCTAAACTAAGTAAGTATGCTTTAAGTTTGAACATTTATCGTTCATGTGTCGACTAAGAGTTGAACCTCGCACTGAAAAACGAAATACTCTTCTGACACTAATGGTGACAGACCAGATGACTACATTAAACCGAAAATAACCATATAAGCCATACCTACAATATTCCAGCCTTGAAAACGCCTTGCCTAGCTTTGTTTCCTATAATCTGCAACCTGAGATTTCCATTGCCTAGCAGTAAGTAAATTAAAATAGAACCCATACCCATGTCTACGATGTAAGTTAATATTTTCCTGGTCCTGTTATAGAAGAAAAACAGTCTCAGTCAACTTTAGCGCAACATCCGGAGTGCATCTTAGAAGATTGTCAGAAAACCTACCCTACGAAGATGATCAAAACTAAGAAGATAGCGTTACCGTCCCCATAAGACGGGTTTAAAGAAGCTAGTTGGATGACGACGCATAGGTCGGTAGCCGAATTAGTAAAAGCATGTGCCGCGCTGAGGCACAGTATGCGAGTTCGAATCTCGTCCGTGATCCAATTTTTTCCATTAGAAAATTATTTTAAAACTAAGAAGCTTGGAAGCGATCAATTTATCTTTGCCATAGAGGTTTTTAAACTATCTACTTAGCCCGCATCCACCCACTGCTGGGTATAGGCACAGTACATATATTAGACTAATATATGTACTGTGGTATAGGCCTCCTCTCTTTCACGCAATTTGTTCCGGTTCTGTGCAAATCAACAATCGAAAATGTTACCAAATTTAAATATCTCAGTCGTTAAATACTTCACGTCAGAACTAAGTCACCTTGAAGAAGTAAATTGTAGAATCGGGCAAGCGAAAGCTGCTTATTACAAAATATCCTAAGTCCTTTGCGACCCCAAAATTCAATTTTATAAAAGGCACCGCACCGCATAGTGCGATACTATGTTTGGTCTATACTCCTGTACAGATGCGAAACGTGGATCTTACTTAATGAAGTATGTAACCGTTTGCTGGCGTTTGTGATGTGGACTCTACGCAAAATATTCAAAGTTACATGGACTAGCTTCACCTCAAACGCTAAGGTACTACTCAAGGCCAACTGCAATAGGGAACTGATGTCAACAGTTATTAGACGGAAGGTCGCCTTTTTCGGACATAAGCAGCGAGGATCCCTTTATGAAATCCCACGGTTGATCCTCTATGGCAAGATTCCGGGAAAGAGACATCTGGGACGTCTGATACGTAAATGGCTAGATGACATCAAGGAGTGGACTGGACTTAGCTATCGACAACTAAAAGACGCTACATGGGATTGCAAGAAGTTTTGCCTACTGACCTCCAAACTTCAATCTGAAGATGGAGCACGATGATGATGATGTGCAAGTCTCATCCAATCTATTCCTGCGTGTCGTCTGACCATCTGGCTGCTGGTCTGACCCGTGAATGCTGCCCTCCTCTAGGCCACCACTCGCCTTGGTCTACCTTTGGTCATTCCGTCTTGCCAAGTGTCCTGCCCATCTCCCTTTAAGCTTTGCTATCCGTACGCATCTTAGAATTTAGGAAGACGTAGAATTTCGACGTTTGGTATACGGTGTAGCAGGCGGATGCCTAACATGGCGCGCTCCATTTCATAAACTGTCCCGTGTGAAACACACCGTATGACCTTATTTATACGCCAAGTCTCTTGCCGGCTAATTTAGTTTTGGAGTTTGATTTTCTCATCACAGTCTGATCTTGTATGGGTATCGATGTTCAACAGTTCTGGAATAATTTGCAACTTGGATGAAAGCGTGTATCTTTGTGGAGAAATCTACTTAGATTTTAATCTTCAAGATAATACTTACCGGTAGGCCTAGTGTGAGTTTCGCAGATGTAACGCCCTTACGCGGCAACAGCGTTGGTTGAGTAAACGTCAAACAAAATGTATACGTGAAAACCGCGAGTGCGAGTCGTACGAGTTTCGTACTCTCTCGACAACGTATACTCGCAAAAAAATGAGTAAATTTTTACTCTTTCATATGAAAATTCCGTTACGTTCTATGTCTGTTTTTTTTGTTAGGTTGGCATTTAGATAATACGGCCACGTTGAAAAGGAATGTGATAATGAATAGGTTTCCTAGTAAACATTGACAATCTAATTTAGATGATTGCGTGTTTGATATTTGATTGAAGTCGTAGTCTGTGGTAGCGTTGTCGTCTCGTTGTTGACAATTTATTAAAATGTAATTTGTTGTTACTCTTGGTTAGTAGGTATTTCATCTTGAAATAGCTTATTTTTGTAGTACATATTAATTGTTTTCATTTTTATTCGTACGTTAAATAATAGAACGTCGTTTGTAATAAATCCATCTTATTGGCTTCAACTTCAATGCGGCTCATCTATTTTATTTATGCAATTAAGTGATTATTAAAGTTTCTACTTGTAGACGTTATCCTAGACTACATATTTGCCTAAACAATTATTTATTAACTTTGTTCTCATTTTTGCATGGAAACCTTATGAATGTGTGATGCAAGGGGTAGAGCAAGTATCTTCCAGTAATGGGGAAATCTCACAAATTTACTAAACAGTGATGCCAGCGGTGTGGCGAAAGCTGAAGAACAGTGAAATGGTACCTATGTGTCAAGATTATTCTTAATTTCAGAGTTGGTTGAAGCATGGTTAATAACGATTTTAGACCATGGAAATGTGATATATGGACGTGCTTGTGCTTGAACGTATCCTGCAGGCATGCCACATTCTATGCTTGCTTGTAACGGCAATCTGTGGATTAGTTGAGGTTAAAACAGACAGATTTTTAGTAGGCATTTGCAAGAAACTAAGAACGTGTAAACTCCATTTAGAATGGCTAAATTCAATTCAAAAATTTACATCAATCCACTTTATTTTTAAACTATTGGATTTGATAAGCTAATTAGGTATGTGTTCTTGATTGCCAAGAAGAAAATCGACCACTTTATTTCTTCCATAGCCACAGAAGAGTTGAAACACCTGGGACCGTTCCGTTGTCCTGACTCTGCGTTAGCCATCCAAACCGCCTCTGAAGGGCCAAAACAACCTGCAACAGAAGGGCAGCCACAAACAAAAATCTGCAACGGAAGGGCAGCCACAAACAAGAACCTGCAACGGAAGGGCAGCTCCAACAACCTCCAACGGAAGGATGCTCAGTGCCTGTGCGTAATCGTAGATCGCCTCAAAGGCACATAAGACAAGCTACTGAGCTGAGTATTCATCAAATCTTTCAGAACTCTGATGTGGAATGGTGAAAATTCTTAATGTACCAAACCAAAGCCAAAGACAGTAACGAAAAGGCATGTTTGTGGTTAAAGGAGATGAAAATTCAGGTGCAGGAGCAGTGGGTGGTTGTTGGTGTCACCATCACAATATAACTTGAATAATAAATGCTTGTTATTAAAGAGTTCTTTTCTATTAAAACCCTTTCTTACTAATATAAAAAATGCGAAAGTTTGTGTATGTATGTTTGTCACCACTCGGCACTGAAACCGATGAACGTATTTTGATAATATTTGTTGAAGGTATATGGGTACTTTATGTTGTGGAATACCAAATAGAATACTTTTTAGCATCATCCACGCAAAGCGGTCTTTAATAAACAGTCATCTTGGGTAACTTTAACATTCAGGAAAACCAAAGTTACCCCGAATGTCAAAGTACAAATAAGGTGGAGCGGAATTTTAATCTACAATTTATTCTGATGGTGATAGTTAATACAGCTACGATTGACTGTTATAATAATTATACTACTAACTACCTTCGTAAACGCTACGCATGATAAAAAAGTGAAATTTTAATTCTACTGATTTGTCATCGATCGTTACCGGCCAGCATCGATTGAGCCGTAGACGCGAGTATTATTGAGCAAACTTTTTTTGTATGGTTTCAACTATAGTTTATTTGTGAAATTAGTGGCGCTAGGGGGCAAGTATAGTTGTTATTCAACAAAGAATTGTCTAAACCTAAGAAATTATAAATAATTTTCCTTAAAAACACATATTTCAATCAAACTTCATTCGATTTTGTACATCGTGATGATTTTGGTATATATCCGGGTAACATTGACAAAGCAAAATATATGTAGAAAATGAAGGTAAATACTACAATGGCAGAGATATTAGAATATGATGTTATTGATGGATCCTTACACCATGTTCATACAGAAATAAATAGCTTATCCCCAGGTACTCTACACACATACAGGTCAGAAGGTTCTCCATAGCAGTGCAGTAATGTCAAAAGCATTTGAAAGACGTTGATGATGGTCTCATGCAAGAGAATATACAAAATGCCATCCAACTGACATTGTTTCAAGTCATCAATGAAAATAAAATGAAGATACGGAGTTTGGGCACCTACGAAATAGATGACGATTTTCTGTACATAGAATGGGGTTGATTCCATTAAGCAAAGATTTTGACTAAGTTTTCATTTAGATAAATAATTTGTGTGTTTAAGGTTAAGTCAATGACAAAACAGCAATCAGTTATCTAGTTTATTGATATGAAACAGTCTCTCCAAAACAACTACCCTGATTCATTGCAATATCACGGGTACCTTACGTTTCTTAATTCAAATAATTATGTACTGTTTGTTCAAAAGGATTAATAGTAATGGTAACCAGATCAAGAATACATTGACCAAAGATACCCAGTCAATGAATTCTTATTCTAAAACGGTTTATATAGTAGATGTAATTGGGTGGCAAAGTTAACCCAGTTTGGGGGTGTAACTTTGACATAGTCGAAATCAGTGATTTTCTAAAATTCTAGGTATAAATTAAATAAAAACCTTCATCATAATACATGACTCATATGACAAGAACACAATCTCATTTGGTTGTATCTTAAGAATGATATCCAACATAGATTAAAGTCAAAAAAGTGTTCAAAACTTGTCAAAGTTACCCAATATGACTGTACTTTATTGTTAGTTATGTAGAGGCTGTAAATTATGTAGAAAATAAATAAAAGTCATGTCATGTTTATTTCAAATTGGCTAACATTAAGCACTAAAGATATTTAAATTAAATGCCGACATAATGTCAAATAATTAAATTAATCAAGGTTATATTTGTACCTACTATTATTTATTATGTAGCTCTAACTCTAAACATTGCTTTTGAGTATGTTTTTTTTCTATTTATTTTTCTTATTCCTTTTTCAATCGGGCACAAATTGGCAGCTGCAATCTAGCATGCTGGTCATCATTGTGAAAGATGTAGTACACACTGAAAAAAGCAAATACATTCAGTTAATAACACAAATATATTTAGTAGAATAAAAGTACCATGATAAATATGGAAAAGTAAATAGACAAAGCAAATCCTACATTTTAAGTGTGACACAAGTTAGATAAGTTTGTACCTAAATAAAACAAAGTTTGTGTTTTTAGCAGGGAATGTAAAAAATGAATGTGTGTGTGTTGAATGTGTTAACATTGTCATAATGTTAACACATTCACTAGTATGTAATTTTTTCGCTCTTCTGTAATAGCTACCGAGCAAAATACACAATTTTCAGATACAAATGTGTTTCAAATAACCTATAGGGGCTTTGGGGATATCCATAAAACCATAACAATGTTACACTATTATCATAATTTTTATACATAGTTACATTGTCTCTTGGAAAAGTGTATGTATTGTAAGATTTAAAGTTACCACCCACATAATTATTGATAACATGTAAAAGTCCACTATACAAAGAACACCACTTCTATATACAATGAACTTTAACATCATAAAATATACTACTACATAAACCAAAATAACAGTGAAAAATCATTTTGGAAATATTACTTAACAGACACTCTTTCACCCTTCTTATGGTGAGACTGCATGTAAATGAAGTACTTTTATTTGTCTGGAGTGGCAATTAAAAGGTTAGTAACTATACTATTAATATAAGTACCACAACCACTGGGTATTATTATACTGTCATTCAGCCGTTGTCTGAGGATTTTTTATATATTTAGAAACCATATTGGGATGTAGAAGTCCCTGTGGGACTTCCTCTATTAACTTTAACACCCAGCGGGCGCTGCTAACTTCCAGTAACGTAAAATAATAGCGCAGTGAGAACCTGAAAACAAATTTTAAAGTATTTAACGACAGAAAAAAACATAGTATAGGTAAGTAGCATGTCAATAGGAAAATAATACTTAGGTATATAAACTTACGACCACTTCCAGGCTCACTCTAGTTAGAATTCAAGTCTGTGAACTCTCGAAAATCATTAGACAAATATTTGTAAAAGCGTCTTTTGAGAGAAGATAAATGTTGAATTCGTTTTCAGGCAGTTTCTCCAAAGGATCAAATATTTCACGAAATTCTTTACATAGCCTCAACAATTGATTTCGTTCATCTTTTGCTTGAGCTGCAGCAAGCATCCTCCTTGCAAAATAAGACCGCGCATGCATTAATCCAAACATTTTTGCTAACGAAAATCACTTCGCACCGATTTTTCACAAACCAAAACACTTGTGACAGAGTTACTCAACAGCGAGCGCGTTATTTACAACAATACGTGCAAATACGTGACTCATTCTGTCAAATAAGTCATTCGCACTCGGGAAAAAGGAGAAACCATTGAGTAAACGCGCGACTTGACGTTAGCGTAAAATAACTCGACGGCAAAATTAATGCAAAAAAACTCGCACTCGCAACAAATAGTTCCTATACTCGCTGCTAGAGGCTCTGAACACTTTTTCATATAAAATTCACGTAAAACGCGATCGCTGTAGTACGCGTAAACTTTTAGCAAAAACTCACACTAGGCCTACTGGTCAATTCGCACATAAATTGACATGTTTGTGGGTGGTTAGTAGGTACCCACATACAGATACACCATTTTCTTAAAATGTTTTTTTGTTCAGTAGCTTGTTACCCAGCTGCACGGAAGTATGTATATTTGTTTGTTTGTACATTTCTTAGGCACGTCCTACAGCATAAAAGACATGAACGGATAAATTTTGATAAAGAGGTATCATTGGATTTGTCTTGAGCACGAGAACTCTATAGGATAAATAAAGTATTTATAAGATGAAATTCAAAATTACTAAATCCTATGGAGTGAGTTTAAATTAAGGTCTTTATAACTAAACACTAGTCTTTTAAGCATCAAACTAAATTTACAATTTTAGATTCTTCAAGTTAATGTTACTTACTTTAAGTTAATGATACTTTTTTTTTTTTTTTTTTTGTTAATTTACTTTAATCTAATGTTGCAATTGCAACTACTCAAGTTTAGTTAAATATGTAAGTAAAAATATACATTAAATCTATATCAATACTATCACCCGCATCCTTCACGACTCATGCATTGCAACTACTCAAGTATAGGTAAATATGTAAGTAAAAATAAACATTAAATCTATATCAATACTATCACCCGCATCCCTCACGACTCATGCATTGCAACTACTCAAGTATAGGTAAATATGTAAGCAAAAATAAACATTAAATCTATATCAATACTATCACCCGCATCCCTCTCGACTCATGCATTGCAACTAATCAAGTATAGTTAAATATGTAAGTAAAAATAAACATTAAATCTATATCAATACTATCACCCGCATCCCTCACGACTCATGCATTGCAACTACTCAAGTATAGTTAAATATGTAAGTAAAAATAAACATTAAATCTATATCAATACTATCACCCGCATCCCTCTCGACTCATGCATTTCAACTACTCAAGTATAGTTAAATATGGAAGTAAAAATAAACATTAAATCTATATCAATACTATCACCCGCATCCCTCACGACTCATGCATTGCAACTACTCAAGTATAGTTAAATATGGAAGTAAAAATAAACATTAAATCTATATCAATACTATCACCCGCATCCCTCTCGACTCATGCATTGCAACTACTCAAGTATAGTTAAATATGTAAGTAAAAATAAACATTAAATCTATATCAATACTATCACCCGCATCCCTCACGACTCATGCATTGCAACTACTCAAGTATAGTTAAATATGGAAGTAAAAATAAACATTAAATCTATATCAATACTATCACCCGCATCCCTCTCGACTCATGCATTGCAACTACTCAAGTATAGTTAAATATGTAAGTAAAAATAAACATTAAATCTATATCAATACTATCACCCGCATCCCTCTCGACTCATGCATTGCAACTACTCAAGTATAGTTAAATATGGAAGTAAAAATAAACATTAAATCTATATCAATACTATCTATCACCCGCATCCCTCACAACTCATGCATTGCAACTACTCAAGTATAGTTAAATATGTAAGTAAAAATAAACATTAAATCTATATCAATACTATCACCCGCATCCCTCTCGACTCATGCATTGCAACTACTCAAGTATAGTTAAATATGGAAGTAAAAATAAACATTAAATCTATATCAATACTATCACCCGCATCCCTCACGACTCATGCATTGCAACTACTCAAGTATAGTTAAATATGTAAGTAAAAATAAACATTAAATCTATATCAATACTATCACCCGCATCCCTCTCGACTCATGCATTGCAACTACTCAAGTATAGTTAAATATGTAAGTAAAAATAAACATTAAATCTATATCAATACTATCACCCGCATCCCTCTCGACTCATGCATTGCAACTTCTCAAGTATAGTTAAATATGTAAGTAAAAATAAACATTAAATCTATATCAATACTTATCACCCGCATCCCTCACGACTCATGCATTTTTCAAAAAAAAGAAAAAAGTAAGTGGATAAAAAGTAGCCTATATCACAGAATAAATAAAAAGCTACCTCCATACATCACATGTCATCAAAATCTGTTCAGCCATTTAATTAAGCTTGATAAAGTAACAAACATACACCCGTACATACATACAAACTTTCGCCTTTATAATAATCTCGATAGCCACACTATTTAACAATATCCTAACTCGATATCCCGGTGATCTAACAACACTCGCGCTGTTCTACTGTGATTGAATAAATATGTTCTAGAGAACTCATTAAAACAAGTAAAATTATTATAAAATAGGTAAAACCCGACTGCGAACAATATTATTAAATACGAGCTGACGGGTGGTCAGCTCGAATTAAAACAAAAATAATCACACTCATATTCAATCACAGGGTCCTGTAGAACAGCGCGAGTGTTGTTAGATCACCTGAGTATTGAGTCAGGGGCCCCTAGTTGAATGCGAGGGTTGTAAGATCCCCTGTGTACCAAAATGGGGGATGCTAGTGGAAAAGCGAATGTTGTTTGATCCCCATGGAATCCAGTTAAGGGATTTTAGCGGAATAAAATAATCTTTATTGTAAAAACTTTTTGCTACCAGGACCGACATGAGTAACTCAGACGAGAAAGCTCCTGAGAAGCCTGGCCCCTACTTCCTTCAACAGTCACTTAGCCTTCACTTAGCCAAGAATTTAAATGTTAACACTGCAGTTTGCAGCTTTTGTACACTTCGTTTTGATGTAAATTAACTTAGCATGTCGTTAACATAATAATAATCATTATAAATTGAAATTAAACGGTTACTTTTTCTGTTATTTGGAAAATTACACCAAAACGAGCTTTTCGAAAGTCCTATCAAAAACTGCAAACAAATCACTATCTGTGAACACTACATAAACAATTCATCAAAACATAAGATCAAAGTTTCAACGCTTCATATCCGATATCGATGGTGGCCTAACGGTTCTATAGTGCTATATAGAATCCAATGATACTGGGTTCAAACCCTAGTCTCCACACCGATAACTTTTCTAAGTTATGTGCGGTTTTCTTTCGCTCCGTGCTTTGGAGGGCATGTTAAGCTGTCGATCCCGGCTGTTATTGATTAATAGCAGTCGATAAGCCATGTCAGAGGCCTTCAGGCGGCTTGACAAACTCTGACATCAGAGGCCTTCATGCGGCTTGACAAAATCTGAAATCAGAGCCCAGCTCTACCTCATACGACAAACAAACAAACAAACATATATCCGATATCCAGTTAAATCCGATGCTATAAAAAAAACTACTGTGATTAGTTCAATGATTCCTTTCTGATCATAACACAAGCACAAATTAAAAATGTATATAACCCCGACATCCCACGCCCCATTATAGCGAAGAAGAATCTCGATAACATCAGTTTTCAAACATAAAAATCATTACATCCGTTTGAGAGCTATGGTCATCATCCCCATTCCCCCCCTCTCGTGATAGCTAAGAACCATCTCGTTTACCTCAGCTTTGAAACAAGAAAAACCGCAGCTAAATTGGTCCATTTGTTTGGAAAATATGATTCTCGGCCCCCCTTTTCTCCCCTCCATAAAGCTAAGAACCATCTCGATCACATCAGTTTTCAAAAATACATAACCACATCAAAATCGGTCCATTCATTTGGGAGCTACGATGCTCACCCCCATTCAACCCCCCCCCCCTCCCTACTTCTCCCTTTATAGCTATGAACCATTCGTTTACCCTAGCTTTTAGATCTTCTTTTAGATATGGATAGCTTATATGGTTATTTTCGGTTTAATGTAGTCATTGGTCTGTCACCATTAGTGTCAGAAGAGTATTTCCTTTTTCAGTGCGAGGTTCAACTCTTAGTCGACACATGAACGATAAATGTTCAAACTTAAAGCATACTTACTTAGTTTAGATCATTTTATTGATTTCATCTATTTATAATAATTTACGTTCTTCTCTTTGTTCATGCGATGTTAAATTTTGACTTGTAAAATTGCTTATATTTTGCTTATTTACAATAAATTTTTTGGTTTTGACTAAATTTTTATTTTTTTATTACGGTCTAGGCAATCGTTTGACCACGATCTCGCCTTGTGGAAAGCGATGATGTGGTCGAAGTTGTAGGACACTTGCCTAGTAGATACCTATTCACTCTTGACTTGAACACACCTGGGTTATACACTGAAACCGGAAACACTGACGAGGGCAGGGCATTCCACTCCTTTGGAGTTCTTATAATAAATGAAGAAGCGTCTCAAACAATTGATAAGAAGCGAAACACCAACTCATCGCTTCAAGCCAACCACACCTGTACGTGGTGCATCCATGATAGTTTACTAACGAGGGCTGATGATGATAATGGTGATGGGCTGCATTCGGCAAACTTCTCCAGGTCTTCTTGTCGTCCATACCTCGTACACATAACGAGCGCAACAATTATGACCTAACTAGCTATAATTAGACATATTAATAAATGACAACACACGATGATAGACTATAGTGTTAGGAACATTATGCCATAATCCGCATAATGATAGGCCAACGCGTTAGCCAGCAATATAATATTTAGTAAAGGCTTAGAAAAAGGCAAACGTAGTTCTGAAAACTGCGTACCATCCCGTATGACCACTATAGCATACGGGATGGCTGCGTAACGTTATAGGATAACGAAAGCAGGGACGTGCAGCCACAGAAGGACACTGGAGTTCTCTGTGGTTGTGCGTTCAGGTGCAGGTTTTGGTCAGGAACAGCCCCGCTTTGTAAGGGTATTTACAACGCGAGGTGAACCTGAGCTAGGCCGAAATTGGTAATTTGGTAAAGGTAACTGATGGTATAAGCGGCGAGAGCGAGAACGAGCTACTTAGGAAAAGCTCCTCTAAAAACGGTCAAGCTTGTTGACAAACAATGAGTAATACTTTGGAATGTTATGATTCTGAGACAGACATAGGTTAGCTATCTTAAGTATAGGTGCCGTTTCTGTACGAGTGCGAAAAGCTTGAAAGATCGGAAGATCCCTCGTACCCGTAGCCCGACCATATTTTTTGTGCCTATTTCTTGAGCGTGGGAAAGTTCTTGCCTAGAACAAAGGCTCATATTACGTCATGGAAAATTTGTAGTTGGTCGCCCAATTATTATTTTTTATTTCAAATTATCTTTATCAACCATGAAGAAAAGTATTGTACATTTCTAGTGTAAGTATTTCCTAGAGGAGACAAGTAATAATGTTAATATTTCATTTTACAAGCTACTACATAGCTTTTATAAATCTTTATGCATGGTATGTATATCTTATAATTATCCAATGGAAGAGCTTTAAAAGCTTCTGACAAAAGTATAAATACCAATACTTGCTAATAAACGATGTGCATTATCCGATCGACGTTCAAGCAAGTCAGAAGTTCTTCTATACGTGACCAACACAAGTGAAAGCACCACCCAGTGTATTAAGGGCTCCGTAGCCGAATATTGTAAATCGGTAGCATAACTAAGTTCTTATTCTAACATTGTTTTCAAATGTGACAATAAATTAATTCGAACCGTGAATCAAGTGCGTGTCCGTTTCGTCCCCACATCCTGAGCTAATTGAAATCTCATTTCTCTGCTACTGGAACCCCGCACCTATGCGAGAGTCTGCAACAGTGCCTTAAGGCAAATGTCTTCAATCAGTGCGCCCTATCAGTCATGAGCTACGGAGCCGAAACGTTAAAATAATCCACAAACTTATGTTTGGTCAGCGAGCTATCAAGAGAGCTATGCTTGGAGTTTATCTGAAAGACAAGATTCGTAATGAAGATATCCAACAGAGAACCAAGTTAACTGACAGCTATAAGGATAAGCAAGCTGAAGTGGCAGTGGGCTGGTCACATTTTCTAAAGAATCGTTAACTGTTGGGATAGACGATTTCTCCAGTGGAGACCACATTGAGGGAAACGTAGTGTAAGACGCCTTGTGGTCAGGTGGAGTGACGACCAGCGAAAAGCTGCTGGAATAAAATGGACGAGGAGAGCAGAAGACCGAGCTCAGTGGCGTATATAAATAAGGGGAGGCGTATATGATGATAAGTATCTTTAAAATGACAATGTCTTAAACATGTACAACTTTGCACTGATGGGTCCTTAGGCTAGCAAATAATATCCGCTTAAGATTTTTTTATTTGTTGACAATCTTACGAATTAGGTTGGGTTAAATTGTAATCTATCTGTTTTTACTATTTAATGGTTTTTATAATTTAACGGCATACAAGACTTAGTATATTTATTACTATTTCGTACAGTTATTTTTATTAAAAAGTACATTTTTTAATGTAAGCTTTTAAAAGCCGACTGACACCAGAGAACTCGTCGAGATGAATCAAATGAGCCCAAACTCGAATGGGATTTATCATATGATTGTTGCGTTCCTGTGACCACCCTGTGGCTCCATCATCAGACCAGCGCAATGGCACGATAATAATGCTTGCTTACTTGCTCGTTTGTCGTATGAGGTAGTGCTGGCCTCTGAAGTTTGATAGGCCACCCAAGAGCCTCTGACATGGTTTAACAACTGCTATTAATCAATAACAGCCGGAACCAACCACTTAACCTTGTCTCCGTGTTTGTCTTTTGAAGCACGGGGTGATAAAAACTGCACATTACTTAGAAAGGCCATTGGTGCGGACTGCGGAGCCTAGGACCGAACCCTGTATCGTTTAAATCTAAATTGCACTAGTTTACCGCTAGGCTACCATGGGTTTTTGTTATCAGAACTACATGTGTATACATCTCTTCAGCTTCATGTGGTTTAAAATAGCCTTGCAATATTTGTCCTTAACATAAATCCATCCATAATTATAGAACCTGAATCAGTTTGTAAGACGTGGGGACAGACACACGTACAACACCCGCGGTGCTCACAAGTTGGCTGCAGTGTCCAGGAGACTGGCGCGGTCTAACAAGTAGACGCATGTGATGGGGCCCACGGTGTATAACCGCCTTCCGGCGCAAGTCACGTCAGCTGCGAGTTTTAACACATTTAAGTTTGAACTAAAATCCTGGCTCATCGAGAAAGCGTTTTACAATGTTGACGAATACTTGACTGTACCTAAATGAGGTACTCGTATTTATTTACTTTTATTTTTTTCTTATTAATTACTTTATTTGACATTTAATTTATTGTTTTGTATGTGATTACTAGATTTAATGTAATTTGTATTTAGTTACCATTTGTGATACTCTGACGTATAATTTTTATAACAAATTATGAATAAATGGTTTATCTGTTTATCTGTTACAGTGATTTTATTAAAGTCTAGTAAAAACACAAAACTGCGATTGATGCTACAAAAACAAATATTCCGATACTCTCTTGCGAACAATTATCCTAACACTAAAGAAAAAATAAAATAAATGAAAATAGCAATAAAACAAAAATGAAAGAGAGAAATAAAATACAATATTCGACACATCCCGAAAGTAATTTCATAACAATGAACCTTTTAGCACCTCCCCTTTCCCCCTACACTTTTTTTTCTTCTGACCCTGTCAACCGTGAAATGGAAGTAGTTCAGGAAACTTAGGAAGGCAATTTTATTATGACTTCGTGTATTGACTGCTTTATGTTTGTGACTCGTTGATAATCTAGCTTAGCGGGAAATTCGCCTCTGGGCCGCGGCTCATTCAGGCCACTGAACACAGGAATGGTTATTTTTGACCTTTTACAGTGAAGCAAGTCTAATAAGTATACTTGATATTAATCACAATCATGTAGATGCGTGTACGTCTCTCAAACTCTATTAAAAAAAACCCTTGCATAGGCATAGTCACTGGACCTTATTAGTCTTCAATTTATTAAAAATCTGAAAATAAATGTAAGCTTTTGGTGATTTTTATTAAGAGAGAAAGTAAAAGAAAGTATTTACCACATAATGTTTACAATTAAAGCAATTATATCAAACATCGCAATGTATCTACATTTTTTTAAATATTATAGGACCCATGAGCGAGAGTAGTTTATACTTATCCAAGTTTGCAACACTGAAAACCCTGTGCAACTACCGTTGAAATTCTGAAACTTGTTTCAGTTTTTTCGAAAATAAACTAATTTATGGATGCGTTTTTCTATGAATGATCTTTACTTTCATCATTTCCCCAAAATCAGATGTTTTACTATTTTCTGTTTCTGAGGACTTACGAGCCGTAAAACCATTTTAAGCTTATAAAATGAAATTGAAGCTTGTGTGGCCATTTTTTAGGTTAAACTCTATGTAATGTATTCATATTTAATTTCATTTTTTATACTCATATGTTTATTTTTTCCGCTCCCTCTGGGCTTTAGCTGAAAACCAGCGCTGCGTGCCTTCGGCAAACAGCCTAATGTTGAGTTAAGGCCCATTCATCACCACTTTAGCTGAAAACCAGCGCTGCGTGCCTTCGGCAAACAGCCTAATGTTGAGTTAAGGCCCATTCATCACCACTTTAGCTGAAAACCAGCGCTGCGTGCCTTCGGCAAACAGCCTAATGTTGAGTTAAGGCCCATTCATCACCACTTTAGCTGAAAACCAGCGCTGCGTGCCTTCGGCAAACAGCCTAATGTTGAGTTAAGGCCCATTCATCACCACTTTAGCTGAAAACCAGCGCTGCGTGCCTTCGGCAAACAGCCTAATGCTGAGTTAAGGCCCATTCATCACCACTTTAATTATCTACTTTTACCTTTTCTTTGTTTTCCTTTTCTATTGTTCCTACTTAATTTTTCTAAATATTTGTATCTTTTATTTTTGTGTGTGTTGAATAAATGTATTTTCTTTCTTTCTTTTCTTTCTTTCTTTCTATGTTATATTCCAAGACTAATATACCAACATTTGTCAGCCGTCAAAACGATTTTTATCTATTGCTTGGCTTCTAGTCATTGGATTGAGATACTAATTATACCAGTTATTAAGTAAAACCCTAAACTATCTAGCAGTGAACTGCATCGCAATCAATCCAGTAGTTTTTAAGTGATGTGCGAATAAACAAACATACAGACAGATATACATGTGTTAAATAAATGTTATATTCTTGTTCAGTAGCTTATAATTTAAGAAGTACCCTAGACCACTTTTTTTTTTTCTTTTTTGTACAGGCTATATCGTACTTATTGCTTTATTTTGTGTATTGTTACTTCATAATTAACATAACTTTGGACCCCTATTCCTTCAGGAACCCTTTATTTTTTCATAATAAAATGTATCCTTAATTTTAACCCATCATGCAAACTATGACCGTGTCAAGTTGCATCAAAATTCTTCCAGTACCTAGTTAGAGCTTGATACGTGTTCTTTAAAATATTTTTCGACCAATAAACCTAACCCCTTACCATTTAATTTTTCGGGATAAAAAGTATCCATTGTACTACCTCGTAGTATAAACTGAAATCATACCAAGTTTCAGTTAAATTCATTCTGTAGTTTTGGCGTGATGCACGGTCAAGATACAGATAGACAAAAAGACAGACAAAAAAAAAACAGTTTTGGCTTCAGTATCAAACACAAAACAGTCTCAAAGAAAATTTTACGAAATATCTTCAATGTACAGAATTTGGACCCCTATCTCACAGGAAAACTTTAATGTTTCTGGATAAAAAGTATTCATAATTTTCCGCCATTATATAAACTAATAGCTGATGCCTGAGGCTTCGCACGCGTGGTAATTTTAATATAAAGCCTATGACACAAATAACGTGGCTTTCTATTGGTAAAAGATTTTTTAGTAGATTTCGGTTCAGTAGGTATAGAGATTACCCCCTACAACCTCACAAACTTACAAATTTTACCTCTTCATAATATTATTATTAGTATAGATAACTGTGCCAAGTTGCAACAAAATCTATTCAGTAGTTACAGCGTGATACGTGTTCATTTAAATAACTTTAAACCCCTATCTGCGGGAACTCTTTAATTGTTCGGGATAAAAAGTATCTACTTCGTAGTATGAACTCAAATCATACCAAGTTTCATTTGAATTCATTCAGAAATTTTGGCGTGATGCGCGACCAAGATACAGACAGACACAGACAGACATACAGACAGAGAGATAGACAGACAGACAGAAAGACATTTGAAACTGTTTTTGCTTCAGTATTGAATATAGAACAGCCTCCAAAAAATGTTTACCAAATATCTTCAATATACAGAATTGTATCTGTTAGAGTTATATTATAAGTATAAATAGATGAATGTAACCTAAGTAGCAAAAAATAACTCAGTAATGTAATTAAATTTTAAATATAAATTAAGATATATTCTGTTCCTAGATCACCTTCAAGCAAACAACCGACGCTGTTGTTTGTTCGAAGATTGACAACGAACACTTCCATTAAATAGAAGTATGTAATATAAACGGCGAGACACTAAGCTCTAAGATATTTTCGATAACAAGTAATTTATTGATAGACAAAATGTCCCTTAAATATATTTTTACATAAAGTTTAAACATAGTACTATGGCATTATAAGCCTTATGGTCTGAGAAACAGAGTCAAATTTTCTATAGATTTCGTATCTATTCTAAGGCTGCTCTTATATTGAGCGTACTGCTATGCTCCCGCGTTGTATCATTTAATAACTAAAAAGTTGATTGATACAAATGATGTTTGAAGTTGTAATATTACTAACAGATATGAAATTTTTAGTTTAGGTTTCAACTGAGTAAAGAAAGCATAATTAGTAAACAAATTGCAGAAAGTACCATTCTATAAAATGTTTATGATACACACTTTTGCACTCTTGTACCAAATTAGTATAATGAAAATTTTTCGTCAACCAATCCTTACTGGTACTAAAAATCACAGAATAAATAATAGTACTGACTGACCAAATTTGAAGGGAACTTGATACATTTTAAGGCCACCTGTAGCATACATTTGAAGTATAATTTTCTTCCAACTATTTTCTTGCCAAATGCCAACATGCAACCCCATGCTTCATGGTGAAAATTGAATTAATTTTGATACGCAATAAATACTTCGTTTTAATACTTCCCCAACATTGACGCGCACCAAGAAGGGACCAGCACTCTATAAGTCGCGTGCGTCACGCGATGGGCACGCTTCCGTTAATTACAGATTATTTTCTGGTAGCAGGTACGGACAGTTTTTTTGTACGGTTAGTACGAGTATATAGAGAGAAATATCGTCTATTGTTTAGCCTGTTTGCTATTTGCTCGTTTGAGTGTGGGAATGAAAAGGAAACATGCGTCAAAAGAAAACTCAATACCTACTTTAGAGGTAGAGGTAGAGGTAGGTTTTTAGTGTGTACTACATCTTTTTAACCGACTAATTTAACAGTATGTAAACAACATATTGTTAATACTATTGTTGAAAATGCGTGATATTCATATATCGTTAGGCAGTCTTCATGAGTGTACGTGCATATGTACAAAATTTAATGTGTTTATGTCTGTAATTTTTAGAAAAATGTTTAATATTCATAATAATATTATATTAGTTTATATGAGTATCTGAACAAACATACCAAATATCGCGAACGTATGTATTTATGAAAGTATCTAAAATATTTTTTTATGTATGAATGATTATAACTGTTGTTTTGTTTTTTATTTTGATGTGTAAAATAAAAAAAAAAAAAAATGGCGTTCATTGTACCTTCAGTTACAAAAATAAAGGTCAAAAGAAAATGATCGTTTCTACAAAACGTACAAAAGAGCGCTTAAAGCCAAAATAAGATGCTCCAACAAAATTGGCTAATATGAAATATTTACAAAAAAGTACCAATAAAGCCAAAGCAACCTCGGTCCTGGAGTCTTATCAAAATGAACACAACTCCTTGAAATGACATGAAACAGACAGTTGACACGATGAATAATGACACTAATGCAATTACAAACCAACTTGACATTGCAAAAGTCGTGGGGCTGATGAGACCATACGAACACCTTCTAATGTGCTTTTTCCTCTTCTGGTACCCAGACTCTTAAGAGAATGGTGTGTGTAAAGAATCGTTGAGAATCAGTGGGGCGACACTTACAATATATATATTTTTTCTTGTTGTACATATAGTTTATATTTTAAAAATGAATACACAATATTGTGGGTACTTTTACTGATTGATGTACATATTGCGCTCGCTTCGTTCGTCATCTCGAGGGTAATAGCTGAAAATCAGTGTTTGCTCCTTGAGCAATATTATTCGCTGAGCTATGACCCATTTGTTTTACTGCAACACACACGTACTTTAGTTTTGTATAGTATCTCAGGAGTTTTGAGCATATGTCTGGTGCACGTGACGTGTACAAAATATGAATAATGTTAAGAGATATGTACCTATTATACCATATATAAATCTGCTTGCCTGTTGCATTTAATGTTCTACGTGTGTGTTTTATAGAAACAAATAAATCATTTATCTATCTATCTATCTATCTATCAAATTTCCTCAATCATCTATTTATATCACAGAACATTGATGACAGTTATATTAATTCCAGCTATACACCTTCTTTCGCATCTTCCTGTAATAATTTTTTTTAAACCATCAGATGCTGATGAAGTAGTGTCAATTGTAAGAAAGCTTAAAAATAAGAAAAGCAGTGGAGCAGATGGTATAACTATGCAAGTAGTAAAAGCTTGTGTAGTTTTCATAGCGATACCTCTTTCCTTTTTAATAAACATGATGTTTGAATCCGGATGTTTTCCTGAAAACCTTAAAGTGAGTTTAGTTAAACCCCTGCATAAAAAAGGAGCTAAAGATAACCGAAACACTTATCGACCAATAGCTTTACTTCGGGCGTTTTCAAAAATTTTTGAACATGCCTTATATAATAGAACCATAAATTATCTTAATATATTTTTATTTTTTGCGTAGTATTCAGTTTGGGACTCCATAAATCAGAAAAAAACAATGCACGGGCCTCCTGCAGGACATGACCAAGGCATTTGATTGCTTGGTTCCATCTATGCTTACACGACAACTACAAGGTGTTGGTATTTGTGAAACCGCGAATGCTTTGTTCCAGTCCTATTTTAAAAATAGAGTACAGTCCACAATACTCACTTGCTTCAATAAGAACTCAACCGTGGAAATCATTCAGTCCAAACCAGAGGTAACTTCTCTAGGCATGCCTCAAGGCAGTATCCTGGGTCCACTGATGTTTCTAATCTACATTAACGAAATATCTAGTATCACTAAACACGACTGTGTACTCTTCGCAGATGATGCTACCATACTCATTATTAATGATAGCCTCTCTCTGGCTGAATATAAAAGAACAACGACGAAATTTTAGGGGATAAATCTTGCAGCGTCTTGAAATATCATTTCTACAGAACCTAATTAATCATTTTTCTACGTTTTTTCAACATAGCATGTAAGCTAGGAAAAGCCTGGTTAACAAATAAATTAAAAAATACATGAAATTGAATTTCATTTCCTTCCTACAATGATGTTTTCGGTTTGGACGTCAAAATAGTCAACAGAGTATAACCACCCACCCGGTGTTTTAAACCAAAGGAGGTTGAATTACACTTACTTCTCCCCCCGGTTCTTAAAACCAAAAGAGATTGAATTACGCTTACTGGCGTTAAGCCTTTTAACAGTAAGCCTAATTCGACCTTCTTGCGATAAACAGAATAATACTATAGACAAAATAAAACCTATAAACAAAACATTATTACATAGATAATACAATGCATTACGCTCTGTCCGCACTGCGATATTTCAACACGCGTTTTTTTCTCTTAATTCTGTAACACTTTGAATCTTATAGAAGTAGACGCACTGGTGGTTAAAAATTCACGCAAGAAAAAACTGTAATTTGATGCAAATTGAACGCAATGCGGTGATAATTTATTTCCGCGCGAATGTTTTGTTACAGTATAAAGTAGTTATGGCTATGGCCGCACTGAGAAATAAAATTCGTGCGTTTCGCTCAATTGTGCGCCGGTGCTATTGGTAGGATATCGCGTGCTTCGTCTCCCACCCGATACGGGGCCACACATGATTTACCAGAAAATGACGACATAGATATAGTCAAAGGTTTCTTGATGTTTTATGTTGAAAAATCCTTTCATCAGTCTCAAGGCTGTAAATGGGTGAGTCCAATATTCATGACATCTTTTGATAGGTCTGTCACGCCGCCACCCTAGTACCAGGTAAATTAAAAAATACTGTTATTCATTTTAGACGTTCGTCTCAGCCGGGAACAGCATCAAACTGACAAAAATCGTACGACATTTTATGTGAGTAATATATGTAATTCTGATCACGGAATAATACGCGTGAATAAAAATCGCTCGGTGAAATATCGCATTGCGGACAGGGCCTTATAGTTTATGGAGGAAGTGTAAGGAATTGTTGTTAGGTTAATTTTATTTATATATTTCATTCTTTGCACAAAAATAGTGTAAAAAGAAAATTGAATAGGTATAATATCTTTAAGCATTATATTTATCACGCATAAGTATTTAATTGCCTACCTAATTAGGTAGATACTATAATTAAAATCTCTAAGACTTGTTTCAAAAGTCGTTAACATTAACATTACCTACAAAACTTTGAAGCCTTATAACAATTATTCCTGGCCTTTCCAATAAAAAAATCTTAGAGTAACAATCTCAGGACATGATCCTGAACAAAATATCGCTAGTAGCGATATTTTGTGTCTAAAGACGCCTTGAATTTTACTGACATAAAAATATGTATGGGAGTTCGCCATTGTTATTTAAATTTGTCGGACAATTCGGCAAATAATGACTTGGTTAGAAACCTTAACCCTAAAAACCAACCTTTCAAAAAAGAAGCTGGTTCAATTTAAAAATTATAAAACCCCCGCGCTTGACCTTGACACTAATGTT
Organism: Alsophila aescularia; assembly: GCA_946251855.1. Taxonomy (NCBI): domain Eukaryota; kingdom Metazoa; phylum Arthropoda; class Insecta; order Lepidoptera; family Geometridae; genus Alsophila; species Alsophila aescularia. The sequence continues at coordinate 66,318,920 of OX276378.1, forward strand.
GATTGATGTTACTTCCGTTGAAATCGCCAGAAGCGCTTACTATGGTGGGACCGGTTGGTCTAGTGGCTAGAGATCCTAGGTATGAAATCGAACGGTCGCGGGTTCGAATCCTGCAAAGTGCAATCATTTGTGTGATGAGCTGAATTGTTTGTTTCCGAGTCATGGATGTAATATTCTTATCTATGTATGTTTATCCGTTATCTAGTGCCCATCGTACAGGGTATCCTAGTTTGGGGCTAGGTAATTGGTGTGGAAATGTCCAAAATATACTTTTTTTATACTTTTTTTTAATATTTATCCATTACTAATTTATGGTATTATTGTTTGGGGAAATTCAGTCCATGTAAACAGTACTTTTGTGCTCCAGAAACGAAGCCTGCGAATAATTTACAGTATGAAAAGTGATGAATCTTTAAGACAAATTTTTAGAGACAAAAGATACCTCACTGTTACAGGAATATTTATATTGGAGCTGTGCCTGTTTGTTAAAAACAATTTAGATCTATATGTTCAAAAGTCTGACATGCGTGTGAGGAAAATGCATATGAGGCAATATGATAGTTTGTACCTTCCTAGAGTTAAGACAATGATATACAGTAAAAGCACATATACATCTAGTATTCGCGTCTTTAACCATTTGCCAAAGCATATCCAGGAGATTTCTAACAATGTGTTTAACAATGTTTTAGAGAATTGGCTTATGGACAATGTAATTTAAGGCATTAATGAATATTTAAAATTGAAAACTTGACATATTATTAAAATTGTGGTTTTCATATAAACAAAAAACGGTTATTGTGACTTAACTATAATAGTTAGACATATACTCGTAGCTTTACGAAGTTTTAAGTGGGTATCGAACGATGAGTAACATAAACATGTAGTACATTATTTTATGCGCCATCAATAGTTTTCGCAGTGCACGCCTAATGACTTTGACTTTGACCGTGTTACTTGCTGATAATGAAGCTTTGTAGTAAGAACTATATATTAAGTACTGTGGTATAGGTTAAAGAATTTTTGAAATCGTTTCATTATTTTAGGAGTTTATACATTAAAAAAATCTTTCCTCGTTATAATATTAGTGTAGAAGTATACATGTAGATGTAAACTACAAGTAAACGTTAAGTAAGTGAAGTTCCAATTAAACTTATGTAACTTTATAAATTGTTGGTCCCATAGCACAGAACACTAAATAATACTTCGTACCATAGTCTGACTAGGAGGATTTTTTTAACGATCTGTCTCGATGTCACAGCAAGGTAATTTTGACACTACACGGTAAACATTTTGTCACATAATTATATAGTAGTAACCAATCGTTATGGCGGCTGTGAAGCGCGCTTCGAGTGTGACTTCACGCTGGTACAGTAACCTCGGGTTTCTGACGGGTTACTTGTAGAACATGCTAATAATAAAAAAACACTTTATTACACCAGAATTATGGAACCAATATACAAGAATTTAATTTAAAAATAGGCAAAACGGGTGGTCTTATCGCTTAAAGCGATCTCTTCTAGACAACCTTTGGATGGACAGAAATTACGAATTAAAAAAGGACGGTGGTGCAAAACAATACAGTAGATCATAGTAATGAATGTACCTACATACATATTTAATAAACTACATAAACCATACTTACTTGCATGTCACATGCAAATAATGTAATGATTGAAAAAATATATGTGTTAAGTACATACAAATAATGGAATAATAAAAAAAAATATACCTATAGCTTTGTTTCTAGTAACTAAATTAGCGTCGACACTTAACGCTTTAACCTATTCATTATTTTTAACCAATCATGAATGATCATGAACATACGTCAACACAATAATATTAATATCGGAATATATGCTGAAATCGTGTTGGTGGATTGGGATACGTACGTAATTTCGAATGTCGTTTTTGCGAATGTCTATTCCTCGAAGTCTATTCATTGTATTGGTTGGTAACAAACAACTTTAAAATAACTAACTAGACTGTACTTGAACAGAATCGCATGCATGTGTGCAGCGTACGGATGTAGCGTGCACACAAGCACAAATGCGGCGGGCGCGCGCGGGATGCGGTGGGCTAGCGGGAGGGTGTGCCCTGGCTTCTCACCTCTCCAAAGCCCGCTTACACCTAAAATAGCTAGCAGCTCCTTGCGCCTAACTTCTCAGACGCCATAAAGATTGGTTTCTACTCTAGCCACTAGATGTTTCTTAAAAAATAGAAAAAACATATGTCCTTAGCTCCGATCAGCCTCATAAATTATAATAAAAATGTCTTTAGCTCCGAACAGCCTCATAAATTATAATAAAAATGATTTGATTCAAACTGAAAAATTAATAAGTATTATGTGGTCTTATTCACTAACATGGGTTTGTGTGTTAGTCGTGTGAGGAAGCGCTGGCCTCTGCTGGTTGTCAGGCCGCCAAAGGGCCTCTCTCATGGTTTAAAGACTGCTTTTAATCAATTGAAGCCGAGACCCAACAGCTTTCCGATGCAGGTATCGATAGAACACCGTAAATAACTAATAAAAGTTATTGGTGCGCAGCCTAGGACCGAACCCAGTATCATTGGATTCTAACTTGCACTATTGTTTTGTATTATTATTATTTGTAATGTATGATAGTTATTGCAAACTTGGGCTTAAACTTTTCTCATTCTAATCTTAATTCAGATTTCTACACTAGCTCCAATCTGTGCCGCAGAGTTACTACGTTCCTGCAACTGACATGTTCCTTGCCATCAACCAATATCTTGAGACAAGGCAACTTGTAACAAACTGGCATTGACACTGACGCATTGTCACTTGTTACTTAGAGCAGAGCAGCATCACAAGCAGCTCACTTGCTGGCTTCCATTATGGGGAGGATATTATGCGATAAATCAGTGGAATAATTTCGTAGAAACACGTTCTTTAGACAATATTAGTGTAGACTAGCTAGTCTACACTAATCTATTCTTATAATAAAGCAATAGGAACAAGAAAGACTATGCAAAGAAGATAATTAAAGAAGAAATGGTCTAGGGTATATAAAATGAACTACTGAATAATAATATAACATTTAAAAAATTCGTGTCTGTCTATTTGTCTGTTTGTCTGTCTATATGTTTGTTTACGCACCACGTAAAAACTACTGGACCGACTGCAATGTAGTTTTCACTGTTGGATAGCTTATGTTTTGACTTAAAAACTGCGATACGATATATCTCAATCTGATAAGTAGAAACCGAGCAATCGATCAAAATATTTTTGACGGCTGAAGGAATTTTGATCAAATGTTGGTATATTGGTATTTTAAATAATTGGAATAGCACAAGGAGTACTTTTAACCTACAGAAATGACCACGCATGCGAAGCCGCAGGCATCAGCTAGTATTGGTGTAATATTGGTTTCTGGATAATGATGACGATCATGGTACCAAATTTCATCCAAATCCGTTTAGCCGTTTTAGCGTGAAGGAGTTACATACACACAAACACATACATACATATATACAAACTTTAGCCTTTATAATGTGATACAAATGTAAGACGTAAACGTTTGTCCCCGTAAGAATGAAAGGTAAGTATTACTCATAAGAAGACAAAATAAGTAAAAACAACTTATAATTGTTTTCATGTGTTTTGTTTCATAAATAGTAATATTCAAAAGTGTACTGTGTCCTACTTGTGTACTGTGTTCTACTTGTCAAGCCCTTTCATTTGATACCCATATTGAGGGGATTTAAAACTAAAAAGTAATCTGCCATTTTGTGGTGGCGGCCATCTTGAATTTGGAATTTTCATAGTGTAATGTATTTAACTAGTTAAGCCCTTTCATTTGATATACTACATCGAGGGGTTTGAATAAAAACATGTAAGCCTCCATTTTGTGGTAGCGGCCATCTTGGATTTACAATTATACTGAATATATATAATTGTATTGTTAGTAGAACTATAGGCGTGTACCAAATTTTTAAATCAATCGGTCAACAGGAAAGAGGTAAAATTTAATTTACTAGATTTGACCCAAACAAACCAAAAACATACAGGTCAAACTAAATGGAACCGTTTAATAAACAAACAAAAAATCTTTTAGTATTTAACTGTCACTGATATTAGTATTATCATCAGAAAAGAGATATTTACCATTAAAAAAAATAAGGTTCTCAAGTTGATGAGTATGTATGTAATATTGTTGAATATGCGTAATATTCATAAAATGATGTTTGTCTTAGTGAGGGTCTAAGCATTTGTAACAAATTTCACGTGTATACATGTATATGTATTTATGTATGTAACATTGTTGTAAATATGTTTTATTCATTATGTTTTGTTATGTTTTTTTTTTGTTTGTTATTTGAAGAAATATAGAAAATTTCGCGCATGTACGTATGTATGTTTGCTGTTGTATGTTGTATGTCTCAGAAACTACAAGTTTGATTGCAATAATTCTTTTTGGAATAGTTTCAGTATATTTCAACTTAGGGAAAGTAAAAGTTTCATCAAAATTGGTATAGTAGTACGAAAGACTGTTTACTGTTTCTAGTATGGTTTAATTTTTCTTAATGATCGGAATAAGTATTTAATTTTCTTAGGCCTACTAAAAAACAAAAACTAATTTAAAACAGCGACTTCAAATCTTACGTTGCCCAAACCTACTAAAGTAGGCACTTACCTGGCACAGCGACTTCAAATCTTACGTTGCCCAAACCCACTAAAGTAGGCACTTATCTGGAACAGCGACTTCAAATCTTACGTTGCCCAAACCAACTAAAGTAGGCACTTACCTGGTACAGCTACTTCAAATCTTACGTTGCCCAAACCTACTAAAGTAGGCACTTACCTGGCACAGCGACTTCAAATCTTACGTTGCCCAAACCTACTAAAGTAGGCACTTACCTGGCACAGCGACTTCAAATCTTACGTTGCCCAAACCTACTAAAGTAGGCACTTACCTGGAACAGCGACTTCAAATCTTACGTTGCCCAAACCTACTAAAGGAGGCACTTACCCGGAACAGACCTAATAAAAATGTTTTTTTTTAAAGTTTTATACGATTAGAAGTCGTTTTTTTTTTAATTTGTTTTAATTATTTTGTGTTCTCGATATTTTGGTTCCGTTCTGTTTCTGGTACAGGGCTGATACCACTGATACTGTCAGTGTTTTGTGACGTAAACAATTTCGAGTTTAAAGTGACTATAATAATTGTGGTACATAATCTAGTGAATAGTATTTTCTATCGTAAAAAAAGTGTGAGAGAAGGTAGTTCGTTATGTCTGCCCTTACATCTGTCCGCTCGCAAGAACATCAGTTTGCTTGTAATCACGGCGCCTGTAACTGAACCGAAATATCGGGAACTCAGAATAAATAAAAGACATACCATATATTTGATAGCCATATTGAGGATCTTGAAAAAATATATGTAAACCACCATTTTGTGGCAGTGGCCATCTTGGATTTACAATGATACTCAATAATGTACGTAATTGTATTGTTAGCAGAACTAAAGAAGTGTACCAAATTTCAAATAAATCAATCAATAGGAAGGGGGTAAAATTTCAATTACTGGACTTGACCCAAACAAACAAAAACAAACAGGTCAAGCTAAATAAAACCGATTATAAATTATATAACCTACCTTTTATAGCTATGAACTATCTAGATTGCATCAGCTTCCGCATCAAAATCGGTCCATTTGTTTGGGAGCTATGATGCTACAGACAGATGTATACACACCCTAAACTTATAACACTTTTTTTCGCGTTCGGGAGTTATATATACCTAAAGCTAGTTAATTATGTTGGACTTATAAATTAATGGTTCAAGCTTAAAAATAATATTTTAACCGATCTAGTGTCGGCTAAAATGTTAATTTTAGGCTCGATAAGCGGATGGAAAGTATTATAGTCCGTGTCACTCTTTCTGTCTTGTTGCCTAGTTTCACAAGAGAGAAAGAGTGGACATAGACTATAATACTTTTCCATTTTCTTTTTGAACTGGCTCCTACTTGGTGTGAAAGATTATGTTAAGACAGTTTACACGAAGATAAAGTACTATTCGTGTTCCTATAGTGTGATAATTTGTGTGTATTGGGTGAGCTAGTTTAGGATCGTCAGCTCGTGTGAGGTCGATTGTTCAAGCCCGTTAGCGATCTGCTGTTCTTTTGTTTAGGGTCGCCAGCTCGTGTGAGGTCGATTGTTCAAGCCCGTTAGCGATCTGCTGTTCTTTTGTTTAGGGTCGTCAGCTCGTGTGAGGTCGATTGTTCAAGCCCGTTAGCGATCTGCTGTTCTTTTGTTTAGGGTCGTCAGCTCGTGTGAGGTCGATTGTTCAAGCCCGTTAGCGATCTGCTGTTCTTTTGTTTAGGGTCGTCAGCTCGTGTGAGGTCGATTGTTCAAGCAAGTTAGCGATCTGCTGTTCTTTTGTTTAGGGTCGTCAGCTCGTGTGAGGTCGATTGTTCAAGCCCGTTAGCGATCTGCTGTTCTTTTGCATTAGGATATTACAGCACATTCTGGTAATTTGCGGTAGTTATAACGCTGGGAATATTAGAAAGTTTTGCCAAGTTCTTGTATGACTTCAGCTTCTACTCACCGAATTGAGATGCAAGGTACACCAGATTTTAAAGCAAAACCTAAGCTATTCAACAATGAAAACCACATCGCATTCGGTTCAGTATTTTTTATGTGATCCGTGAATATACACACAGAGTCACAGACACACTTTTTTTTCTTTCAAATATTATACCCATGTTCAGTAGCTTATTTGAAGTCCCCTAGTTTTAAAATTATCTTCATTGTACTAAATTTGTATTACTAACTGCTTTATTATTAATACGAGTAGAGGTAGATAAATAATCCAATCACGCACTAACAAAAATGTTTGCTACATGACATGTATGCAGCAGCACTCAATCAGATGATATAGTATAAAATCTTCGAGTACGCAGTCCGCTTGTTTCACCCGAGGCGAGAACGTGTCATTAAACAGTAACCTCGTGGACTTGAGCTTAAAATAGCAATCAAAATAAAGTATTAATAAACCTCAGACAAAGCAGCGGCTTGTAGATCTTAGACAGTTAAGTTCACGCGAATCGCTGTTATCTGAAGCTCGCAGGTCCCGCCCTCTAGGAGCTGTTCATTAACAAACGGTTTATAAAGTGCCTGGCGCTCTGCCCGGCTCTGCTCTGTACGACACTCATACCTATCTGTTTATGGATTTGATAGAGCTATAATTTGAGTTGGGAAAATGATATTGGAAGTTAAAATGAAGGTTCCAAACAACCGGCTCAAAACATGAAGAACATATATTCCACGACTCGACGCAAGCTTTTAACATGATCTGATTCAAATCATATTACCATTGGTGTTTCACGGGTTTGAAGTCCGTGAGAACTTTCAATGTTTAGTTTAGTTAAGAAGTGCAGGACTACGATAGTTATATGAAGATAAAGTTGATAGCATCTAAATGCACGTTATTACTTTGTCCTCTATGGTAGATTTTGGAGCAGTGCGGCTCTCGGCATACGTCCTTGGTGGCTGTACTTTGAGCGTCTATTCACGTTGTCTCCTACTTTTTGTCCACCACAGGGATCAACGGGAAAAAGTGGCGTTGTACCCCAGTGGTGGACATCGGGAACAAATGAGTTGCACTATGCGCCAGTGGTGGACATCCACCAAAACTAACCACGTGGCATTGTCCCTTACTACTTATCTATTATAATATTACAGCTTCATATCCTATGGTGATAGGTGTCAAAGTGACAGGTGATTGAAGTTGAGAGGAGGCTGGGGTAAGTTGGGAAAACTGATAGAAGGTTGTGGGAAGTGAGAGTAGGGTAGGCGAACTTGGCACAAAGTGAGGGGTGGGTGGGAGTTTGTGAGGGGAATATAGGGGAAGGTGTGGTGTGGGAAGAATTGGTGACGATCTTGGACTTCCTACAAAGTTTTGGGAGTTTGGAATCTAGGAGGTAGAAGTTAAATAGAGCAAGAAGCCATGATACTGCAATTGCGCCTAGATGTTTCAGTTGCTCAACCATAAGGTCACCATTACCAGCAGCTTTACCATTTTTAAGACCCTTTATTGCGACAATGATATCAGACAGTGTAAGTAGCTGACTAATGTCGGTGGAGTCCTCTTGATGCTTCATAAGTTTTGGGAGTTTAGGCAGCTTCAGTGGAGCCTCTTCGATAAGAAGCAGTTGGTAAGCTACCTGGTTGGCAGTCACTTTTCCTGAATTAGCAGGTGTAGTCGGCTCATCAGTGAGTTTACGTAGGGTAGACCAAGCTTTCTTACTGTTATGGGCCAAGTCCACTTCAGTGACTGTTTTATCCATCTTTCTTTTTTTTTTGGCGATTAATGCATATTTTAGACATTAAAACTTTGCCAGCTTCAATTGTGTCTTCGGAGAATGGATCTATGGCATACAAGCATTGGTATTATTCAAATAGCTTTGCAGAGTCTGGTTTAAGATCAGCAGGCTGATTCCCTAAGGAGTGAGGTTGATTAATTGCCACCGAGCACCTATTGCGGCTGTTAACAGTTAACGCGCACCCGTCATGCACCTGCCATCAACACCAATACCAGGAAACCGGTAACTATGTGGCAGAATTAAGCTAAACCTAGCCTACAAATACTTCTAGCAGAAATAGGACAAATTTTGCCGGGTTTTATGTTCGAGTGATAATCTATGGGAGGCGCGCCAGCCAACCAAAGGAAGGAATCGCCCTCCAACAATCATCCTCTGAATTTATTTTCTGTTTTTTCTCTCTCGCTTTTAATCTATCTAAAATTTTATTCCCGTGTAGATATTAAGTATAATTACAAGTTAATTAGCATCGTAAGTTTTGTAGTGATCTAATAATATGCCAATAACCTTTTTGTAGAATGTACATCTCTGAAATAAAATCTAAACATTGATATTATTTCTCAGCAATAATGTACTTGCCTACTTCAAATAATTATTACAACTGCTTAAAAATACCATGTTCCTATAATTATAGTGACTATAGTGCTTCTCAGGTAAAGTTAAAAAAAAATCTTTGCCGTCGAGTAAAAATTCTGTGAATGAAAACATGTCATTCCTTGTACACTACTTTTGTGCAAAACAATTAAATCAATAAATAATTAAAACGCCAAAACGACGGACAAATGGGAGCTCGACAGTTGATAATTATAGCCATTATAGAAGGTCATTTTCAAATGTGGTAACATTTGCCAATGACCTTCACGATTTGACCTCTAATACTAGTACTGGTGCTCCAGTGCTATCTAACTGCAGATGTCAGCATAACAGTGATTACAGTGATGGCAGTTTAAAATCATATAAAGAGTAACGAGTATACAGAAGTGTTACTCATAATGTTTGGTTTTTGCCTATACATTTTGGAGGGTATGATTGACCAAAAAGAGATCTCAGCATCAGAAGGTACTGGAAATATCTAGGAAGTTCTAATTTATATTAATTATTTTATTCTACACGGATTATACTAAATGATGAACCATGAAGATTTAACGATGACCAGAAAAATACTTACTGAATCTCAGCAATGGAAATAGCTAGGAAATTCTAGTTCTCACCAATTGATTTATTTTCCACGAGTGCTAGTAATGATGAATCATGAGAGTATGGTGACCAAAACATGACCAAATTGGTGCCATTGTTCAAATTTACTTAATTTCAGAGACAGTTCGGCTAATTCGAAGCTAGTTAGCTCTGATAATTCAAATGAAGAAAGATAATTTTTAAATTTCGTAATTTGACCTTTAATTGAACTACGTTTTGTATTTAATTATATGAATGTAGCACTAGCATATACTGAGTCAGTAGACATGACTATAGCCATTCAAATTGTGAAATTAAGCAAACTTGTATTTACGTACACAAAACTTGGTGCTATAAAAGTCTAATTTATATGTAAACTAAAATCAAAACACTCTGACTTAGCTGCAGTCGGGTAACGTCTCACTCTCCCTCCCGGTTTGAATCCAGGTCCAGGTGGGGCCCGCCGCGATCACAAGCACGATGAGCTGTTCACTCGAAGTTAGATGTTCAAGAGTTTGACTCGAGGCTGGGGCGTCCCGGTTGTATCTGGAAATGTCGGCAACTTGGGTGAATAGCAAGAAATAACAATGATGCATATACATATATCGTGGACGACTGTTTGTTAGGTATTTGATTTGTTTATTTCAACATTATATACAACTAGCTGTACCCGCGGCTTCACTCGCGTGGTCATTTCTCTAGGTTAAAACTACTCTATGTACTATTCCAAGACCTAAAATACCAATATACCAACATTTGATCTTAGGAATTAATTATCACCCGTCAATTTTTTTTATTAATTGCTTGGCTTTTACTCATTGGATTGAGATACCAAGTACACCAATTTTCAAGTCAAATCCTAAGCTATCCAACAGAGAAAACTGCATCGCAATCCGTCTAGTTGTTTTCACGTGATACGTGAACAAACATACAGACAAACAGACCGACACGCATTTAAAAAATGTTATATTCTTGTTCAGTAGCTTATTTTAAGTACTCTAGACAATTTCTTTTTTAATTATCTTCTTAATGCCAATAATTTAAATTAGTATGAAATAACTTAATGATTTGAAAATGACTACGCATATATTTTAACTTTGAAATTGGGATAAACAATGAAAAATTACTTGAAATTGATAAATAATACACTTAGGCAAGGATAATCATAAATCTATACTTATAATAAAACTGTAACGGGTCCAATTCTGTACATTGAAGATAATTTGAAAAAAAAAATTGGACCGTTCTCTAGATTCGGTACTGAAGCCAAACTGTATTTTTTTCTTTTTTGTATGTCTGTCTGTATCTTGGCTAGGCATCACGCCGAAATAACTGAATGAATTTAAATAAAACTTGGTATGATATGAGTTCATACTACGAGGTAGGACATAGGCTACTTTTCATCCCGAAAAATGAAAGGGTTCCCGCAGGATAAGGGTTGAAAGTTATTTCAAAAAAACACTTACCACTCTTAAACTACTGGACGGATTGTGATGCAACTTGGCACAGTCATAGTTTATATGATGGGTTAAAATTGAGGATACTATTTATTCCGAAAAAATAAAGAGTTCCTGCGGGATAATGTCCCAAATTCTGTAAATTAAAGATATTTTGTAAAATTTTTTTGGGGGCCGTTCTATGTTAAATTCTAAAACCAAAACAGTTTTTTTTGTCTGTCTGTCTGTCTGTCTGTCCGTCTATCTGTCTGTTGGAAGTGCATCACGCCGAAAATACTCAATGAATTCAAATGAAATTTGGTATAATTTGAGTTCATACTTCGAGATAGGACATTTGATACTTTTCATCCCAAAAAATTAAAGGGTTCCTGCAGGATAGGCGCTGAAAGTTATTTAAAAGAACACGTATCACGTTGAAACTACAAGACGGATATTGTTGAAACTTGGCACAGTCATAGTTTATATGATGGGTAAAAATTAAGGATACTTTTTATCCCGAAATATAAAGTGTTCCTGCGGGATAATGTCCAAATTCTGTACATTAAAGATATAGTGTTTTTTTTTGGAAGTTACTCTATATTCGATAATGAAGCCTAAACTGTATGTTTTTTCATTTTTGTCTGTATGTCTGTCAGTCTCTGTATCTTAGCCGCGCATCACGCCGCCGGAACTACTGGATGAATTCAAATGAAACTTGGTATGATTTGAGTTCATACTACTGAAAGGACCGTTGCCCGGCTAAAGAAACGGACCTCCTTCTCAGGTAAAGGCGAGGAATTAAAACAAGATGGTAAATTCAATAACAAAGGGCTTTATTACAAAAAAATAGAAAAAGCACACATGAGTTATCGAATAATGGTACTCTCCCCTTTACTGAGGAATTCAAAAAGAAATATTTTACACTTAATTTAGTTTGTTCTGCATCAAAATAATTATAAACAGCAAGACCTTATAATAGGAAATATTACTAACTTAATACTCAAAACTCAAAATTCTCAAATGTGATTACAATTTCCTCAAACATATAAATTCTAGTACTTAACTTCGGCCTGTATGATATGAATTTACTATAGTACTGGAGAATCCTAGGCTAGTAAAACTTAGAGTCTGTGCTCAGCAGATTAACATGTATTGGTCACAACGCAACGGAATATTCTTGTCTTTGCCATAGAATGTTTTAAATTAAAAGAGAACTTGTGCAAACAGAGTGTGTGTGTGTATGATTGTGTTTGCCAGAGGGAAATCAAACTCTAAAATAGAAAGTAAAACAGAATCTAAGACAGAAGGTACATAGAAAATAAACAGAAAGTATCTAGATAATATCAGAAAGTAATCTTGATAATAACAGAAAATATCTTTCAACAATATTAACACGTTAGAAGGCGAAGGCTTCCCTCAACACTGTAGCTCGCTGACTCAAAATGATTTGGAGTGGACCAACCTGGAAGCTTCCTGGGACGCCGTACGGTCGTCTCGCGTACCGCCGCGGAACGCCTCCTTACTCCACTCGATCAGCTCCTACTGCTTGACCACGAATGGTGGTGATATCTTCTACTGGACAGGTGGTGTGTTGGAGTCCTTCTGGAGTCCCTCGTAGACCGGCTTCTTCCACGAACGGTGGTGAGCCCCGGGTGATCGCGCACAGCAGCTCGCAGTGGTGACGACAATAGCCGACCGTAGATGCACGATATAACCTGAAACCCACGTTCCTTCGTGTTCAAATGTGTCTCGAGATGCCCGCCTTAGATAGACGCGGTGCAAAATCAAAACAGATATTTCGTTGGATCAAAACTGAAGTCACGGGTAAACACACTAACCTGGCCTTTGCACTCGTATACTTATTTTGCCTGTAACAGGGCAGCTTCGTTCTGGACAGCGTGCCTCGGTCGTTTTGTTCACACAAGAGAAACTGCGTATTTTTCTGCCGCCTCCGTCGATCTTAATTACGTGCCAACTATGTAAACTAAACTGAGTTTACGTCCGAATTCAAAATCCAATTCACAGGCTTCTCACTTGTTTATATACTATCTTGTTTTGCATCTTCGAGTAGCGTTCTACTGAGACCTTGAACTTCCGGTTATCTCGAAAAATCCAGAACTAACTCTGCCATTTGCTTCGTAAAGTAGACCTTGTCGGCCTAGTAATACTGGTCACTGTCCTCCAGCCAGATTTGGTACATATCAGCCAGCATCCGGTGTTTACTCGAACAAGTCCATACAAAAAAAAAAAAAACTCTGGAACTTTGACGTGATTTTTGCATTATGTCAAAACCTTCCATGGTGTGACCATCGCAAGCGATTTCTAGATTTAAATAATTTTCGACATATCAAACGCTCCATTCTGTAATTATTATTTGTTAGCCAACTTAAAGATGCGACCTATTCTGGATTTAAACAAGCCGTTCCTCTTCCAAAGTTATTCAGAGCCCGAAATATTCCTGGAACGTCAATTATTAATAGCAACACTAAGAAGCTCGCTACTTGCCGACAGAGATCTCCACTTAGTTTCCACCTTTCTTCTAGTTCACGCCACTTGTAGCTAGCTGTCGCTGCGTGGATTAACCATTTTATCTATTTTGAGACAGTAGATGAAAACTTTTCCCTTTCACTCGCAGAGGCAAATTCAACCATTATTTCTTGATTCTTAGATAGGCGAAATTATCAATCTGTCTTCAACAAGAAAAGCTTTCATTATTCCTTTAACGAAGAAAGTGGCGCACGCGCGGTGGAGTTCGGCGTTTTTTACAAACTCGGCGTCTGGTTTTCAGATACGGAGAAAACACAACTTGATCTAATAGAAAAGACGCTGCTCCTCGTCAGATGGCGTTGTACAATATATTCTATTATCGAGATCTATAACAAAATCTAACTTGGAGTATGATTTAACATGTTACACTACGAGGTAGGACATAGGATACTTTACATCTAGAAAAATGTATGGGTTCTCGCAGGATAGGGGTTGAAACTTATTTAAATGAACAAGTACCACGCTGAAACTAATGGACGGGTTTTGATACAACTTGGCACTGTCTTAAGTTATATGATGGGTTAAAATTGAGGACACGTTTTATCCCGAAAAAGTAAAGGGTTTCTGCGGGATATGGGTCCAAAGTTATGTTAATATTAAAGTATAAAAAAATATTTTTGGATGGTTCTCTATATTCGATATTGAAGCCAAACTGTTTTACTTTTTAATTTTGTCTGTCTGTTTGTACGTATCTTGACCACGCATCGCACCCAAACTACTAAATGAATTCAAATGAAAAAAATGCTCTTGGGTGCTTAAAAAAGGTATAGAACAACTTTTTTTTTTAGTTTTCGTGGCTTTCTTTCTGTTTGTTTGTTTGTTCACGCATCACGTAAAAACTACTGGACCGATATCAATGCGGTGTTCATTGTCAGATAGCTTAGGGTTTGATTTAAATCTGGTGTAATTGTTATCTCAATCAGGTGAGTTAGAAGCCGAGCAATTGATAAAAGTATTTTTGACGGCTGAAGAAATTTTGATCATTTCAGGACCAATATACCAACATTTATTGGCATATTGTTCCTTGAATAGCACATTATGGTAATTTGAACCTAAAAAAAAGACCACGCGTGCAAAGCCGCGGGTACAACTAGTATGTGTGTATGGAGGTCGGAGGGCGGTCACTTGTCTGTTTCAGATGTGTGTGTGTGTATGGAGGTCGGAGGGCGGTCACTTGTCTGTTTCAGATGTGTGTATGTGTATGGAGGTCGAAGGGCGGTCACTTGTCTGTTTCAGATGTGTGTGTGTGTGTGTGTGTGTGTGTGTGTATGGAGGTCGGAGGGCGGTCACTTGTCTGTTTCAGATATGTGTGTGTGTGTGTGTGTGTGTGTGTGTGTGTGTGTGTGTATGGAGGTCGAAGGGCGGTCACTTGTCTGTTACAGATGTGTGTGTGTTTGTGTATGGAGGTCGGAGGGCGGTCACTTGTCTGTTTCAGATGTGTGTGTGTGTATGGAGGTCGAAGGGCGGTCACTTGTCTGTTTCAGATGTGTGTGTGTGTGTCGTGTGTGTGTGTGTGTGTGTTTTGTGTGTGTGTGTATGGAGGTCGAAGGGCGGTCACTTGTCTGTTTCATATGTGTGTATGTGTGTGTGTATGGAGCTTGGAGGGCGGTCACTTGTCTATTTCAGGTGTGTGTGTGTGTGTGTATGGAGGTCGGAGGGCGGTCACTTGTCTGTTTCAGATGTGTGTGTGTGTGTATGGAGGTCGGAGGGTGGTCACTTGTCTGTTTCAGATGTTTCTGCCGTGGTCGTGGCGAAGTCTCACCACTTGTGCTTCACTGACAGACCTGCCGGTACTCAGTTGTGCTTCACTGACAGACCTGCCGGTACTCAGTTGTGCTTCACTGACAGACCTGCTGGTACTCAGTTGTGCTTCACTGACAGACCTGCCGGTACTCAGTTGTGCTTCACTGACAGACCTGCCGGTACTCAGTTGTGCTTCACTGACAGACCTGCTGGTACTCAGTAGTGGGATTCCTTCACTTCTTTGAACGTCTGAATTAATCTTTGAATTGATTTCCATGCGACGCCGCTGGCTTGGTGCGAACTTGGCACGTCGATGATCTTGTCCTGTCACGGTCAATTTATGTCTTCGCTAGGAGACACTGCGAGTTATATTCCTCGACGAAATGAAACCCGGAATATATATTGGATGCATTTTACTTCAATTTATAGAAAAAAATAGCGGCGTACAAAGTTTTAGTTACATTGCTTGTCTTGGAGTGATTTTATACATATAAATCAATGAGATTTTACCTATATAACATTATTGATATAAATAGGGTTGATTAAAAAATATAGTGGCGGTGGATAAAAATAGTTCTTCGAAGTTGCTCGTGAGTTCTTGCAGAGTTGCTAGATAAGTCTTGATAGTTGAAGTGTCGAAAGTCAGGCCGCGGCAATTATAACATTTGTAAAAATCGTGTGACTATCTGTCTGTGTGTCTGTCTGTCCATCTGTTTGTTCGCGCATCATTTAACAACTACAGAACCGATTGCGATGCGGTACTCATTGTTGGATAGCTTAGGTTTGGACCTAACAACTGGCGTACATGGTATCTCCATCCGAAGAGAAATAGCCGAGCAATCGATAAAAAACTATTTCACGGCTGAATGAAATTGGGTATATTGTACTGTATAGGTACTTCTGGTCCTGGAATAAAACATAGGTAATTTTTAACCTAGAACACGCGGAAAAAGCCGCGGGCACAGCTAGTATACTAAAGCTAGGTATCAAAAACAATTAAGATAATAAAACATATGGTCTAGGTTACCTAAAATAAGCTACTAAAATAAGAACATGAACACATATTATTTTTTGTATTTGTTTGTATGTCTGTCTGTTTGTTCACGCATCACGTATAAACTACTGGAACGATTGCGATGCGCAAGTTTTAGATAGCATACGGTTTGACTTAAAAATTAGTGCACTTGGTATCTTAA
Source organism: Alsophila aescularia (assembly GCA_946251855.1). Classification (NCBI taxonomy): domain Eukaryota; kingdom Metazoa; phylum Arthropoda; class Insecta; order Lepidoptera; family Geometridae; genus Alsophila; species Alsophila aescularia. The sequence goes on from OX276378.1 coordinate 66,335,357, forward strand.
TCCGATGAGTAAGAAGCCGAGCAATCGATCAAAATATATTTGACAGCTGAACAAAATTTGATAACAAACTAATTTGGTCCTGGAAAAATATATATGATACTTTTCGCCCTTCCATCTGCAAATCTAGGAAGACTGCTTGACAGGGGCAGTTTCCGGATCGCCGCAGGACTGTGACCGGGTACTGCTATAATCGAGCGTCATAATACCAGGAAGTGCCAATTGTCGCCAATTGTTTCACTTCTCTCTGATAATATGAAATTGTGAAATATTATTTGGTTTATGGCATTGTTTAGTGAGATTTGTTTTTTCATTATTATTGCATGTTATTTTAATCTGGATGCCATTTACGAATAATTAGTTTTTTTTTAATTTTGTACTCCTGTGAAAGGCAAAACGTGAGTTCTTTTAACAGACTACTACTTACTACTTTATTCTGTGCTACTACGAGTATCATTTCTGTGCATTATTGTGATGTATACTCATGTTATCTGCGAATAAATAATCTTTATCTTTATCTTGTCATCATTTAGAATTTAGTTGGTATTTTTCATCGAGTTGTCCTAAATCATACCAACGGTTCCATGATGAGACTCTTTTGATGATGACCTTCTGGTCATCATCAAAAGAGTCTCATCATGGTAATTGGATCTTAATAATGGATTTAATTTTATCTGTAACTATGTGTGCCCCACGCATAATGATTATGAAAAGTATTTTATGTGTTATTCCAGGGTATAAGCTATCAATTTCATCAAAATCCGCCAGCCGTTATCACGTTAAAACTCCCCAAAAAAAATAAACTGACAACGTTTCACTGTCATACTCGTATATTGGTGGGGATTTTCAAGTAACCGACGTAACTTCTAAAAAAAGAAACGCTAGTAAGCGTAATTCAAAATCATTGCCGGCAGTATTTTTTGACCATCAACAACTGCATTATTACTTATCTACTTGACAGACTTGTTATTATTTCGTTTCCATGGTAACGTCATTCTGTTCTTTATTTTTGATACCTTGGATGACATTATTGCAATTTACGAAGGGATCGCAAATTTTTTGAAGAAAAAAAAACTGCTCCTGTTACTCGCTGATAATGTAGCTACTTACAAGTAAAAATCAGTAAAATCAGTTTTGTATTTTTTGGTTTTATCCATTACAAATAAACAAACATACAAACAATCATCATTTTTCTTCTTTATAATACTAGTGTAGGCTATCCTCCACCCTCAGCTTCACCCACGCAGCCGCAGGCGGAGGCTAGTGTTATTGTTTTTACGTTTGTGGAGAGGAAATTCTGAAGTTTGTCGATTCGCCGTGAGACAGTGTAGTGAAAAAGAAACCGCCTTCCTTATATTAAATATGTGGTGACACAGTGCGTTATACAAAGGCCTGCGTCATCGCATTCGCGACGGCACGACACCAGTCGTTCCCTCACCTCCCACTCGCGTCCACGTGCCCAGCATTGGCCACGAAACTGTACGTTATGTAACTTGTAATCAATGTCAGTAATAAAGTTAAATTCAGTGTTCTAAACAGTTGTATCACTAATCTTCTCACCACCCAGACATGCCAACTGGAGTCAGACATTCAGCTAGCGCTCACCGTTAGGATTATTGGCCCATATGCGCTAAGGAACATTGCGCCGCCAAAAATAATATAAGGAAACAATATTAATATCAAATTTTTCATATATAAAAAAATGTCCACGAAGACAAAAGCGTTTTATTTTTTTATCTTGTTCATTTGATGGCTGATTGTAGGGTTTCCATTTCCAGTACTTTATGTCATCTGTGGAAAATTCAAGATTAATATAAAGGAAGGAAGTATTTACCATTGCTAAATTTTATAATTATGAAAGCTAACCTTTTATAGTTTTTCAAATCACCTATATTCAGCCTAATATAGGCGAAGCAAAACGCTTCGTGTAATGTATATACCTAACTTAGACTACTTTTGAAAATAAAACTTACTTTGCACTTTCAGCCTCCGCAGATTGTAGTTCAGTCGTTTCATTTTAAACCTTTCGTTGGCTTTCCTTCCTGAAAATAAAATATAAGTAGCTTTCACAATTAAAAAAGAACATAGACTGAATTGTATGCGATAAATCTTGCAGCGTCTTGACATATCATTTCTACAGAACTTAAGTAATTATTTTCTACATTTTTTCAACATAGCCTGTAAGCTTGAAAAACCCAGGTTAACAAATTAATTTAAAAAATCATGAAATTGTAACTTCATTTCCTTCCTACAATGTTTAACCGGCCTTGTTGCCTGCCCAACGGGTGAAAAACTATATATAATACAATGACATTTCCGGTTTGGACGTCAAAATGGTCAACACAGTATACTTCTCATCCAGTTTTTTAAACTAAAGGAGGTTGATTTACGCTTTCTTCCCACCCGGTTTTTAAACCAAAGGAGGTTGAATTAAGCTTACTGGCGTAAATCTTTTAACAGTAAGCGTAATTCAACCTCCTTGCGATAAACAGAATAATAATTATAGACTGTGCTATTGACAAAATGGTACGTCAATATAAAACTTCTATACAAAACATTATACCTACTCGTAGCAAAGGGAATACAATGCATTTTATTATATGGAGGAAGTGTAATTTATTTAATTGTTTTGCACAAAAATAGTGTAGGTACAAGGAAGGACTTAATGCTAAACAGCATTATCTACCAGTCATCTAGGTCGTGAAAGAAATAATAGTACATAGGGCGTGTTGGTTAAAGTATTTAACAATAAATACGAAAGCAACAAAGGTTTGTGTAAATAAAATATTTAGTGTAGGGAATTGTTGCAAAATATATGTGCTAATATGGGACAACTGTTTCCCTGCACAGTGAAACAGCAGCAACGTATCTAAATATATTGTTTTGTAATCTTGCCAGCCAGTAACAGATTGAAAATAATTCTTATTCAAAAGCCTAGTCTGTTACACTAGATAATAAATGTAATTGAATAGGTAGGTACCTACAATATCTTGAAACATTATATTTATCACGCATAAATACTTACATGCCTCGGTATGCAAGTAGGTTATCCGCTTAATTAGGTAATGAAGCGGATAAAATAATTAAAAACTCTAAGACTTGTTTCAAAGGTCATTAACAGTAACATAACCTACAAAACTTTAAAGCCTAATAACAATAATACCTGGCCTACCCAAAAAATGTATCTCAGACTAACAATCTCAGGAAATGATGCTGAATTACTAGTGATATTTTCTGTCTAAAGACGCCGTGAATTTGACTGACATAAAAGTATGTATGGGAGTTCGCCATTGTTCTTTAGTGATGGTAAATACTTCCTTTTTTTAAGTGTTGTTCTCAGTGTCCCGTTATAATAAACTGCTGTAGGACAATTTATTGGGCTGTGATTATCTAATAAAAAAAAATAAGTTCGAAAATGCTTCGCGGGACGTACAATGAAAGTAGCGGGCCCCGATTTAGATAGCTAGGTGATACGGTTGTATCAAAAAATTGCTTACAAAAAAATCGATTACATGTTGCCATGGAAACGAAATAATAACAATTCTGTCAAAAAGCACCGCGTCATCAAAGATTTTGAATTACCTTCGCTTACTCAATTTTTGGTTCAAATTAGTCAGTTTAAATACGGGTAGAATCATGTTCAAATAATGAGAAACCCTTAGCTACCCGTGCGAAGCCGAGGCGAGTCACTCGTTCACAATAATTTTGATCGCGCGTGTAAGAGGTACTTACTCGAACCTACCTACCGACCTACTAAGTAAAATGGTCTGTGAACTGATAAATAATGTCATTATTAAATTATACCCTGCCCTCGTCAGTGTTTCCGGTAAATTATAACCCCGGTGTATTCAAGTCAAGAGTGAATAGGTATCTACTAGGCAAGCGTGCTACACCTTCGACCACATCATCGCTTTCCATCAGGTGAGATCGTGGTCAAACGATTGCCTAGTCCGTAATAAAAAAATAAAATAAAAATTAAGTAATAAAACATAAGTATTATGAGCAGGCAAAGCGCTTACCATCAGGCGGGCGATCTGCTCGTCTTGTCACTCAGTGGTATAAAAATAAAGTATATATATGTTTATAATGTAAAGTAGGTAGGTACTTACAACAAAGCCAAACGATGTCTACGCTATTTGAAGATTTTATTTCCTATTTTCGGTAAATCACTTCTGCACAAAATATAACATTAAATTCTATGACCTCAAAAAACAATAAAACTAATACAAAAATCAATAATACATACAGGTCCAGAAATACATTGAAATTATTAATGATCACTATTTGTTATCTTAATAATTCAAGAAAGTAGTCTAAAAGCTAGAAAAGTTAAAAATATTTTCATCCGTAACGCGAGCGTGGTCCTTTCGTCTCAAACTGGCGTGGAATACTGAATGTAATGGCGCCGGCCGGCAGGCCTCGTGGGGGTGTTTCTAGCGGGGAGCAAGTAAAAACGCTGTGCGTTGTTGGTTTTTATTTTATTTTCCATTTATTATTTAGAAAATATACAAATTAAACAATACAAGTTGTACATACTTTGTGTAGAAAAATTATTGTGTAGTTTCTGACGAGCGGAACTATGGGAAAGTTTTAATATATTTTAAAAATAGCACACGCTTTATGATTTTTCCTACAACGTTCGTAAATATTTTACGAATTTGAAACAATATAAATTGTTTTTGGTGAATTTAAGTTTACTATATATTTTTCATATCGGAAATGAACAAAGGGATTCATCTAAAAGTTCCTCTGAACATCGTGCATTTTTCGTCATTCACCAAAAGCTAATTAGGATCGTAAGTTTTGTAGTGATCTAATAATATGCCAATAACCTTTTTGTAGATTGTACGTCTCTGAAAGAAAATCTAAACATTGATATTATTTCTCAGCAATAATGTACTTGCCTACTTCAAACAATTATTACGACTGCCTATTTAAAAATACCTATAGGTATAGGTATAGTTAAACTTCAACTGAAAATAATCTTTGCCGTCGAGTAAAAATGCTGTGAATGAAAACATGCCATTCCTTAAACACTACTTTTGTGCAACTTGTACTTTTGCACTCTTGCTTTGTACCTGTATAGAAGTGTATTGTATCTACCTAAGTCTTATATATCGTTGTAGATTCACAAAAATTTGGAGAGATGGACAAATGGGAGCACGACAATTGATAATTATAGCCTAGGACTTGATAGATAAGTACCTATCTATATTGAATGTTGAATCTACTTAATTATACTAATAATATGATACATTTGTTTCAGGTGGATGCACATATAATTGCATAAGAAAGAAGAAAAGTACAAGTGAAGAGGAAAAGTGCAGTTCATAAGAATGTATAGATCTCCGCTTTCCGAGCTCATAGGATAGTAAAAATCTCAATTTATGTGAAAATTATAACATTATTACATGATATTTAATACTTACACTTGATTTCGTTTTGCTTATATTTGCATTGACCCCTCGTTATTAGTAGAACTTCACATAATTAGGCTTTGTAAGAAAACTACTTGATTTTAAAACCAGGAGGTATATTTCTATTTTAGGGTTAAAATCCTACTCTAGCTATGAAATAGTTAGGCAGGTTCTATGAAATACCACATACATACATGTCATTAAACCTACCTTTCACAAAAACAACACAATTTCATGGCACGATAAAACATGAAACAAAGTGTACCCGGTGTTAGAACTATAAGTTTCATAGTAACTATGCATTATCAATGATCTTCACTAACCAAACACTGCTAGATAGTAAATGCAATGAACGCACCGGGTGCTCTTCGGTTGACGAAAACTCATTGCTAATGAATTCCTTGTGAATTCAGATTTTGAATTACCGGTTTTGTATTTCCTAGTAAAATTACAGTTTCCGTGCAGTTTATCGCCTTGATGACCTCATTTCACATGCTCACTGAGCTTAGTGAATTCGAAACGAGTGATCGGTGGCAATGACGGAACACGGAATTTGATTTAAACAGACGTATTTTTCTTTGCTCGCAGATATTAAATAGCTAAATTTCTTCAAAGTTGTTTTTGATGTAGTCTGAGTGCTAAAGTTCAAAGTTGAATGTGCCAGTGATACAGTAGTGCGATTTGCTAATTGTTTTTTAACCAATGTTCAAAGTTATAAACAAAACATTTTTGATTTCGACGGTCATTCTCCTCAAATCGTATCTCACTGTGTCCCATATTTCTAGTTGGAAAGAGTTAGGATCTGTGTCGCCCCACGAACGCAAGCGCCTTGAGTACTTTTCACCTAAGCTGTGGCAGCAAAGGCGACTCTCTGCAGTACTCTTATGCATACTATGGCGCATGCCGCATACGGCACGCAGATTGTAGCAGATTTTATTAAGGCATTAATTTGGAAGTTAATGTTGTAATGGAAAGCAAGGAACTCATTTGCGCGGGATGCTGTGGCACTATAATCACCCATACATTATTTAACTTGCGCATTGTGCGCACTATTGTTATTGTAGGTACGATCTTGAATGTGCCAATGTTTCGGAAACACGTTTTTTTGGTACGTTAATCGGAGAGAAGAGAAGTTCGTGGAAGTGCCCTGGGTGCATGAGTAAGCAGCCTAAGTCTGACAATACTAATACGCCAGTAGGTGCTGCGCCAGGCTCGTTAGTACGTGGGAAAGTGAATCCATGTCAGATAAGCCCAGCGTCAAGTGGCTGTGGTAGTGAGACTGATAACGTAAATGTCGTTCGGGGAGTTGCTGGCCCTGACGCGGGCAGGGTTCAGGATTGCTCTTTCTTGGATGACAGCCATTACTTGAATAATGTGCGTACTATCATACGTGATGAATTTGAACGTATTGTACAGGACCGCCTCTCAATATTAATCGCTAAGGTCGTCGCCGAGCAAACCATACAAGCCACTTTGCCATTACACAAAGCGATTACTGAACTTAAGGAGAGAATATCCGCGCTTGAATCCCAATTGATGCTTCCGCAGGGAAATCAGCTGGGCTGCAGTGTGAATGAGTTGGGAGTTTCATGCTCAGAGGTGACGAATGCGCAAAGACCGCGCGGGAGACACCGGCTGGGGTGGAGTCTTGTTAGCTGTGCGCGATCGTTATATACCCAAATTAGTTACTGATGTAGACGGCTTAACGGACGACAAGGAAATACTGATAGTAAAAGTATCTGGTAAACATGTAAATTTTTTAGTCTGTGTTGTGTACATACCTCCCAGTTACAAAGATAACCAATACTTAGATGTCCTAACCTGTATTGAAAACACTGTATGTAAATATTTGACGCTTCTCGATATATTGATTGTTGGAGATTTTAACTTAAATTCATGTCTTAATTTCATTCATGCCAGTGTTAGGTTTCAGTTTGATTTGTTTACAGATTTCTGCAAAGTGTACCAGCACAATATAATTTTGAACTGTAATGGCGGCATGTTGGATCTCGTGTTGTCCAATCTACAATCTGATAACGTGAGCGTATCTGACGACGTGGAACCGCTGGTGCCGATTGACGCATACCATCCGCAGTTCGAGGTGGTGTTGTCTTTACTGCGTAGCGCTGAGATTCCCCATTCTGTTAATCCCATTGTGTCTTATGCGAACAATTATGCCCCTGATTGGAATTTTAGAAAAGCAGATTTTTTATCTTTGTACTTCGGTGTATCAGCTATCGATTGGACTGATGTGCTTGAGCAGCAGGATGTTGACTCTGCCATAGATATTTTTTATACAAAACTTAACGATGCGGTGAGCAGTCATGTGCCACTTAGGAAAAATATTAGCTTCCTGCAGAGTCGGCAGTATCCACCATGGTACACTTCTGAAATTATAAAGAACTTAAAAATTAAGTATTTCCATTTGTGTAAGTATAAGGAACTAGGCCTGCAGTTCAATTGTGAAGTATTTAAGTACTACAGAAGCCACATAAAGGAGCTTATAGATGAAGCATATTGCCGGCATATCAAGTGCGTCGGTAACAATATTAGGCGTGATCCCACACAATTTTGGAAGCATGTCAGAGAGAGGCGAAAGAGTAGGAGTCTGCTGAATGAGTATACGCTCGATGACAAAAAAGTGGTTGGTCAAGAGGCAGCTTCAGCGTTTGCCGAATACTTCAGCTCTGTCTTCCTCAACAATGTCCCTGTGCTTGACGCGGAGGCGGCGGCAGTGCGGAGCTCCAGCTTTGCTGGGGACTCGCGCCTCCTTACTTTAGACAGTGTCACTTTGGCAGATGTCCGCCGTGCTGTCCGTCGCTTAAAAGCAGCCTCAGCTGCTGGTCCGGATGCTATACCACCATATTTGGTGAAAGATTGTTCATCTGCGTTGGAGGTGCCGCTTTTGCATCTCTATAATCTTTCCCTCAGCGCTTCTTGCTATCCAGATAAGTGGAAATTGTCGAAGGTTACTCCTGTACCTAAAATTCGGTCATCGACAGATGTAACAAACCACAGGCCTAATGCTGTTCTGGCCTTATTTGCTAAATTATTTGAGTCTGTAATAAATTTATACCTTACTCGCCAATTTGAATCCAGTTATGACAATTCGCAGCATGGTTTTCGTGTTGCTCGCTCTGTAAACACGAACCTGATTACCTTCGTAGATTCGGTAGCCAAAGATGCTGGGCAGCAGGTTGACGCCATATTCCTTGATTTCAGGCGGGCATTCGATGTAGTCGATAATGACCTCATTTTGGTCAAGATGTCAACTTTAGGAGCCTCCCCTAAACTATTGAGATTCTTTGCTGACTACTTAAGCGAGCGGCGGCAATATGTACAGCTGAAAAGTTACAGATCTAGCGAATTTTTCACTAGATCGGGGGTAAGTCAGGGTAGTACCCTTGGGCCTACGCTCTTCCTTGCTATGATCAATGATCTTCCATCAGTTCTCAGCACAGCCCAGTGTTTAATGTTTGCAGACGATTTAAAAATCTATCACCCTGTGAGTGAACTTGCCGACTGTATGGAGCTTCAGCAAGATCTTGAGTCGTTGGAGGAGTGGAGTCGGTCGAACAGACTTTCCTTTAACGTCTCCAAGTGCAAGGTTGTCTCGTTCTCTAGATCTCAAACGCCTTTGACCTTACAATACACATTAGAGGGGTCTGCATTGGAGAGGGTGTTCTCCATCCGAGACCTTGGACTAATTCTGGATAATTGACTTGATTTCCGTGAGCATGTCATTACCATTTGTAAAGAGACAAACAAAGTATTAGGATTTATAATGAGAACAGCCTCTCAATTCCAAGATATATGGGTTGCAATAATGCTCTTCAACGCGTTCGTCCGCAGTAAGTTGGAGTTTGGTGCGATAGTCTGGGATCCGAGTGAGGCTAAGTATATTTTTATGGTAGAGAGGCTTCAGCGCAAATTCGCCAGGTACGTCTATAAACGTATGTACGGATATTACCCGTACCTTTTCCCTTCCCTATTCGTCACAGGAATGATTGGAGCAGATACATTGGAGTATAGGCGTAAATTACTTCTAGTCATTCACTACTGCCAAATACTGCGCAACAAGGTCAATAATCCGACTGTGCTCGGTACTGTTGGTTTATATGTCCCAAACAACTTCGTTCGCTCCGGCAGCCGTCGCCGTCATCAGCTGTTCTCATGTCCTGCTGTGCGAACTGCGAACGCACGCAATGCGCCTACGCATAGACTATTGTCAATTTTAAATGTTTTAACGCACGAGTTCCAAGATGTCGATATTTTTAATGACAATTTGAGACCAATTGTTAACAATTTGAATTTATTTTTAACGAATTACCTAAGATAGTTAGCGTGTTGGTCAATACTGTAAGCGTACTATTTTTAACTTGATGAATAAATAAATAAATAAATAAATAAACGAACGGTCCAAGTGGCATTAACCGAACCTCACTTAATCAGGTCCCAGGTATGTATTAGGAGCGACAGCCTCTATAAGAATGTGATGACGCGATACATTCCTGATTAATTGGACAAATAGTTCGTAGTTTTGGGGTAGTGGTTCCAGGTCAAGTATTGTTGCGTCAATATCGTGAGCATACTCCTCCCAGTTAGCCTTAGTAAAATTAAAATGCCGTCTAAAGGGTGTATCATCTGGTTTCAGGGCTGAATGAATCTGGCATCATATGGGTCTGTGTTGTGTGTTTGGTATTGGATTGTGGATCAGTTTTGTACACATATGTCTGATTTTTGCGCTGAAAACTAAGAGTTCGGGATTATACCCCCGTTTCCATCTGCCATTGTTAAATGGTGCAGGTAGTTTGGCATCATGAATTAGGGTCAAGTTTTTGGCTTTAGCCCACTGTTCGAACGCTGTACTGTCAGTGTTGGTATCTTTATAGCTTCAGGCAATACCAGGACTGTTAAAATCCCAATGATTATGTTGAGATCACGGTCGCGGAAGTTATCTGTTTCATTAAATTTAAAAGGTTGATTGATCTGACAGTGCAGTGTCCTGTGTCTAAGGTCATTATTTCGAAGGAATCGCGAAAGTTGGATGAAACAACGGCAATTGAAATGAAACGTTTAGTATATGTGCTACTTCCATGCCTGGCATGTGGTATTTCATTCACTAGTTTGAGTCCGCGTATATATGGCCAAGACTGATCGTAGTCTCCATACGTTTCATGGACGCATATAACGTTACACTTTGAGCTTTTGCTTAGTTCTGACATCATTTCTGCTTTGTTTTGGGAGAAGCCCTCGATGTTGATGGATATAGCACCCAGAGCTGTGTCACAGAGATGGAGGTTGGGTTGGCTCAATGGGACGTTTGTAGTGGCGCTGAGAAGGGCCGTCGAATTTGGCACTGAAAAGTGCTGGTATGTGACGCTAAGAAGAGCCGTTTCTATGGGGTCCTGAGAAGGACCATGTTGGACCGTCGTGGTGCAATGATAAATAAGTCAGTACATGGGTACTGACCATCCAGGGGGGGCGGGTGTTGAGTAGTCTATTATTACCCATTAAAATTAACACCACTCGGGGAGGCTCCTTTGAATTCCGGGGAGAATTTGATTAATGTCAATAAGGGTCGGTCAAAATCATGTTACACCTTTTTAATGATCTTGGAGCTATGCAAAAATTATTGTCATATGAGTTTGACGCTTATTGACATTAATCAGATTTAGTCGGATTCGACATTTGCAATGTTAATTTAGTCAAAAAATACTGTAACCAATTTCTCCACCCTCCTCTCACCTTTTCTCAACTTCCTCTACCCCTCCCCACATCCCACTATTTTTATATCCCACTACCTATGATGGGGCATCATCCCAACCTCCCCTTAACTTCTTCTTCCCTTTCATCACTTAATCCTCCCCCTATTTTTTTGACAAATTCCCCTATTCCCAATTCACATCCCTCCACCCTCCCTTAACTTCCCCACATTACCCTCACTTCCCCCCAACCTCCCCTAACTTTTTGACAACTTTTCTTATACTCTCTTATATTCTTTTCTTCTCTCTCTCTCTCTCTCTCTCTCTCACTCTCTCTCTCTCTCTCTTCTCTCTCTGCCATGCCAAAGACCACAGAGGAACTAGCTAGCTGTCATTTCACCCGTCAATGAGACTGTCGAAGGCTAAGTTCGGATTGGCATTATGGCGTTTTGGGCGGTTTGGAGATGGCCGTTATGGTTTTTGCAGATATATGCCACTAACGATCCTTCCCAAGCCGAATGACGGATGACTTTCTTGAAGTTTCCTCTATAAAGTGGCATTTCTGAAGTCATTTTTTTTTTACTGTAAATTTTATTGTTTTATTTCTAAGTAACTATGTTCGTTTATTATTTTTTGTGTTTATATTATTGTGCCACTCTGCGTTCGTGATGTCACGAATAGGTTCCGACATAAAATCAGTGCCAAGGCCTTGGCCTTTGCGTTTGCTGAGTCGGGACCTGTTTGTGACAACACACAGCATTAATTTTTGTTTGTTTGTCTAATTTCCTATTTTTTTTTCTTCTTGATAATGTTTAATGTTGTGTGGTGTCAGAAATAAATGTATTTTCTTTCTTTCTTTTCTTTTCCCACCCTCCCCAACTTTCTCCACACTCCCCTCACTTCTCCCTACCCTTCCTTTGACTTTTTAATCCTCCCCTCACTTATCCCCATCTTACCCCACCGTCCCCTCACCTTTCCTCAAATTCCCCTACCTTTCCCTCACATCCTCTACCCTCCCCTACCTTTCCCACCTTCTCCATCTTCTCCTCACGTCCTCCCTCCCTCCCCCAAACCTCCTCCTCCCTCCCATTACTTAACCCTACCCTCCCTTCACTTCCCCCACCCTCCCTCACTTCCCCCACCCTCTTATCACTTTTTCTCAACTTACCCCACCCTCCGCTCAATTTCACTATCACCTGACATTCTGACACCTGTCACATAGATATGAAACAGTAATATTATAATAATTAAGTGGTGAGGGGCAATGCCACATGTTAGTTTTGATATACACCACTGAGGGAACGGGAAAAAAATATTCCCATCCTCCACGTTGCCACTTTTTGTCCCCAGTGGTGGACAAAAAGTGGGGAACAACGGGACGCCTCGATTGGTCTAAAACTGCTGATACAGCTGCAAAACCGCTAAACCCGCTAACCAAACATGATGTTGACGCTCTGCTCAAAAGTCTACCTTCATTATATTCGGTTCATTACAAATTATGGCGAGCACAAAATTATGTAAATGCGATCGAACAACCTTGGTTACTGGACCGCGATTGATGAGCTCGGGCATAATATTCCAAACATTTGCAATGATATGCTTTACATTTTCAATTTAGTTCATTACACGAGTTGAAACTGACAACATTTAAACGTTATTTATAGAACATAATGTTTTGTTAATCGACTTCAAAAAAGAAGTTCTATGCTCGACTGTATGTACTTTTTTATAAGCCTTTTTTGTCAGCCGTTTCTTTTGTCATACCGAAGAGCAGTTTATGAGAGTACAACAGTCACTCCTGCCTTCGCAAAGTTTGGAAGGGAATTGCGGTTGCCTGCAGACCTGTTTCACCGGATTCTCCACGCACCATTACAGATTACGCAAATGATTTGCACTGTAGGATGGATGAAGTTTATTAACAAGTCAGAAAATCTGGAAATAAATGTCTGAGCGTTTTTTTTATTACGGACTAGGCAATCGTTTGACCACGATCTCATCTGATGGAAAGCAATGATGCGGTTGAAAGTTTAGCAGGCTTGCCTAGTAGATATATATTCAATCTTGACTTGAACACACCTGGGTTATATTTTACCCAATACTCCCGCGCCGTGGCCGTGTTTTGGTAACGACACTACCAGCCACACTACCAGTAGTGTCGTCTACATTAACGACACTACCAAGCCCATTTTGGATAAAATTAAACAGACAATACAATAAAGTACAGGACTATGATATATTATATTCTTTTTTTTTATAGCAGTTAACGCCTGCTTAACGTAAATATAAATAATAATATTAATTTATTATAAAAATATATTATATTCTAAAATACACAAAAAAAAACTTTAAAAAAATTGAACCGGTCTCTTGGGGGTTAGTCTGGTTTTTGTTCTACTATAGAAAAGATACGACAAAAAATCCGAACAAATTATTTATTGGCCTTCCATGCTGTTCTACGATAGAACAGTATGGACAAAAAAAAAAACAATTTGTTCTATTGAGTACATTTGAAAGTGACGAAAATCATGTGACTCCTTTTTAATGATTTTGGAGCCAAATACATTACAAAAATTAACGTCACACGTTTTGACCCTTAAAAACATCAATCAGATTTTGTCAAATTCGGCATTTACTATGTTCATTATGTCAAAATACGTGAAAAGAAACAAGATACTTAGCTCATGTCAATGCGGTATCGTATAACACCTTTTAAATTATTTTGGAGCAATGTACATTACAAAAATCAGCGTCACATGATTTTGACCTAGTCAAAATAAGTTAAAATTAAAATAAATGATCAGACCGTCCCCGCCTGTAGGGATTTTTGGAAAAAGGTAAAATAGTTTTCCCTAAATCCCCACCAGTATCTTCCGTGGGGATTTCGGGAATAAACAAAATATATTTTTTACCGTTTTCCCCAGTACGACAGATTCCTTCTTATCTCTCTTTAGTAGTCTGAAGTCGGATGACAGGTGTCAAACTTAAAACAGCTACAATAACTGAGAAACTATTGATCGTTGACTAGTAGTTTCTTTACAGAAGTGATAGATCTCATCAATATATTTGTTTTGGATGACAGCAGTCAAACTTAAAACAGCTACAATAACTGAGAAACTATTATTCGGTACTAGTAGTTTCTCTACAGAAGTGATAGATCTCATCGATATAATATTTGTTGTGGATGACAGCAGTCAAACTTAAAACAGCTACAATAACTGATAAACTATTCGACGATCGTTGACTAGTAGTTTCTTTACAGAAGTGATAGATCTCATCGATATATTTGTTTTGGATGACAACTGTCAAACTAAATACAGCTATTACTTAGAAACTTTTGATCGTTGACTAGTAGTTTCTTTACAGAAATGATGATCTCATCGATATCTTCGTTTAAATTGAGAAAGGGCTATAACTCTGAAACTAACTATCGTAGACTCATAGTTTTTACAAAAGTGTCAGATCTCATCGATATCTTCATTTTGGATGATAGCTGTCAAACTTAAAAGGGCTAACTATTGATCTTAGACCAGTATTTTCTGTTCAGAAGTGATAGATTTCATTGATACCTTCATTTCATATGACAGCTGTCAAATTATAATAGAGAATCAGAGTAACAGAGAATCGAAACATGTTTGTCCCCAAAACTACAATGTAAGGAATTGCAATCGCATCTCGTTCCAATCTGCCGAGATGTATCTCCACATGCGTTTATTATCCTTAAGGCTAGATCAGGAGGGGAATACATAGAGACAGACTTAACCCAGACAGAGATCAGAGCTAACAAGAGGCGGAGATACTGACATGGAGTATCGGTCTATTTATGTCGTCATCAGCAGGTCTAGACAGTTGGCAGTGTCACCGTCACGGCTAGATACCCGAATCGGCTCCTGTACCAGCTGAGAGAGATCTAACGCTAGAGCAAGATTTTGCGTCTCTCTACCAGCGTGATCATTTTTCTGGTATGGGACAATCCATTCTATGTAGTGGACGTTAAAATATCCCAAAAACACCAATTGAGCAGACGGGTAAACCTTTTGGGCCACACTTGCCACCTCACTGAGATAGTCTACCAATAAAGTCGTCCCCCGATCTCCGCTGTGAGAGCGATACACACTGGCACAAATAATTTTCTCTACGCCCGTTTTCACCACACCCAAATCACCGAGAAGTTAGGGCGCTCAAGATTTCGGAGACGCAGACAGCATAATAACATCACGGGGGTATACAGAGACGCTGGCGTTTGAGGTAAAAAGGTGCTCCAAGACATAGCCTAGGTAATCCAAGTATGCTGTACCAGCTGGCCATCCTATCTGCGACTTTGACAAGAAGAACAACCAGTCCACTACCTCTGGGGCTTAGAGGTAGTGGACTGGTTGGAGATTGGAGTGAATCCCACCAATATTCGCAATCACTTTAAGTGTGCGGACGAGCAACTGCTGCTTAAACTTTTTGTTCTTTGGTTTTTTTTTCGTGATAAGTGTTAATAGGTTGAATGATTTATAGCAAACGAGATGTCAGAATGGCTAACCCACGGGAGTCAAGGCATAACGTTGGAGAACTTGCGCGGACACTGCGGGGACGCCCGAACTCCCCTAAAATAATTCATCAATTCCTCACATCCGGTTGCCAGCCGGCCCAAAGAATCATTTCAGAATTTTACACAATCGGCAATGCAGCTTTTCATAGCTGGCTAAACTACTATTTGGGCCACCTTAAATTTGCGGTTAAAAAAGGTAAGTGAACACCGTGCTTTGGATCCCGCTACCCTCCGAAGCAAGGCCTCCGACGCATAAACACCATGATTCCGATCACGGTCCAGCCTTCCAACACTACTGGATCCTACAATGTAATTTATTTGCTGTAAATATGTTTACAGTATTAAGGTGTTAGGTATGGTAAAGTTTCAACATATTTTACCATTGCTAGTGTGCAAATATTGCTACAAATTTATACATTTCAAATACATATCAGTTAATTAAATATTATGTCAATTTTAAATGATTAGTAAAGATGTCACCCAAAGTAAAATAATATTAGATGTCGTTATAACTATGATGTTTTTTCAAAATTGATCTCGTTTTTTATGTGTTCATGTTAAAAAACTCATTAATGGAACAGAAATTATACGATAATAACCATTTATGGATTATTGTTTTAAACTTATTCAAAAGAAAATCCGTAATTGCCATCGGTAATTTGTTAAATATCTTTACAACCATTACATAAGTGTTTTTTCAGTGTAGTGCCAGTATGCAATTTGGTAAACGGATTTTATTTGCGTGAACTGTTCTATGTTCTCTCGAACTGGTCAGCAGCTAGGCAGCTAGTGTACTAAAGAATTTGGGATTTTGTTTCACAAATATAGCTATTTGTTTTATGTAAAGGGAAGGTAACGTAAGTATTTTGTGTTTTTTGAAGAGGGGTTTGCAAGAGTCAGTGAATTCTGCATCACAGATAGCTCGTTTACATCTTTTTTGAAGGATAAATGGCCGTTCTGCGTCTACCGATTTCCCCCACAGTATTAGACCGTATTGTAGGTTCGATACTACGCATCCATAATACGCTGTCATACAAGTCTCCAAGGAAGATACATGACGAAGTCGTCGCAGTGCAAATATGAATCTGGTCAAATTAGAGCAGACTGCATCTACATGCTCTTTGCAACTGCAGCGACTATCTAATACTATATCAAGAAAATTTGTTACGATATTCCATACTGCCTTACCACTGTTTTTGGTATGGTCATGAATGATGTCACGTTGTTTTATACAATATACTTAGTTACAATTTTTACTTTATTTTTCCCATTATGATTGTTTGATGATTGTGGGATATCTCATTGACACTTTTTATATTTTATATTTGTATTTGACATATGTTTTTTTTATAAATAATGGCATCTGAAAAAAAAAAGACATTAACAAATATGTAAAAATGAAATCCCCGAAGAGTTTCTTGGTGCTCTCTTCTCTAACGGGCGTATTTCCGAAGCACCGGTAGAGTCAGAAGGGTATTTCCTTTTCCCGTGAGAGATTTAACTCTGCTGGCACATGAAAGGGAAATTTCCTTTTCAAACTCAAAGTACCTAAAAAGAGAGAGAGACCGAGAGAGTTTAGAGTTTACCTAAATTTTATTGATGTTATCTTATTATAATATTTTATGTATTTCTCCTTCTTCATGATATATTAATTTTGACTTGTAAAAGTGCTATTATTTTGCCTTTTTACAATAAAATCTTTGACTTTAGAATGGATAAGGTACTTTTGATTTCCTATCTTTTGCGATTCACTAATGCATTTATTCAATATTTTATAGTATTTTTTATAAATTAATTTTATTCTATTTTTACTTGATACGTATTCGACTTAAAGTATAGACGTTTTTTAAGAAGACAACTTCTTTTGAGACCTCTAGTCATCCATTATGTTCTGTTGGTTTTGCTGCATATTTTAAATTGTATAATAGGGAAACACAAGCCAAAAAACAAAATCACCAATTCACGAAGTATTTCAAAAGCCTTATGAAAAAATGAAATGAAATGATAAATATTTATTACCGATATACATAACACATAATAAAACAAACTAACTTAACACCTAACAATATAAATATACGGCAAAAGGGGTAGATTCAGCTCGTGCTGCGATCACATTTTCATGTTTTCGCAGCGCTGATTTTTAATCTACCCCAGTGCTCGGGCTACGGTCTTCGCCGAGATAACAAGTATTAGTGGGTAAGTACATAATAAGACAAAAAAAAACTTTAAAATATTCATACCTTAATAGCCTAGCACAACAACACAATAGTTATATAACCAAATAGCATAAAAAAATGATTAAAAAATTTATAAATATCTAAAAGAAATAATTAAAATTAATTTGGAAAGTAGGTACCTACTAAATGTAGGTTAACAATTAATATTATTAATATTTATGTAGGTATAGCATAACAATTATGAAGTGTGAGTGAATGTGCTTGAGGATTTGTGTATGTTTGTGTGTCATAGGTGTGAAAGTGTACGAGTGCATTATGATAGCGTTCAGCGTTAAGTCTTAAACGTTGCTTCAAAATTATGCGTTTGTTGTGCAAGAACGTTCAATTTGAATAACTTTTTAAACGTACCGATACTTATTTATGAAATAAATAAAGGTGGCGGTAGGGTATTCCAGATCTTCGACGCTCTATATTTGAAACAACCTTGAAAACCTGTTCTATTATGTTTAGGGATGGCTAGTTTGTTTTGGAATTTAGAGCGAGTATTTAATTGGTGAATGTCTTTGAACATTGTAACTTTTTCAAAAATATATTCAGGTTTTCCACTCCAAATAATCCTTTGTGTAGTGCATGCCAAATGAAGCTCTCTTCTTAATTTCATGTTAAGTATAATATAATAATACCTAATTGCAAAATATTTACAAAATTATAACTTCTTGTATTAGTGGACTAGTATACAGACACACACAGACCTATCAACTGCTAGCTGAACAACAGAAAGGATGTCGTAGACACAGTCAAGGGTGCAAAGAACAATTAACGATAGATACAATAGCCTCAAAACAAGCATTTACAAAAAGAAGTGATATATTCACAATGTTCATAGACTACAAAAAAGCTTTCGATTCTGTCCCACATAGTTGGCTAGTATATATTTTAGAACACTATAAAATCCACCCAACGTTAGTATATTTTCTTAAGACCACAATGCTGAACTGGAAAACCATTCTGAAACTAAAAATAGGTGACACAACAATTGAAACAGAGAGCATACCGATCCGTCGTGGCATTTTTCAGGGAGACTCATTAAGTCCTCTCTGGTTTTGCTTAGCATTAAACCCCCTCTCAAATCTGTTAAACAATAGTGACAATGGCTTCAAAATTAAATATGACAATACTTTCCATACCCTATCGCACTTGATGTATATGGATAACATTAAACTTTTCGGCAGCAGTCTACAAGAAATTCATGATCTAGCCAACATCACTCATTCATTCTCAACAGACATACATATGGAGTTTGGAATAGATAAGTGTAAAATCCTATCAGTCAATAAAGGTAAAATAGAACAGAACATACTTAAACTAACAGATGGCCAACAGATCGATCCAGTAGATCCGATATCTGGCTATAAATAACTACTTAGGCTATTTTCAATCACAACAGATTCACCAAAAACAATCAAAAGATATAATAGAGCTACAGTTTAAAAACAGACTCCATAAGATACTCAACACCCAACTTTATGCTAGGAACACAATAAAAGCAATCAATACCTTCGCTTCCCTATTCTTACTTACTCTTTTGGTATAATTCATTGGCCACAGTCTTGCTTAGCTAAACTTCAACGCACAATAAACACATTAATGATAAAATATAGAAAACACCACCCACGCTCTTGTGTCGAAAGGTTAACACTGCCACAAAGAGAAGGCGGAAGAGGACTTATCGACATCAAAAACCTACACAACTCACAAATAACGGCACTGCGATCCTTTTTCCATCAGCAAGCAGACCGTTCTCCTCTACACAATGCAATCATAAATGCAGATTATAAGTTCACACCACTAAATCTTAAAGATCACTTACAACAAAACAACGAGAAAATAACAACGTCAGAACAAAAACTACAAAACTGGTTGCAGAAATTGCTCCTACTTGGCAATCGGAATTGGCATCGCCGTGATTTGTTGAATCCAAATGTCGACAAGGTTTCTTCCAACACATGGCTTAAGTGCGGCGAGTTATTCCCGGAAACCGAGGGATTTATCCTGGCCATTCAAGACCAAGTAATAGATACGCGAAATTATAGAAAATTCATCATCAAAGATAGCATTTCTCACCTCTGCAGACATTGCCACAGCGCATCGGAAACAATACAACACATAATCGGAGCTTGTAGGTCCATAACTCAATCAGACTACAAACATCGGCATGATCAAGTCGCAGCAATCATTCATCAATACCTCGCTCATAAAGATAACCTTATTAAAGAAAAAACCGCTTACTATAAGTACACGCCCGTAATAATATTAGAATCGGATGATTATAAATTATACTGGGACAGGACAATTATCACAGACAAGACGATTCATCACAATAGGCACAGTATACGACAAAAAGAAAAAATCTGTCTTCCTAATTGACATTGCCATTCCCAATACACACAATATATCATCCACATACACAGACAAACTAACTAAATACACAGACTTAGCAATAGAATTAAAGACACAGTGGAGAGTTCAGACAGTCAAAACAATTCCCATGGTTTTGTCATCCACAGGTGTAATACCAAACACACTACACACTAGCCTGCAAGCACTGGATATACACCAACTAACCTTCATTCTGCTACAGAAAGCCGTTGTTTTAAATATATGCAGAATTGTACGCAAGTTTTTATCGCTTGATTAAATTCAAAAACTGTTTTTCGTTTGGCCAAAAGCCCGCGCTTATTGGTTAAACCTCGGCAACGAGAGAATCATAAACGATTTTGACAATAATAATAATAATATGTTCGGGACATTTCCACACCAATTATCTAGCTCCAAACTAGGATACCCTGCGCTATGGGCACTAGATAACGGATAAACATACATAGATAAGAATATAAGATAAGATAAGAATAAGAAGAAAGAAATAAGAAGAATATATAAGATAAGTATGCCAAGTTATCAGTTTCTACAGTTTCTAAAATATCGCAAAAGGATAGTGCTTTCATACAATTATTGAATTTACTTATATTTTAGTCTCTTTTACTCATAAACCACTGCTTCGGGCTTTTTTTCCGGGTCATATTGAATTGATTTTGAAAACTAACGCTGTTGATCTTCTATTTCGTGAGTTTTTAGCCGTTTTTTTTTTATTACGGACTAGGCAATCGTTTGACCACGATCTAACCTGATGGAAAGCGATGATGTGGTCGAAGGTGTAGCACGCTTGCCTAGTAGATACCTATTCACGCTTGACTTGAACACCCGGGGTTATAATTTACCGGAAACACTGACGAGGGCAGGGCATTCCACTCCTTTGCAGTTCTTATAATAAATGAAGAAGCGTAACGCTTCGTTCTTGTGCACAGGTGATGGCGGAATCAGCTTGTGCAGTTCTTGTGCACACTCTCCATAGTGCAATCTGTAGAATACCGCCAGGCTTGCTACCTCACGCCGATCCGCCAGATTTTGAAGCTTACTCTTTACCAGAGTGTCATCCCCAATGAGCCTGATAGCTCGTCTCTCAATTGAATCCAAAGACTCGAGCTGATACTTGACAGAACCGTCCCAGAGGTGGCAGCAGTACTCCATACAAGATCGGACCTGTGCTTGATAAAGATTCAAAAGCTGTCCCGGTGTGAAGTACCGCCTAACCTTAGACAAAATACCAAGTTTTTTTGCAGCTACCTTGGCTTTGGATTCAATATAAGACCCAAAATTCAGGTTTGATGTGAGTTCGACACACAAAAGCTCCAAATGGTCGCCTATTGGTATTGTTACACTTTGGAAAGACGGAGATCGGTGTAAAGGACTCTTTTTAGCAGAAAACAAACACACTTGCGTTTTAGTAGCATTAAACTTAAACAGGTTAGCATCGCCCCAATCGGACACGGCTTCTAAGGCTAAATTTAAACGGTCTACCATAGCCTTTCTCTGTAAACTGGACAGCGTCACAGCTGGCTTGAGCATTGGTAGTGTATCTCTCAACCACAGTACTGTCATCAGCATACCCAAAGGTACCGGGCTTCAGAAGGTCATTAATGTGCAGTAAAAACAGTGTAGCCGAGAGAACCGATCCCTGAGGTACACCGGCATTGATAGCCATTTGATCAGACGAGCAGCCTTCTAAGACTACTCGAATAGATCGTTCCCTCAAGGAAACAACTATCCAATTGCATAAGCCAACAGGTAAACCATATGAGGGACGCTTGTTTAAAAGGCCATCGTGCCAGACCCAATCAAATGCCTTCGATATGTCAGAAATTTTCTTCGACCGACTTGGACAGGGACCAAAAAGCTTTGCTACCAGCGGGGTATGAAGCCAGTTTGGCCCCAATTCGACTTACGTGATCAAAATGGGCCTTCCTAAGTATCTTCTTGCAGGTCTTAGCGGCAACGTTAAATTTTCTTTTCTTAGCCCGAATATCAGAAGACTTGCGCTTTAAAGCATCAGCCCAGTCTAGATATGCCGCACGCTTTAGAGCCACAGCATGACCACAGCTGGATCCAAACCAAGGCTGAGCTTTGCTGGAAAGAGTCTTGTCACTGAATGGAATGAAATATTCCATTGCCTGACATATTACCTCTGTAACAGCAGACGCGCAAGTCGACGGGTCCTGGTAGGTGAAACATATTTGCCGCCAAGTGTACGATGCAAGGAATTGCCGCATCTCGTCCCAATCTGCTGAGTTGTATCTCCACACGCGCCTATTTCCCTTATGGCTAGGATCAGCAGCCTTATTGTCTAACTCTGGTGATAATGAAACTGACGTTCATTTACACCATTATGAACATGAATCTCCCAATTCGAATTGTCTAACTCTCCACCGGTGATCTCCTCGGTGATCTTCACCGAGTCGCCATTATCAGATGTTTTTAAGCGAAATGAATGAACGAAACATCATATTTTGACATATATTGGTATTGTATAAATTTTCATCGTCACCGAGACATGTCAAATGAAAAAGGTCTCTGTCTTATCCTTTCGTATCAACTGGCTTTGAGTTTGTGACGAAATTATCGTTTTATTGAATTAAAAGTTGACTGTTTGCGTAAGTTCAAAGGGAAAAGGTAATCTAGGTATCATAATTAATTTCGGTTTATTAATTTCAGGCACTAATTCTCCGAAAATTCGACTTCCAAACTTGCGAAAGTCAAACAGAAAGTTCACTGGTTTTTTGTAATTTATATAGTTCAATACAAAAAGAATATTTGGATATTTACTTCTACTAGCACTTATTTCAGTTTAACATATCTAATTTATTCGATTACCAGGCACTATAAGTACCTAACCTACAAAAACATAAAATGAAGAATATTTTGATGAGCGAATTTGTAGCCAACTGCAGAAAAACAACATCTCCAAACTAATGGACAGGCTCCCAAGCCCCTAATATTGGTGCTGATCAAGTGGCTATTATAATATCTATGGATGTTCAATGTTTAACAACAAATATCAACAAAACATTTAAAATAGACCAATAAATTATAATCATAATCTCTATGCATTTCAAATCTGGAGAGTTTTGTTATCAAGGTGGACAGTGGAAACTAAATATTTCCCAAGTAACACCCAGGTGGACAAAGGTAAGCCATTGAAAAAAAAACTTTCCATGGTTCACCCAGGTGGTCGCAAGAGGTGGACCGTAATGGGTTAACCAAAAAATTAATTTTGTCATTAACATTCAGTGTAACTACTTTTGACGATTGGCTAGTGCCCTGACTGAGAGTCAACAAATGGTTGCGAGTTCGAATCTCGCAAGGTGCAATCATTTGTGTGCTGAGCAGAAGTATTTGTTTCAGAGATATGAATGTAATATTCATATCTTTGTATGTGTATCTATTGTCTAGTACCCATATTTTGTGCATTCAGTGTATTTATGTCACCGTCAAAGTCTTTATAAATTTTTCTTATTTGTTTCAGATTGAGTGACATGAATACTACTGGCATTTACTCTGGTTTAGAGATTGCTGTGATAAGACTGCCGATTGTGTTACCGCTACTTCTATATTATATTATATACAATTTACTTCTACGTATACACAATAAAAAGTTATATATCTATCTGTTTTGTTGTTAATTTTTAGCTACAAATTATTTTGTAAGTAGAAACATACAACTATACCTATAAAATAATATGTCACAAGCGACATACCTACCAACTGATTCACAGACAACACACAGCCTAAACCGGTGGACCTAAAGATTTGCAAATTGGAGGAAATATTTCTTTATTGCACTAAAGAGAGTGTTTAAATTTCGAACGGGGCTTGCAAAGTTTGCACACGGGCAAAGCCTCGGCGTGCAGCTAGTTTTAGCATAAACAGACTGAGTATGGATAGAGAAACAGAAAATTAAACAAATTTTACTAAATACCATGTTTATTTTATTGTAAAAACCATTGTAAAAAAAATAACTGGCTAGTGTCTTTATAAAATAAGGACTATACATAAAACATTCTAAAAACCTACAAGCCATTACTGGCTCACCGGTAGCCCACTAATTACAATGTAATTATATAGTAATTCACAACAACAAAGTAAATATGCAGTAACTAGGTATATACCTACATATTATCATACAAATATAACAAGTAGATTTGAGAAGCAGCATCCTTTTGCAATTTATGGACTTGCTATGAATCTCTTCCCGCTGCAATCCGGACTTGAAATGATCCTGTTTACTGTGATAGACAGGTACTGAACTGAATCTGAAAATAAAGATATAGCTATGATCATTTGTCATTATCTACATAACAAGTACTACATAGTCAATATTGTAATGTGCAGTATTAATTTTGTAGAGTTAGATCAAATTTATAAACAATTCAAAAGAGAGGTTAATTTGTTGCATGTCTCTACCTACAGCTACATAAGGCTTTGTGATAGCTGGAGATGTTCATACTGACGCAGGTGCAAGCTGCAGCCCATCTCCTGAACCCCGGCTGGTGCTCAAAGCACACGTGGGGTGAGAAGGGATGGGCCTATTATTACTCCGGGCCCACAAGGCACCTTACATTAACAGTTTCTTAAGGTGGTGTGTAACTGTGTAGCTAGAGTATTATATAACCAATTAATTACCTATGAGACTAAATATAGACAGATAAATAACTCTTTATTGTAAACCAAAAATATACAAAGTCCAAGTGTGTATTGTGCATTTCTCCCTGCCAGCCTCTACCCAAGCCAGTCAATAATAATTATTAGGTATGTACCAACCTAGTTAATAAATTATAATACAAAATATATCTGCGGGACTATAGAAAGCTTGAGTTCTGTTGATGATAGCTATTGGGGAATGTTTTACAGGAGTCAACATTGGTTATGCAGCAGTATCTTATCTGTATATCTCCTTTTTAGTTTGTGCTGTGAAGTAAAATGATAAAAAATATAACCGATTATGTATGCATTGAAATGAGGTAAAAATCCATTAAAATAAAATATGTATGTTGATAATTGATGAGCATTTGTGAAAATGCATATACCTAGTATATATGTCTATGTACCTAGTAGGTAAATTAAACTAGACTCGAATAGGTGCCTACATAATATTCATTAGTCCACCAATTCTGTATAGCCAATCCAAAGACTGTCAGAACTTGCGATATATTTTTTCAAAGTTTCATTCTAGCTCGATGACCAATTGTAGGTCTATGCAAAGACCACTTTATCAGATGGCATTCTGAAATACAATATGGTACATAAGTACTTATTTGTTGCTAAATCAAGGCATATTTGTCAATTTTATATCCGAAAACGAACATAACCTCGACATACAATACATCTCACAAAGCAATTCCACTTTTGGTTCATTCACGTTTCGCACGAACTCACACAAATGTTGTGACCTACCTATTTAATGTTTCTTATTTTCCATTTGATTTTCATTTCATTTCATCCCTTTTTAATATAGTTCTTTGATTTTCATTATTGCATGGTAGAGTAAACAACAAACAAACCCATAGGTAGTTGGTCCAGAATAAATAATAACTTGCGAACCAACTACGTTTCGTTCTACGCAATGTCAGGCTATAATATACTTGAATATTATTTTTTGATGAATATCCATTTATTAAACAGCATAACTGCTAAAAATTAGATTATAATAAACAAATAAAACACAACACATGTTTTTATGGCTAAACTATCATTTTACAACCGTTTAGTTCAAAAAAGTGCTCAAAGCTGTTCTTCTTGAAATGGAACGCAAGAGCATATTATTTTTGTTTTATGAAGTCTGTGGAAAAAACGAAATGGACATCACATTTTTCAATATTTCCAAGACGGCTACCACCGAAAATATTAGACAATTCCCCTGGACTGCGAACTGGAACCGCCAATGGAAATGGTAATGGATTTGATTGCCATTATCACCAGAGTTAGACAATAGGGCTGCATGTGGGGAATACACTGAGACGGACTTAACCAGGCAGTGATAAGCGGCCCGATTACATGACTTGGGTACAATCGGATTATCACTTTTTCATAGCAATTTCGACTCTATCGCAAGGCATTAGTGATATCGATACTGAGAATCCGATTGAAGCTAAGTTATGTGGTCTGGCCCCAGAGCTACCAAGAGGTGGAGATACTGATACGGAGTATCGGTCTAGTTCAGTCGTCATCAACAGGTCGAGACAGTTGGCAGTGTCACCGTCACGGTCAGGTACCCGTGTCGGCTCCTGCACTAGCTGAGAGAGATCTAACGCCAGAGCAAGCTTCCGCGTCTCTCTACCAGCGTGGTCGGTTTTTTGGTATGGGACAAGTCACTCCTTGTGGTGGGCGTTAAAATCCCCCAAAAACACCAATTGAGCAGACGGGTAACGCTGTTGGGCCACACTTGCCGCCTCACCTAGATAGTCTATCCGATATAGATCTCCGCTGTGTGAGCGGTAAACTTAAGCATACACAAATTTCTCTATGCCCGTGTCCACCAGCACCCAAATAACCGAGAAGTTAGGGTGCTCAAGATTTCGGAGACGCAGACAGCAAATGTCATCACGGGCGTATACACAAACGCCGGCATTTGGGATAAATAGATGCTCCAAGATATAGCCTGGGTAATCCAAGTATGCCGTATCAGCTGGACATCCTATCTGCGTCTCCGACAAGAAGAACAAGTGGGGCTAGAGGTCTCTAGATGATAATGGACCAGTTGGAGATTGGAGTGAATCCCGCGAATATTCGCAAGATCCACTTTAAGTGTGAGGACGTGCATCTGCCGTTTTAACTTATATCTTCATTGGACTTTTTTCATGATGAGTAGTTATGAATAGGTTGGACGAGTAATAGCAAACGAGATGTCGGAATGGCTAACACACGGAAGTCAAGGCATAACTACGCCATTGAAGAACTTGCGCGGAGACTGCGGGGACGCCCAAATCCCCCTGAAATAATTCATCAGTTCCTCACATCCGGTCGCCAGCCGGCCCAATGGATAATTTCAGGATTTTTCACAAGTGGCAGGGCCTTTCGTAGCTGGCTAAACTACTACTTGGGCCCCCTACAACTTGCGGTCGGCCAGCAGAGAACACCGTGCTTCGGATCCCGCTACCCTCCAAAGCAAGGCCTCCGACGCAGAAACACCATGATTCCGATCACGGTCCACCCTTCCAACACAATTGCATCTTACAACTCATCCCTGAACATCGTGATGGAACACGACAAATCGTTTGGTATCAAGACTTTGTCCAGAGGGTGGTAATATATAAAAGCCGGTGGCCGAAGACTACCACCAGGTGATTCGGTTGCTCTTTTGGCATCACCCGAGGGTCACATGTAGGAGATCGAGGTCTGAATCCTACAGACGCAAGCAAACAATAAACCGGAATACGCAATACGACCGGAAATTGAATAATCTGGGATTTGACAATGGTTCACTTGTTTGGCTAGATAATCCAGTACGCAGCAAAGGAAAGTCTCCGAAATTGCAAGTGAAATGGGACGGACCATATCGCGTTGTGACCAAATCTACGATGTTACGTACCAGTTTCAAAAAAGCCAGAGAAGTGCTCCTGAAAATTGTTCATGTTGATCGACTGGGACTAACACTGCTCGGGACGAGCATGTCTTAGGAGGGGACAGTGTTACGCCAGCCGATTCTTAGAAAAACAGTAGATACCAAAATTATCGAGAAGCCGCGGCTGGATGACGCAATGCGCGGGAACCTACAAGTGCATTCTGGAAAACACCAGTGACGCATGTCTACGAGAAGTTTCTGAAGCGCGCGGTAGGTACCTCTGGACGCGGCGCGACGTGCAAATAAATAGGGCCCACATCAGCTACCTACTCAGTCTTGACTTGGCATTCGGAACGAAACTATCAAAGTTATTCGAAGTGAATGTACAGTGCAATAATTTGATTTTAGTAATAAATAATTAGTGTGTACATGGTGTGTACAGTCGAGTTAAAAAGTGTTTAAGTGTTATTTGTTGGTGTAATTTCTTTTTGTGGTTTTGTTGATTAAAAGTGTTAATTTTCAGTTCAATTGGCATACATTAATTTTATCCGTACCCCAGCTCGTAACAGTATTATGTACAACTATTTTAAATACTAAGAAACATACCACTGCTTATAGGTTAGTTACCTACCAAGTAAAGAATTGAAAAAATATATTAAATTTGAATTTCTTGTATTTAAAATGTAATAGGAAATGAAAACGATATCAGATACCGATAATGATAAGTACTTAAAATGTTGAATATTCACATAATAATTTTCCAAAAGTGCAAAGAACTTAGCTGAAGAAATACATTGTTTTTATTTATAAGCAGAAGGAATAATACCGTACCTAATAAGAAACTTAAATGAAGCGACCTTTTTGACCAGTACTTAAATTTAAGTTTTCAAAAGCTTTCCTTCATTCTTTACTTCTTTTTCGGTCTATATTTACCAGAGCCTTTTGAGTAACTTTTTTATAAATCGATCGCTTTGATTCTATAGGTAATAACGTCCAGTGCACCCAGGGTACTAAAAATAGACGCTCTTTAATTTTATTGAAAATATTTAGGGGTGTCGGGCACTATTGCAGTTATAATAGAAGCTTTTACGCTCAAAAGTTCAGTTTTGATGGAATTCTTTGTACCAGTGTCAATGAGGGGTCTGAGGATAGCATAATAATGTAGAGAACTGAATGAAGTTTTGAACATAACAAGATAGTAACAAACTATTTTTGGTCCGGGTTTTTAATTTTGACTTATATTTCTTATAAACTTAACTGCTGCATCTCATATTGCCCACGGTCGTCACTGCGCTCCTGCTACCACCATCGATATGATAATTTACTTACAGATCGAAGGCTTCCTCACCTGTTTTATAGTAGCCCTCCTTTTGAGTCTTGGATATCGAGACTCGAATGCAATTTGGGATCGGATACGCGTCGAGACTAATAGAATTATTATAGGATTATATAAGAAAACGTGATTTTGAAACAAAACTTCCATGTTTTGGAAAATAGACAATGACGCCAATTCTGTTGAGCAACTCACTAAACTAAGCTAAAGCTAAATTTATTTTATTTTAGTGATTTTTAAAATGTTATCATTTGTTCTTCTTCTTATTTTTTTTATTGGATGGCTTCTGCGGAGGCACTGGCCTACTAGCAATTTCGCCAATGTCAAGTGTATTATAGTTTAAAGTAATGTCACGTCACAGTCAATTATTGTCAAAGTCACGAATCAGTAAAATGGTGGACATTTACTGAAACTTCCGAGGGAGATTTGGAAAAATCACAAAATGCCATTTATTTCTGCGTTTGATTCTTTTGTCCGCACTCGTGCACGTTAACGAACACCTAATGGTTAATATTCCACCAATATTACACATTAACACTCGAAGATACACAAGATTGAGAATAAAATCTAACTCTACATCACAACATTTTGTTTTTTTTCAAAAAACCCTATCATTTGTTGATTTCAACTAAACTAAGACATCATTATGACAGAACTAATTTGATTTTGACAACGACTAAATTTAAATGCTAGTGTTGCCCACATTTAAATAATGAACGAATGTAATCATAAATTGTTGTTTATTATCTCTGTTAGGAAGACGTTTGCATAGAATTTTTCATAAACCGCTATGCGCATGCGCGATCGAATGTTTCGAACAGTGTGGGTGATTTGAAATGAAACGTCTCGCCTTTTGTGTAACTATATTAGCCCCAGAAATCGAATTTAGGTGTCATTTTTTTGGGTGGCACTGCAAATGTTATGGGCTAGCGTGACGCTTACCATCAGGCAAGCGACTTGACCGTCTCGTCACAAAAAAGTAATTACAAAAAAAACTATTTTTGTCCTCTATTGTCAGCTCGATGTTGTAATGGTAATATTTCTCGAAAGACAAATATTGAACATTACAGGGGGAGGCAGGACGCACACAGCAAAATCAGCGAAATTGACGTTTTTGTGATTTTTAATTCGGTATAACTCGAAATTTAGTAAGCATATTGATTCCGGTGTTTTGGTAAAGATCTCGTTGAGAAAAAAATCGATTCAATATGAAAAAGTTTGCAAAATTACTAACAAATTTAAAAAAAAAGGGGTCTAATACAAAAGTAGCTGCACCAGCCGGAAAGTTCGTACTAAAATAAAGATTATGCACATTTTGAACTCCAGCACAGAGCAAACGAGAGGTTTTCAGGGCCGGATCAAATTGTACGTGGCGATGTCGTTTCACGAAAAGCAAACGGCCATGCACCCCAACACAGCCATCCGGTTTTACAAAGAAACTAGTACATTTATGAAACGGTAATCTGGTTATGTTTCGACGGTCACGCATGCGCATAAGAAAGTTCTATTTTAATCTTCGGAGTGTGACATACATGAATATAAGTTTACTTTAACGGTCAAGCATGCTCATCTCGATCACATCAACTTTCAAACAAAAAAAACGCATCAAAATAGGTCCATTCGTTTGCGAGCTTCGGTGCCACTGTAGGCCACACGGATGGATACATACATACACACACACCCTAAACTTATAACCCCCCGCTCTCTTTTCAAGTTTGGAGGTAATAAAGATTTTATAATAAAGCAGTGAGTAACAAAAGGTCTGTAAAAAGAAGATAATAATAAAAAATGGTCTAGTGGACTTTAAATAAGCTAATTAACTTTAAATAAGCGAATGTACTTACTTAACATTTTTCAAATTCATGTCTGTCATTTTGTCTGTTCGCGCATCACGTAAAAACTAGGTTTAGAATTAAAAAGGTTTTGCTGTACTCGGTATTTCAATCCGGTGAATAGAAGCCGAGCAATTGATAAAATATATATGACGGATGAGTGAAACCTTACCTTATAGGTACTTTTGGTCCTAAATAACACATAGGCTACTTCTAACCCAGAGAAATGACCACGCGGGCAAAGCCGCGGGTGTCCCGCTCATAATCAGCAAAATTTACGTTATTGTGATCTTTAATTCGGTATAACTCGCGATTTGTACGTGGAGTAAACGTTTCACAACAATTAAGCGGCCGTGCGCCCTGACACAGAGCAGATCATGCTTTTTGTCTATGGTTTTCATTTCTTGCTGAGACTTTTAGGCACGAGCAAAGAGTATATAAATACTACGTGGCACGAGGGTTGTGTGGAGGCAGTTTTTTACATAAACTGACGTACAATAGAATAGAAAAATACCACTAAACTAAACTGAGAAATAAAAATCAATTTAGGTGTGTCAAACTAAAATTTAGTTTAGTGCATTGTTATGGGCTCGGAACAGGACTAAACTTAATTTTAGTGTACTTTAGTCTAGTTCGTGCCAACCGAATCGGTACCAATCTCTTATGCAACACACGGTCTCGCATGGATTAGGTTCTCATTTGGTCAGTTTTAGTTGCTTCGGTTATGTTATACATTTTTATAGATAAGTGGTAGCTAATCTGAATGCTTAGAAATTGTTAGTAACTTACCATTCAAATGACAGATTAGGAACCTATTTAGGAAATTGAGCCGTTGTACTATTATTTATTCTGTGGTTGAGAAATGATTATAAATATCGATTGTATATTATTATACCACTTACTAGATCGACAGATTGATAGATTTCTTTTTATTATATTCCTTTTATTATACAAAAAAGGGTATCATAATAATCAATCTTTAATTTAGAGCAATAGCGTAACGTATACTCTTATGGTTGCGATAGAGCTGCAATCCACACTACTAAGTTAACTGGATACCTAGCTACTCATATAGATTGGAATTCCATTACAGCTGACATATGGACCCGACTCTAGGCATGGTGATGTGGTGGTGTACAGTGCGCTTAAGCCGCATCCACACTTTGTGAAGTGTTGTGTCGAGTGTAATGTATAACTGAGAAAAAAAGAGGCAGGTAGGTCCACGTGCAAAATTATAGTGGGGTTTCCCCCCCCAAAAAAAAACAGATCCATGTGAGCGTATGCCTTGTCTTCTACGTCATAAAGTCCCAAACACAATATACTCCAATATAAGCCCATCCAATATTCCACTCAAACATTCTGAAAATATGATTATCAGAATTTTAAATTTCTTGAATATGCCTGTTTTTTTAAGTTTTGCTTTTTGTCATTTACTTTATGAAGTTTTTTATTTTACATTTTTTAAAGTCATTTCAAACCTGAACTATCCTGTATATGAACAACATTTTTATTTTCGCTTGTCAACATTTGTTTAGTCCATTGCTGCTTTATTCCTCACAATATCACCTAAATACTGATTTGATTAGTACAGACAAGCAACAAAGATACAAATAAAAATAATTGTAAGACGTAATTTTATGTTAAAAAATGTAACATCCATAAATGGATCAAATATCAGAAACTTCAAAAAAAATATATTATTGTCTTAATAATAGCTGTGAAGCTGAAAAAGAGGGGTATAAAGGCCACCATAACATTACACGTGGTCCTACCTGCTCCCCTTTACAACGTTATGCCGAACACTCTGTATATTCAAATAGATCAAATCAATAAATGAGATCAACCATACTTTGGGCTTTAATATAAAATTTCCCTTTCATGTGCCGACTCAGTTGAATTACGTATAGGAAAAGGAAATAAACTTTAGACTTTACCGGTGCTTTGGAGATTTGCTGTTCGAGAACAGAGCACCAAGTCACTCTAATGAGATCACATTTTTGATATTTAAATTTAATACACACACATTTACATGGGTCGACGACAATAGACAAAGCGGAGGTCAGGACTGGAAGCAGCGGGCACAAAATCGACAGGAATGGACACAAAGAGGTGATACCTAAATCCAAGAATGGATCATGACAAGACCTCCATGATGATGATGAATTTGATGATATTCAACACTTGTATCTTTAATTTTACTAACAGTCGGCATTCAGATTTATTAAGACCTTCATAAAATATTTTAGTTACACCCGCAGTACTGACGCTCATGACTGTGTGCATTATGTAAAGTTGGCATAATGCAATACATATTTTAAATGACTTATTGGCTCTAAGAGACTGTCGGCATAGCACGATCTCAAATTAATAAATTTGAAAAATTTGGCAATGTGCGATCAGACGGATGATAACAATAAATTATTATAAAAACAAAAACCCGACTGCGAACAAAACTAAAAAGAGTCGCAGGCATGAAGGTAGCTCGCCAGATTCTAGTTGATCTCGTCAAAGGAGAAATGAAGTGCATGATGCCTCCGACTGCATC
The DNA here is from genome assembly GCA_946251855.1 of Alsophila aescularia. Classification (NCBI taxonomy): domain Eukaryota; kingdom Metazoa; phylum Arthropoda; class Insecta; order Lepidoptera; family Geometridae; genus Alsophila; species Alsophila aescularia. The sequence continues at coordinate 66,368,855 of OX276378.1, forward strand.
TTATATTTCAAAATAAAAAATCTAAAGCTTGTTTGCCTCTTTTTAGTTAGGATCGCAGTTAGATTTTTTGTTTGCTTAATAATTTACTTTTATTTTTAACTTTTTAGTTTATATTTATAAGAATAAGTGAGAATGGTTGCTATCTTTAAACCGTTATAGATCTATAATAGTAATTTCAAAATTATGGCGTCTTGTTGTCGCCATATTGAGTTTTGATAAATTTCAAGTCTTTAGAATCTCTGTTGGATTTGTTTTTGGTTCTGAATTTTTACAAAACCAAATGCGGGTAGTTGGAGACAACGCTCGCCCTTCTCGACGCTGACACCCGCTACTTCAGTCTTCTCGTGACCACGATCAATGCAACTTGATCGAAACGTCGAGGTAAATAAATATTAAGTTTTCAGCGCGATTAAGTTCCGTTTAAATATTTAACTATGTGTTCGAATCGCGAAAGTTTAAAAGTTACAATAAGGTCACTGCTGTGGAACGGACGTTAGGCATAAACATAATTGGCGAGCACATTTCACACTTTAGATTGCAGGTTACATTGTCATTATAACAAAAAATGTACAATTGTGCTGCTTCGTCTCAACGCACAATAAACGCAAAACCAAGATTATGTTCTATAGCTGACTTTCCGGAACCGATCAATGTTCATGGATCTCCTCTCGAAGTTGATCAAGAGCACGTTCACCTTGGGCAAACGCGTTCAGTTTGGTAAAATGTTCAATGATTATCTTTCTGGAACCGATCAATGTTCATGGATCTCCTATGGAAGTTGATGAAGAGCATGTTCACCTTGGAAAAATGCTGCAGTTTTGTAAAATATTCAATGATTGTCTTTCCGGCACCGATCAATGTTCATGAATCTCATCTCAAAGTTGATGAAGAGTATATTTACCTTAGGCAAACGCTGCAGTCAGGTAAAAAACAATTTTACCGAAGTAAATTATGACTTAGCTAGGCGGCATTTGGTGAACTTCTTTGAGTTTTATCGTCGCCAATTCGTTAAAACCTGAAGACGTCAGTCTTCAACCAGTAACTAACTAAACTGAGCAGAGACGTCGACTTTCATGACTAGTTCATCAATTCAAAGTCGCTCAGTGTGCTATAATAGAAAAGGTTATGCTCGGAGTTTTTCTGAAAGTTTAAACCCGGAACGATGTGATCCAAGACTGACCAAGAACCAAAATTATCGATAGGCTCATAGGATTAGTATGCTGAAGTGACGTGGGTTGGTCATATCTGCTGATGGACCGATTACCAATGAATTAGACGAGTTATTTGGTGGATATTGCAACTAGGGAAATATAGAATAGGACGCCCACCGGCTAGATGGAGCGACATTCAATATGTTGGCAGTATTGTAGCACAATTTACAATACGAAAAAAAAAAGTCTTCGAAATTTACAATATGGGTATAAAATTGAAGGCCTTGATAAGGACATTCCAACAGTATTATAATTTATTGGCAAAAGATATTTTTTGGCAGGGTTGGCGTGTTTTTTAGCTTTTAAGCTAATTATATTTTTTCCAGCGTAGAAATATGAAACCCAGACTATTCAACGCAGTTTTTTCCTGATTTGAACTGTCGTCGCTGTCATTTCAAACAGTCGTTGCATGTTGACCTCACCTATAATTACTGTGATACTTGATTTAATTTTTATTAAAAATTGTATAATATTGTGAATGTGTTGGTGTGCACCGTGTTGGTGTTCGAATAAAAAAATAAATCAATAAATAAAATGCCATAGTACGGTGTCTTTGATGATTCTCAACTTTATTGTAATTGTCATAAAGCTGTATTATCAAATGTCTATGTCAAATTGTTGTATGCTTCCCATAAGAAGTCTTGACTAACGTTGACACTACGTTCGCGCGTTCTTATGTTATTTTGACATCTACGCATAAGACTGAAAAAAGTTTGATACCCCATTTTAACGCATAAAATGTAGTGGTTTTGTAGACAAACAAGATAATTTATTTGTCTTGAGTTTACAAAGATAATGTTTGAGAAAAGTATTAATTTTACTGCTTCATTTGGCGTTTCCATTACATATGACTTGGAAGCTGAACGTCTAATAATTACTCTGGAAACAGATATAACCAGTGATGGAATACAATCAGCTTGTATTAGACCAACACATTAATTACAACATATCTGACTCCAACATTGTTTCGATGAACCTAAGGGAGAAGTCGTTGTACAGAAAGCAGTAACAGTTAACAGTCCATCTATATTGATTCCTATTTACTGTGCCTGTTTCTTAGTTTTTATTTTTTATTACGGACTAGGCAATCGTTTGACCACGATCTCACCTTATGTAAAGCGATGATGTGGTCGAAGGTGTGGCACGCTTGCCTAGTATATACCTCCTCTTACTCTTGATTTGAACATACCTGGGTTATATTTTACCGGAAACACTGACGAGGGCAGAGCGTTCCACTCTTTTTCAGTTCTTATAATAAATGAAGAACGGTAACGCTTCGTTCTTGTGTGAGATATTTCAACCATAAAAGGGTGGTGCTTTGCCGATCGCCTACTCATACGGTGATGAGGATATCAGATTCTGCATTTCTAGCGCACACTTTCGTTTAACGTAATATCAAAGACAGCGCAGCAAGCTTTGACTTCAATTGCAGTGATGATGATCGTGATGCTAACTTTTAACAAGATAAGGAAGATTCTACCGAAGACTTTTCTGGTTAAGAAAATCTTAATAATTATACCTGTGGCAAAACCATTCCCTTTGAAAATGCTTGGAATAAGAGGACATAAACAAACAAAAGATGTGACATACCTTTGACAAAATCTTTACCTTTGAATATGCGTGGAATAAGGGGACAGAAAGAAACAAAAGATGCAACGAGTGCAAGGTATAGAGGATAGATAGATATATAGAAGATTTAAAAAGTGTCATGTGTAGACTCAAACTAAATAGAGACAAGCTAGAAAAATGAAAAATGCTTGCAAAGCTGACTTAAAAAGAAGGAAAAGGAATACGTGTCAATTTTGGAGACACCTAAACTAGGAATAACGAAGTCTATGTAGCAATCAAGTGGAACCAACTACTATTATAGAAGGTAGAACATTGAATCTTCTCACGAAATCGCTATAGTATCATTTGTAACTGAAACATCTTGTTATACTACGATATCTAATGATAGGTATATTATAAAACTAGCTGTACTTGAGTGAGCAATTTTCTGAGATACAAGGATACTATGTGTTATTCCGATCTTATGTAATAAGCGGATCAAGGGCTCCAAAGTATTCGCAAGAGATCTGTCTATTGGGCAAAGCCTGTTGACGAAGCTGAAAACCGACAGTGGCAGCATCGTTTCGTCGAAACCAGAGATTTTGAGTGAGCTCGAGAAGTTCTATGGACAATTATACACCTCATCGCGTAGTCCTCCTAGCACGACTAGCGATGCAAGAGCCCGTTTGACCCGACATTATACCGAAGATATCCCGGAAGTCAGCCTACACGAGATCAGAATGGCTCTCGAACAGCTTAAGAGCAACATGGCACCAGGAAAGGACGGAATAACGACAGAGCAACTGAAAGTGGGTGAACACCGTCACTTAAAGTCCTTCAGAAGCTGTTAACTCATCCTCGAGGGTACTACGCACGAGTCATGGCACAGGAGCGTAGTGGTTTTGTTCTTTAAGAAAGGTTATAAAACCCTCTTGAAGAATGATAGGCCCATTTCGCTGCTGAGCCACGTCTCTAACCTGTTTTCGAGAGTTGTTACAAACAGTCTCGCTCAATTCTGGTTCTCAATTTCGTAGGTTTGACGACTTTCAGCCTCCCGAACAAGCTGAATTCCGGAAAGGCTTTAGCACCGTAGACCACATCCATACGCTCCGGCAGATTATACAGAAAACCAAAGAGTATAATTGGCCACTGTGTCTAGCGTTTGTGGATTAAGAGAAAGCCTTTGATTTAGTCGAGACCTGGGCAGTGTCAATGGAGTCATTACAGCGGTGCCAGATTGATTACTGGTACATCGAAGTGTTGAAGTGTTTGTACATCAAGGCCACCATGACAGTCCGTCTTCAGGACAGAGCACTAATCCAACCCAGTTGCAAAAAGAGGTGAGACAGGAAGACGTTATTTCTCCAAAACTGTTCATTCACCTCTGCACTGGAAGATATAAGCAAGCTTCTGAACTGGAACGGATATGGTGTTAGCATCAATATCAAATATATCACTCACCTTCAATTTGCTGCAGCCCGATTCCATAACTTAGCTTCAATCGAATTCTCAGTATCGCAGCCACTAATGCCTTGCGATAGAGTCGAATTTGCTATGAAAAAAGTGATAATCCGATTGTAGCCAAGTTATGGAATTGGGCCACTGATGATATAGTCATCATGATAGAAACCTTGGAAGACCTAAGCACAATGCTCAATGACCTCAATATTGTTTCTTAACAGGTGGGTCTTAAAATGAACATGGGCAAGACGAACATAATGTCAAATGCCCATTTCGTGTCCATGCCGGTTTATGTTGGGCACGAAATTATCGAAGCTGTTGATACTATGTTTAATTAGGTCAGGAGGCCTACTCGCACCTCTTAAAACAGTATTATTTAAATCTTACATTGATAATTCGCACCACGAAGCCGTTATAGTAAGCTTAGTCTAATATTGTCTTAAATCAAGCGTACCGTGAGGTGACTTTTGACAGCAAGTAATATTGTTTTTATGTCAAACAGTGTGACCATATTTAGCAGGTTCCTGCGATTTTAGCAGGATTAGACTCTCATTTTAGCTCCTAGCAGGATTTTTAGCATTTTATTGAAATCTAGCATTATTTAGCAGAATCCAATAATGCATCCAATAATAGCATCCAATAATAGCAATATTCTGGCAGGATTTATTGAACGCGTTTCAAAATGCCCCAAAAGTGCACACAGTACGCTCAAGCCTTTATATTTGAGTTTATTGGCTTCTGGAAGCAGCTCTGATGCCAAACTAACAGATACCGAAATTTTTTGAAGACAAATTGAAACGATGAATTTTATTTAATTTAAATGGTAATGGTAATGGTGGTAAATATAAATAATAATGGTAATGGTATTGGTAAACCCAACGTTGTGAATCTTGCGTGGGCTATTATGATTTTACTAATGCCACACACTTATTGTGAACGAATCATTTCACTGATTAACAATATAAAAATCCGGCTTAGAAATCGGTACAAAAATAAACATGACGATTCTGGAATTTTGCATTCCAAAAACGCAAAAAGGAAATACATGAGAAAATGGGTGTGTGAATTTCGAGCCGACAAAAATATGTTAAAATTATCTCTTAACTCATCATCATTATACAAAGGTTTTGCTAAGGACAGTGATAGTGACGAGTGAATTGTGTTGTAAATAGGAATGAACTGGCCAAGTGCGAGTTGGGCTAAGGGTTCCTTACCACACCACTTTTATTTTTCTTATTATAATTTTACTTTAGAGTGTGTAATCATGCCAAGTTTGCCTCTTACGCTTGTACTTATCACCGCTTAGAGCAAAGACAAAATACGTAATAAGTACTTTTGTTGTATAGGGATCCCCCTTTTTTATTATTATTATTTCTTAATTAATCCGCCATAACATTACAGTCATATTCTATAAACATTTTAATATCTATTACAATTCAAAAGATCATCTTTATCAGTTCCCGCTGCTGGGACACGGGCCTTCTCTCAGAGAGAGAGTGAATGGGCCATAATCCGTCAGATTGTATAGCGCAACATGATACCATTAGTATTGCTCTCCAAAGATACAGTATCGGTTCAAAAGATACAGTCGTTAAACGGTAGGACGGACAAACAGACAGACAGCGTAGGCTTAAAAATATTATAGTTGATCGTTGACACTCTTTGGGTACGGAACCCTAATAAAAATGACATTCTAATCGTACAATTTGGCATTTTTGTCCATATTTTCTAATGTTTCAGCAATATCTGTGAAAGCAGTAATTTAGCATTATTTGAAGAATGTCTAGCATGTTTTAGCAGTTTTTGTCATTCAGGCTAGCAGGATTTGACATTTGAATCTGGTCACACTGATGTCAAATCTTGCAATCATAAAAAAGTTACTCGTTCGCGCCGGAATTAACATTGTTTTGCAATATTCTCGTATTTTCTATAAAAAATATAGCTGACTTACTCTAAAATATGAGTAAATCGGTTACCATATGTTATTGTTTTCGTAATTATTTATAGTTAGTGGTGTAACAAGAGCACTTAAATATGAAATAAATTTGATGTGATTGAAAATGGCTAGCGAATACGAAAAGTCTTCGAAAAATTTGTCTTTAGAAACAAAGGTATTTGAAGTGCATACTTATCATTTACATTTAAAGTTACAATTGCTTGACTAACAAGAATGATCCTCACACAAAATAATCCTCGCATTTTTCAGGTAGGTACTGACTGCGTTATCATTTTACGCGAATGGATCAATATCAACGTCTTACAGGCAGCATCGAGGGATTTTACGGCTCAGCAAACGACTCTTCAGCACAAGTTACTGCTTGCCTCAACTCTGCGGAGATGAGGCAAAAATACAAACACTTCACAGACAACAATCAAGAGTGAAACAGAGTAAAAACAAACAACAACTATTACATTATCTTATTAAGAACAAGGGATGTGGTGAGACCATGCTTTATATAATATCATATCTGGTTGTCTACACAAATGTTACTTCCCCATCATTAAAAGCTGAATAAAAATACATTGTGACAAAACCCACACAACAACAAAACTATTTGTTTGCATCTCCGCTAATGTGAAGAGAAACAGTGTGACAGAGTAAGCTTCTCTCTGTGGTTGATTAGGAAATACCCTTGCCCAGTTTTTTACTATTTTTGTCAGGTATAGATAAGTTGCAATCATCTTATTTAAAAGAAATATGTTGTGATGATGGACAGTACCGCCTCATCATTTGGCCCCGCTAGACTCGGAGGAGCTATTCTTCCTCTGAGGTGCTAGGGTACTACAAATTTTCATACATTAACTATGGAGGTAGTGAGAGACAATGTGTCACTACTACTATTAAAAAGAGAAACAATTTGATGTTTGTTTGTAATATTAGCTTGTTAACTATAATCATAATCATTTATTTTGTAAAGCCAATTTATACGTCAAAAATACAAATGATGATTACATTGTGTTATTGTTTACACTTGTTAAACATATACACAAATAAAAATTAAATTTAAAGTAAAAACAGTAAGCAAATTAAAATCATACATAACCTAAAATATAAATAGAATATAATTCAATTGTCAATTGTAAAGTTCAAGAAAATAAAGATAATCATATTACATAGTAACAACAATACTTAAAGCTAATAAATTCATCATAACTATAAAACAATGAGCCAGCGTTGGAGACGGAGACTTGAAGCTGCATAGACTAGGGGCTACAGTTATATGGGCCGGCAGCTTATTATACATCGTCGGACCCGTGATGTGTGTGAGCTTGGATGACTTTACGAGCTTCTGGGGTATAGCAACAAGCTTCCATGCATTGCGTGTATTGTATGTGTGTACACTGCTGTGAGTCGTGAAAGACGCCAGGTTTATCCTCATGTACACTGACGCTTGAAATATTGCTATAGCTGCAATGTAAGAATCCCCAGACTCTTAAAAAAAGGTCTCACGGATGTATCCCATGACTATACCTATACCTTATGAGTTCATGCCTATAATTAAATATTGACCCTATCTGATAATAAGGTGAAAACTCTATAACAACAATACATAGTAATTACACACTTGTGATAGATGCACATCAAAGAAAAAACACAAGAATTAAATAAATTTAACTTAATATTAAACGAGTACAACGGGCAGTCTGAACACAAAAAGCAATTTCTTCCAGACAACCGTTGAATGGGGTATGGAGAGTATCTTATTTGCCTGTCATGGGCAGTGGTGCTCAGTAAAAAATGAAACAATATTATGTGAACTCAAATAAATAATTAGCAAAAAAAATATAAAAAAATACAATGCATACACATTTCACTGTCTGGAAGAGATCGCTCTGAGTGATGATACTGCCCATTGTTGCACTTAAAGTTTGTTTTTTAGGTATAAGATTTTTATTTGTACTATTTAGTGTTTATCGATCTATATAAACATACAAAAATAAAAAATAAATTTTGTTAATATATCTTTTAATAAACAAACCAAATTAAATGACAAATTTAGCTTAACTTAGACTAATTTGCAAAAAGTTGTTTTATCTATTTAAAGACATTCAATTATGGAGACTGTTGTATTAGGACCGGTAGACTATTCCACAGTCTAACAGCTTGTACAGAAACAATGCATCATAAATGCTTTAACAGACAGTGACTGTAGATTCTCTGAAGACCTGAACAACTGATACATAGTTTAAGCTTACAAATTTATAACGAATCAATCTGTATTTATTCCAGATTTGTGATGCAAACATGCACATACTGAACGTCAACGCAAGCCGTGGCAGTAGTACCCGCAACAGTTTTATTTTTGCTGGTCATCCACTGAAAGCTCATGTAGATGATCTCAGCAATACAGAGAATATCTGGTTTCTTGGTAAGTTTTATGTCACACTTATATTATAAAGGACGACGCCGGACGACATTGTAGCCATCGCAGGGAGTTGGTGGATAGAGGCGGCACAAGACCTTTCGTTGTGGCACTCTTTGGTGGAGGCCTATGTTCAGTAGTGGACTGCTAAAGGCTGAAATGATGATGATGATGAATATTATAAAGGCAAAAGTTTTTATTTGTGTTTGTTACTCCTTCACGCTCAAACAACTGAACAGATTTGATAAAAGTTTGGAATGGAGATACTTTATACCCTGGATTAATACATAGGCTTCCTTTCATCATCATCAATTTTCATCATTGTTCACACAGGTGAATCCATGGGGTGCAGATAGTACTTAGTAAAACTCAAGAAAGGATTCTGTTAGTCATATTTCTAACTAGTAATATAATACTCTTAAAATTTACAGGTGACTCTAATATCCATTGAGGAAGACAATGATGATACCAGTGTTGAATTCAGTACCAGACACACCGGAGGCTCACTATACCAATTTGCATGTTTGAATAAGGAACATAATTGAGCGCACTATTGGGCTCCTTAAAACTCTTTTTGTTGCTTGCTTGTACACAGAGTGTTGCATTATGCACCAGAGGCTCTATTGTAAATGCTTGTGTTACATAACATTTGCAAAAGAGCAAACACTTCAGCGCAACAATTAAGCAATGAAGAAGCTATTCAAGAAGCCCCATTACAGTTGAATTATAATGCAGATGTAGAAAATCCTCGCACCAACAACATGGCTCTACAACAAGGTTGTGCTATACGGAATGCTCTCATTCAGTAGCTCTGGGAAAGGCACCTTACATCATAAGTTTGTAAATAGAATAAGTGTAAATGTTAATTGTCATTTTGTTCTTCACTTAAATAATTGTTAGTTATCATTTGCATTAGTGCATATTATTTGTCATTTAATGTTTATTTGTAGAGATTTTCACAATTTTATAAATATAGTTGTACCAATTTCTAAAATGTATAATTTTGTGTCTACATATTATATCATTATCTGATAATATTAATATTAGTGCATGTTGTTATGTTAAATGTAAGGTGTAATATAAATTTAGGTACGTTTAGTTGTACGTACCTATCTTATAATATTTAATAGAAAATAGTTTTTGCTTTTATGGTTTATCTGGTAATATTAATTTGATTGATTTATCAATTAAATATTTATATTAATATGTTGAATTTTGAATACCTTTCCATCCTTTCCAAGAATGTTTTCAAGATCTTGACTACTTCTCGCGGCTGCCTGGCTATTTGTGACGGCAGCCTCTGCTCTCATTCTTGATGATTCAACGAGGTCACGCCTCGCAGCTTCTTGTGTCATATATATGCGGGTCGCGAATGCGGCGGAGCTGGCGCCCCGTTGTTGCTGCCGCAGGTTGTGAGGAGGGAAGAGACCTGCTAAGGATATGTGCCGCTGGCTCTGCCATAGAGCTGGGGAGGTGCCACCTGGATAGGGTCTTGGAGAGGAGCTTCATGGATTGGGTCCTCCAGTGGAACTTGCTGGGCGGGCAGAGGTAGATCAGAGGCTGCCCTAGTAAAACTGATGTAGAAGCTGTAGAATCTTCCATCGAAATAGTACTTCTTAATTTATTATGTGTATGTTTAATGTTATTATTATACCTAATAACATTAATTGTACTGTGAAATTCTAAAAAAAAAGAGATGGGTATTTATTATTATACTTAGTTCTAGAAAAGGTTCTACTCGGAACTCTTGGCAACCCTTGTCCAAAATCCTCTCTAAGATTTTCTAGAAATTTCGATTCAATTTCCGTCAAGAGTTGCTCTGTCGATGGACCTCCTCCGGTTGCTGCCTGAGCTGATCACGGGCACTCACCCTTTTCTTCAGAGTTCAGCTTGGCCTTATAAGTCTACCCAGTACTGAAAAAAATGTGGTTACTATAATGTTTTTTTTTTTTTTTTTTTTTAAATAATTACTTTATTCTACTCGTTCCACTCTTTGTGAGTTCCGTCGCCTTGAGCATTCAAGAGTTTCAGCAATCTCAGTCCACTTTCTCCTCGAATACTCTTTGGCTTGCAGTGATCGGTTATAAGCGGTAGCTATCTTTCTATGGGAACTTAAAAACTCGCATAAAAGATCTAGCTGCCTCCCCGAAACCCGACGAGCTCCTCTCTGATGCTGCAAAACAAACGTAGATAAACAAACCACTTGAAATTCCTTAGCGTCGAGAACTTTCGGTCGAGTATAGGTATTTCTTGGTCTAAAACATCGACCTTTAAACCCTTTCTTTAATAGGATCAATGGTCTAAAAACATAACCATTATTTAACTTAGCTAACTAATATAATACATAGGAGGTACTTACTTTCTGTTTGACATTATATTAGGTAGGTATTAATACAAAACAATTAAAACACTAAAAGTATGTATCCTTGAAGTTAAACAAAGATTTCAATACAAATATTGCGCCTTGTTACACTGACGTAAAAAACATTCAATTTTAAGTGGAATTTATTATGATTTCGAGCATAACGTGTTCCAAATCACGTGCGAAAGTGATGACGCTATATGAAACTACCGTTTTCTCGTTCTTTCTGAAAGCAATGATAGATTATCATTCGTTCTTTCACATCTCTACGCAGGAATAAAACTATAATGTTTTAGGTCATGGTACGAATCCGTGTAATATTATTTTAAGCTTGAAACAAAACGTTCCTGAAACATGATGGTTTTGTAAAAGATTGTGGTAGGCCTCCAGACGATCCAACTGGATAGATCCAACTTCGACAAAGAGGTCAACCGACGAATCCAACTCAAGTCCAACTCGGATGGGCAGCGTTCGGGAAATTACACCATATCTTCTCATAGCAGATACCGCAGAGCCTCAAGATGAAAGTTTATAATCAGTGCATGTTGACAGTGATGACATACGGTACTGAGACGTGGTCGCTAACTATTGGTCTCGTACACAAGCTCAGAGTTGCGCAGCGTGCAATGGAGAGAGCTATGCTCGGTGTTTCACTACGTGATAGAATCCGAAATGAGGAAATCTGTAGAAGAACGAAGGTTACCGACATAGCTCTCAGAGTTTACAAGTTGAAGTGGCAATGGGCTGGACATATAGTTCGCAGAACTGACAACCGCTGGGGAATAAAGGTTCTTGAATGGCGACCACGAACAAGCAAGCGAAGTGTAGGGAGACCTCCCACACGATGGACCGACGACATTGTAGCCATCGCAGGAAGTCGGTGGATGGAGGTGGCACAAGATCGCTCGTCATGGCGCTCTTATGGCCTATGTTCAGCAGTGGACTTCTAAAGGCTGACATGATGATGATGATGTGTTATTCCAGAACCAAAAGTACCAATCTCATCAAACTTCGTTCAGATATTAATAATAGTTATATTAGTACTTGTATTGAAACCAGAGCAAGCGAAGGATTCTAGGATTGAACCACGAGCGTAGCGAGTGGTTCAAATATAGAATCCTGAGCGTAGCGAGGGTTTCAAAAGTACGAGACGCCAAATAACTTTGCTGCCGTGCGCAACACAAAACTTTTCACCTCATTACAGCGAGGAAAATGCTAGGTGGAAGAAAAACAGCTAAAATAATATATTAAATTAGTGTTTATAATAATAATAATAATAATAAAAAACGGTGCGGGATGCCTGGCAGATATGTAAACATAATAGAATAGAGTCGAACAGAATCGATTAGAATAGATTCGACAAGAGTCGAATAGTATCGAATAGGGTTGAAAAGAGTCAAATAGAGTCAAATTGAAACGAAAAGAGTCGATTAGAGTCGAGTAGAGAAGAGTAGAGTCAAGTAAAGTTGAATAGAGTAAAGTAGAGTCGAGTAGAGTAGAATGGAGTAGAATCGAGTAGAGTAGAATAGAACAGAACAGAGTAGAATACAGTAGAATAGAGTAGAATACAGAAGAATACAGTAGAAAAGAGTAAAACAGAGTAGAACAGAATAGAATAGAGTAGAATAAAGTAGAATACAGTAGAACGGAGTAGAATACAGTAGAACAGAGTAGAATACAGTAGAACAGAGTAAAATACAGTAGAATAGAGTAGAAAAGAGTAGAACAGAATAGAATAGAGTAGAATACGCAGAATACAGCATACAGTAGAACAGAGTAGAATAGAGTGAAATAGAGTTTAATAATAATAAAAAATAATAAAATAATAATATTTATTCCCAAAAAAACAAGAGTATAATAGAGTAGAACAGAGTAGCATATAATGGAAAATGAAAAGAGACGAATAGAGTCGAGTAGAATGGAGTAGAGTCGCGTAGAGTCGAATAGTGTCGATTAGAGTCGAGTAGAGTCGAGTAGAGTCTACTAGAGCCGATTAGAGCCGATTAGAGTCGAGTAGAGTCGAGTAGAGTTGATTAGAGACGAAGAGAGTCAAGTAGAGTAGAATCGAATCGGATAATAATATAATATAAATTAGTAATAAAATGAAAAAATAATAAAAAGAAGAAGAAGAAGAATTAGTAATAAAGTATTTTCAGTGAATTGTCGGTATAGAAAATTATTGAATAGAATGGTTCGAATTTTAAAAACTCTTTCCACGCTAGAGGGTAAAATGCAATTTTGCACTCAGATTTCGAATGACAAACAGAATCTTTCCGAGCTTGTGAGGTGATAATGTTTTTTATCGATTTTTCGACTTCTACTCACTGGATTGAGATACAAGAGTTTTTTGAAATCCTTAGCTATCTTGCAGTGAAAATCAAATCGTAATCGGTACAGAAGTTTATACGTGACGTGTGAAGAAAGAGACAAACAGACTGAAACCATTTAAAAAAATGTTATATTCTGTAGCTTATTTTATGTCCCCTAGAGCATTTTTTTACCGTCTTTATTGTACAGACTTTCAAATTCAAATTAATTTTATTTGCGTGAACATAGGAAAGTATAAAATGACGTAACATTTTAGATATTAAAAGTTCGCTACATTCTACCCCGACAGGTGTGCAAAAAATAACAAAATTACATACATTAGGTACAAATTATAAATTAAAATCAAATATTCATTAAATTAACAGTACAATTATTACCTACATACTATATTGGAATCAATTACATTATATGGATACATTACAAGTCAAACACACGCAGACATATTACATTTTTACATTTATGAAAGTTTGTCACATAGTCATTAATAGAATAGTAAGCCTTTCCTAATAGTGTTATTTTTTTACTTTGTGATACTTACCTACTGCTTTATCATAAGTATGTTTGTTGGGATTGACAGTAGAGTATATCCTACGAGTAGATTACGTAACACAACCTTTAGTAGGTGGAGCCGCATGGCACAGCAACAAATTTTGGATCAATTTATTTACTAGTGGCTCTATGAGCTCGCGCGTACAAACTTTTTGCAAACAATCTAGCGGTGCACAGTAGCGCCATCTAGTTACCTTATTGTAACACTAACATTAATAACCAAGGTGTTCCAAAGTGTTCCCTACCTAGTAGGTAAAGGGCTGATTCCACTGGTAGACACGTAAAGTGCGTCAAAGCGTTTAAGTTTTTTTTTAAAACACAGGAATCAGTCCATTCGTTTGTGAGCTACAATCCCGACTACTCTCTCCTCCATTAAAGCTAACAACCATTTCGATCACATCAGCTTTCAAACCGAAAAAACCGCATCAAAATTGATAAATTTGTAACACCCCTCTCTTTTCGGGTTGGGCGGTTAAAAAGTTAAATCAGGTGAGTTTACTCTAATTCAAAAACATCTTAATATCGAAACTGTAAATTATACCAAATGTTTGCCACATTTTTGTTCAGTAGTACCTACATAAGCAATTTGCAGCTAAATGAAACTACAATAAGCTGCAAAATATCTAAAATTAGTGTTACTCGCGGTTAATAACGCCACAATTGCAAACAAACTGCTGCAGCTTCTGCAATTATCTGACTGAGCTGTAAAATAAAGCGCGCTGGAAACACCTGAGCTCCACAAATGGAGCTAAAGCTTGATCAAACACAAACACAAACACTCAGCATAACGAAAACTAATCTTGAGAGAAACAGCGACCATTGGAGCGAAACAAAAACCTTATTATATAACTAGCTATGCCCGCGGCTTTTCCCGCGTGGTCATTTCATTTAAAAGTAGCCCACACGTGTTATTCCAGGACAAAAAGTACCTACATAGTGCAATATACTACATTTCTTCAAAATTCGTTCAGCTGTCAAATAGTTTTTTATCGCTTGCTCGGCATCTAATCATCGGAATAAGGCTAGCGCGTGCTGCCTTGCGTTTTTATAACGCATATTCTGTGAAGTACAGTTTCATATTGCATATAATACAATATGAAATAAACGGTACTCGTAGAATAAACGCACAGCGTTCCACCGCAAGGCAGTGCGCGCAAGGCCTAAGATACCAAGTACTCTAGTTTTTAAGTCAAACCTTAATGATCTTCTTTGTATAGACTTTTTGTTCATAATGCTTTATTATAAGTACAAATACTACCCTCTCTAGTGTAGAGGTTCTACAATAAAAATACTTACGCCCGTGTTAAGGAATTAGGATACTCCATTGTGCTATCCTCATACTGTTTAGGAATGGTAATGTGTGGCTTCTATTGAATTGTGTAAAGCTAAGTATTTATGTAGAACTAAGTGTGTTTTAGATTATGCTTTTTGGTTCTTATAAAGTGAAATAATAATAAGTTGCTAAGTTTTAATAATAATGTGTCTGTGGTCATTCTTTGGAAGTTATTTGATCGAGATTTAAGATTTGTATTGTAATTAAATGTGCAAAATGTGGAAAATATAAATAATGGTTGGATTTACTTGTTTTATGATTATTTTCTATCCTAATGCGTATAACAATTTCTCACTTCCACTCTAACTCCACTTTATGTTTTTTATGTATCAACAAGACCTAACGTAAGACAACTTGTTTACCCACGGTATTCTCGTAAGTACAAGTAACTACTTCTTTAGCCACCTAATTTTTTGACATTTTAAACTGACTTTTATTTAAAGGGAATCGTTTTTTTATGGTGTATGTGAGTGCATTTTAATGAATGAGTGTTGTTTACGAGTGTATACAAGGCTCGAAGTGGTCAGATTTAAAGTTTAGCTTTGCTACCAGGACATGATTTATAAAAAAGGTTCAAAGTACCCTGAAGGCTTTCGATGATGATGATTTCAGATGTTTATACCAATTGTGCATAGTTAAGCAGAGAGCGCCAACCCTGTTTTATGAGAAAATCACTTATAATGCCTATGACATAAGGTTTTATTTACTTTACGTATTCCAAAGACACGTTTCTTCAAAGCACATTCTGATGTCAAGATATTAAAATGTCCAATAAAACCACATGCCATTATCACCCATTTTTTGTGTTAAAGCCGACCATTTTAGGCGATGGTCTATCAAAACATCCCTAAAAGAGGAAATTGTGATAAGCAGAATCCGAGTATCACAGTTGGTCTAGCTTCTGCAAATTTTGTTTTTTTATTTGCAGAAGCCGTCCACAGCAATGGTCTAGTTTTGCATAAATATTTTTGCATGATAAGATTTCGTCCACGTTTTGATCTCGTGAAGCATCACACAGGGGGCAGGGCTATGAAAAGAACTCATGAGAGCGTAACAGTCCCTTGAGTCGATCTAGGTTTATTTTATACTGTTATTACAATTTGCCAAATAACACCATTGATTTGGCTTTGCATATCTTTCGGTTGTTGTCCAAACCTCAATAACCTGAAGGAGACCATTTCTATGGAGGCGTTCTGCAAAAAACTAAATTATGAATGGTTGCAAAAAGTAGAAAATGACTACGTGTTTATCTCAAAAGTTTATTAACAAAACTAATCAATTTGCCATTTATAAATAGCCCATTTTGTAGCCTTTTAAGTGTTATTTGATATAAGCATAACATTTAAATCAATTATGAACTGTACATAAAAAAAAAACCAGCGAAAACCCCTTTAAACGGCTGTATCTCAAAATGCGTTTTTCGTCGATGGCCGCTTTCTCGTCGCTCGAGTGCTTAATTGTTCAACAGACCACTTTCGACGAAAATGTCTTTTAAATGCAGTATTGTTAAGGATTCCATTCCGCTTCGTTACATATTATATCACATACTAATATGGCTTATAAATATTAAAATACAAGCATTTAAAAATTCCAATGTCCAAAGAAGTTCACAAAATTACGTGCTTGCTTGTTATACTCCGTAATGCAAGACTATTTCGTCCAATATCATGCACAGATAAGCGTTTTTTCGTGCTTGCGTGTTCATTCTCCACTGATAAGTCAATCAAAGCGCACGTTTTGGATGTCCAAACACTAACATATTGTTTGTTTATTTTGATTTCTGATCCATTCTTTAATCCATTAAGACGAAAATATTAATAAAAATGGAGAAATTAGTATTAAATAAACAACACAATAATACCTTAAACTAATCCTAATCCATACGCAACGCAGCGGAAATAGAATAATAACACATATTTATTGTTGTTTTTAATTCCCGAAAGCAATAATTCCGTTATTGAGCTTGGCTTGAGGTTGGCTATTTTCGTGTACAGGGTGTTTCTTATAGGAACTTTGTGAGGTTCGGGTGCACTTTATATAAATGCTTAATAATATGTTTTATGTAAGTGCGATATTTCATAGATTTATGACAAAGCGCGATATTTCATATATTTTTGAACTGTATATCCCGTACTGAGAAATCTCACATTTATCAACTTTTAACATATAAATAAAACTATATAGTTACATATTTAAACGGGACTTAATCGCGCTGAAAACTTAATATTTATTTACCTCGACGTTTCGATCAAGTTGCATTGATCGTTGACCACGAGAAGACAAAGTCCCGTTTATATATTTAACTATGTGTTCGAATCGCGAAAGTTTAAAAGTTAAATAAAACTACTTAATGAAACTATAAAAAAAGGATTGCGGGTGTTGATTAAACGTATTCTCATATTATAAAAGGATTGCGAGTGTTGATTAAACGTATTCTCATATTATAAAAGGATTGCGGGTGTTGATTAAACGTATTCTCATATTATAAAATGATTGCGGGTGTTGATTAAACGTATTCTCATATTATAAAAGGATTGCGGGTGTTGATTAAACGTATTCTCATATTATAAAAGGATTGCGGGTGTTGATTAAACGTATTTTCATATTATAAAAGGATTGCGGGTGTTGATTAAACGTATTCTCATATTATAAAAGGATTGCGGGTGTTGATTAAACGTATTCTCATATTATAAAAGGATTGCGGGTGTTGATTAAACGTATTCTCATATTATAAAAGGATTGCGGGTGTTGATTAAACGTATTCTCATATTATAAAAGGATTGCGGGTGTTGATTAAACGTATTCTCATATTATTTTCCTTTCGTTAAATAGTAATTAAAATCACATAAATATTGGGTTCTTTTAATTGATTTTGTGAAATCATAAACGGTTTTTACTTCCATACTTTAATAATATATGTTTTTTTTTATGAACGCTATGTAGAGATAATGTATAAAGTTTAATGTCTTTTTAGTACTCATGACTTTTAATATGAAATTTGTAGCTCTGCACTTTGATTGAAATCTCATTAAGACTATGACTATCCTACACAATCTTTTTATCTACTAAGATTTGTGTTTTATTTATTATTTGCATATGAGTTACGATACAATTCGTTTGCCTGATGGTAAGCACCACTACAATTAACTTCGTAAGTTTAAAGTTTCTATGTTCGTAAATAACATTACAGTCAGTCAGGTTTGTTTTATTGACCTCCGTAAAAACTTGCAAAAAATTAAGGTATGCAACTTACTATTTAAATAATAACAAAAAGAGTTCTTCAAAAAACTACAATAGCGGATCAGTTTTTACACTTCAAGCTATACTTGCCATAAGGCTCAAAGCCAAAATTTAATTTTATTGTCTATAAAAAAAAAAACAATGCGAGGACTGGCCTTTTGTGTAATGCAAGAGGACGCACACGTGCGGCGAAGTTGCCGTCGTAAATGAAGGGATATTTCTTAATTGCTAGATTCCTAACCGTTGAATTTTAAGTATACCGAGCCTTTTACCCAACTACGGCGAAGCAAGGGAAGGGTAATGTAGTTAAAAGTCTATCTATGTATGTATCTATGTGGGTATTTGTATGTTCCACCATAGAGTCGCCCTTATTGGTCTGATTTTAACAAACAATGTATCAATCGATTTGTCTTCAGGTATAAAGTGTTTTGGCCTATTTTTAGGTAAAGCAATATTAGGTGATATTAGGTGTTCAAAATTAAAAACTTGATCCAATTTAGACAAGCGAGGTATTAATCAATTTGCCTTCATTGTATAGAGTATCATAGGCTATTATTTTTACCCGACTATGGCAAGGCAAAGGAAGAGTCATGTGTTTAAACTAAAAACTTGGTCCAATTATGACAAGTGAGGTATCCATCGATTTGTCTTTATCACAAGAGTGTTATAGGCTATATTTTACCCCCCCCCCCCTCCCCATAGTCAGGTTTTAGTTTTTGAACTTATGTCTTGTTTACACTAATTTTCATTAGTAACGTTTCTTTTGTGTACGTAAGTTGAGATTTATTAGTATCCTTAAATAATACGCAATATTGCTTTATAGTGGGGATTTATTATTTTCTTAAAAATCACTAACACTTTTAAAAAAGTACATATTAATGTCTGGATGGCTTTTGCTTCCATAGATATTAATTTATAAAGTCGATTTACAGACTTTAAGTTAACAAGCTTCTTTATTTCAGTTCTTAAAATTGAGGATGCCATTCTAACATCCGCGCGTGCCACATTTGAGATTTTCCACCGAAGTTGCACAAGACTTGCAGCGGCAAACGGTTTCTCTAATGACTGTGATGAATAACCTTCGGTCAGTATTTTTGCCAACTCCAAAGCTCTAGTAACGGGCTGGTGGAAATTGTCCACGCGGTCGGGTCGGAGTTTTTTAAGACCGCCCGCAAAAAAAGAACACAGAAACTATCTGAGCATACACTCAAACTTATAGTAGAACGGGGCGAGATGAGGCTGCAGTCTTCAGTGGATATGTCGAGTTACAGCTTGCTTAATAAACAGATCTCCAAGTAGATGCGACACGATTTGCGTTCCTATAATACTACTTGTATTAAGAACGCAATAGAGTGGAACAAGGGCTCCAAAGTGTTCGCAAGAGATCTGTCTATTAGGCAAAGCCTGTTGACGAAGCTGAAAACCGACAGTGACAGCATCGTTTCGTCAAAGCAAGAGATTTTGAGTGAGCTCGAGAAGTTCTATGGGCAATTATACACCTCATCGCGTAGTCCTCCTAGCTAGCGATGCAAGAGTCCGTTTGACCCGACATTATACCGAAGATATCCCGGACGTCAGCCTATACGAGATCAGAATGGCTCTCAAACAGCTTAAGAGCAACAAGGCACCAGGGAGGACGCAATAACGACAGAGCTACTGAAAGCGGGTGGAACACTGGTACTTAAAGTCCTTCAGAAGCTGTTTAACTCCTTCATCCTCGAGGGTACTACGCCAGAGGCGTGGCACATAAGCATAGTGGTTTTGTTGTTTAAGAAAGGTGATAAAACCCTTTTGAAGAATTATAGGCCCATTTTGCTGCTGAGCCACGTCTATAAGCTATTTTCAAGAGTAGTTACAAACCGTCTCGCTCGTAGGTTTGATGACTTTCAGCCTCCCGAACAAGCTGGATTCCGGAAAGGCTTTAGCACCATAGACCACATCCATTCGCTCCGGCAGATTATACAGAAGACCGAAGAGTATAATCGGCCACTATGTCTAGCGTTTGTGAACTACGAGAAAGCCTTTGATTCAGTCGAGACCTGGGCAGTGCTACAGTCATTACAGCGGTGCCAGATTGATTACCGATACATCGAAGTGTTGAAGTGTTTGTACAGCAAGACCACCATGACAGTTCGTCTTCAGGATCAGAGCACGAATTCCATTCAGCTGCAAAAAGGGGTGAGACAGGGAGACGTTATTTCTCCGAAACTGTTCACCTCTGCACTGGAAGTTATATTCAAGCTTCTGAACTGGAACGGATTTGGTGTTAACATCAATGGCGAATACATCACTCACCTTCGATTTGCTGATGATATAGTCATCATGGCTGAAACCCTGGAAGACCTAATGCACAATGCTTAGTGACCTCAATATTGTTTCCCAACAGGTGGGTCTTAAATTGAACATGGGCAAGACGAACACCATGTCAAATGCCCATGTTGTACCCATGCCGGTTTATGTTGGGAACGATATTATCGAAGCTGTTGATCACTATGTCTACTTGGGTCAGAAAATCCAACTGGGTAGATCTAACTTCGACAAAGAGGTCAACCGACGAATCCAACTCGGATGGGCAACGTTCGGGAAATTACGCCATATCTTCTCATCGCAGATACCGCAGAGCCTCAAGACGAAAGTTTATAATCAGTGCGTGTTGCCAGTGATGACATACGGCACTGAGACGTGGTTGCTAACTATTGGTCTCATACAAAAGCTCGGAGTTGCGCAGCGTGCAATGGAAAGAGCTATGCTCGGTGTTTCACTACGTGATAGTTTCAGAAATGAGGAAATCCCTAGAAGAACGAAGGTTACCGACATAGCTCTCAGAGTTTGCAAGTTGAAGTGGCAATGGGCAGGCCATATAGTTCGCAGAACCGACAACCGCTGGGAATAAAGGTTCACGAACAAGCAAGCGAAGTGTGGGGAGACCCCCCACACGATGGACCGACGACATTGTAGCCATCGCAGGAAGTCAGTAGATGGAGGTGGCACAGGATCACTCGTCATGGCGCTCTTTGGGGGAGGCCTATGTTCAGCAGTGGACTTATAAAGGCTGACATGATGATGATGAAGCTCTAGTTTGATTGTAGGCTTCATCTAAACTCAGTATTTAATTTTCTAGCAGTCTTTGTCGTATATTAGAAGATGTTATACCGGCAATCAATGCGTCTCTTATAAACTCCTGCTCATTCTCTGTTGCATTGATATCCTTAAATTGGCAGTTTTTGCTTAGCAGATGTAATGCTTGGCTATACTGGTCAATGGTTTCACTTGGTTGTTGTTTTCTGGATGACAACGTTTATCTATCAAAGATTTCACTTCTTGGTTTCACATATACTGTCTCTAGTACTTCTATGGTATCTGTGTATTTTTCGCAACGTTAATTATACTTGAATGTTAGTTTACCAACAGTTGTAGTTTAGAGGCATCTAAAGCGGGTTTATCACACGACAAGAGAAAATTTTCATACGTTTTTTTCCTTTGTCGCTTGTCGCCACTGAGACGTTATTTCTTGTTGTTGCCCTAATGAGAGGTCCCCGTCAAATCGTTCGTGAAGAAGATATTTTTCCATGATATGTTGGCTTGATTTAATTAGTTTTCTTGTGGAATAAATTGCAGTAAAATGAAAAGCCCTGTTCGTAGAATCAAGGGTTTATTCCACATGATATAACATGACAATTGACAAGAGCATAAAATATAAACCATAGAGCTACACACAATGAGGTACACTATACACTATAAAACCTACATAATTTTCATTCACAATTTCGTTCCAATAAAAAATGTTTATTGTTTTTTTTAAGACATGTTTTGTTTGTTTACATTTTCCCTCAACCAATTCTGACAGCTGGCTAGTTGTCAAAGAATCTTTCAAAGTATTGTCTAAACAATTCATTTTGGATTCCGTTTCACTTATGGCCGGTTCTTATATCTTAAAACAAACCGTTTTCGTTTACTGTCCGTCAGCTTTTGACATTTAAGCCATACAAAAAACGCCAAAATGTAACGAGACGTTGGAAAAAACGACTCATTTCATTTTAATAGGAATAGGGAATTAGACATTTTTATGGGTTCGTGTTGAGCGTAACTAGCAACTTCGTACCTACATCAGATATTTCTATAATATTTTTTATAATTATTTACCAAAACTTTGCAACGCAAACTCAATAGTACCTACATTTTGTTTACTATAAATTTTGTCCTTTAAAAACATTTTCAAATATATTATTGTATGTTGACTACCTTTGGAATAAATTAAATTTAATTTAATAAGAAACCTTATCATAACCACCCCAGATTCAAAACGAACGCGTCTGATATTGAGTCAGTATGACATTTGCAGTCTGCGTTGTCAGGGGTGCGTTTAAGTAAGACGGCGAAATTTTCACCGGATAAAAATTAACTAGCGAGGGTTCGCTGAACGGAGTCATAGGTTTATCTGTCAAATTCAATTATTGACTTGTCAAATTTATGTTCAGTAGCTTAAGTCCCCTAGATTATTTTTATATTATATTCGGTGTACAGAATTTATGTTAGTGCATTATTATAAATATAGATAGTATTTACGAATAAAACAATCAACTAATTGAATCTAACCACGAATCGAAACAACAACTGACTGCTGTCAGAATGACAAACAGCTGTCATTCTGACAGCAATCTAAACATTTAGCGACCTCAAAAGCTTGCTAAAATTTATCCTAGCCAGGCGAAAACTTATACCAGCAGACGCCCGTGAACGGGGCAGATTAAATTTTCGCCTCGCGGTGTGCTTGAACGGGGTGTTTGATGTTTAGTCAGTTAAAATTTTATACTGGATAATTGACTTAAACTCACCCCTATTACTGTTTACAAGTTCCCAGTCTTGCTTCAGTCTTTCTACGCAGTCTTGTGTAGAGAGAACAGATATTATTATTCTTGGAGCATCTCTATTGATAGTCCCTCTACGCAGTCTTGCCTTCTATTTATAGTCCTTTTTCTTTTTTTTAATCAATAAATATATACCTACATATCGTTTGTGCTAGACTATTATTGTTAGCAGTAAAGTTACAAACTACCTATGGAGTTTTGTAGAAAACTGGTGAAGTCGGTCATTCGCTGGACACTGGTCATTCGCTTGTTGGCTAATAAACCAATATTTTGTTTGGTTCCTACGAAAAGAATTGTGTATGTTTCATTGGTATGTTTCATAGTTTTCTATTATGTAAAAAAAACGAGATTAGAGGCATAAGCAATGCTTTATAAACGATCTTTCTCAATTCATCTTTGCTCTCTATTGCCAGTCATTTGCTGATTGTTTTTTTATTATATTCGTAAGTAGCCTACGCTACAACACGTAGCAGCATTAGTAACATTTTGAATTTCTTAATATGCCAACTTTAAAATGGCATTCCTCCCTAACACATCTCGCGGTCAGTACATTCCTCCCTAACACATCTCGCGGTCAGTACATTCCTCCCTACCACATCTCGCGGTCAGTACTTTTCACGAACCTCAATAAACCCCACACCAAACCGTTAAGGTAAAGCAAGTCATTTACGCTTTGCTAACGAGATAAGCGGTAAAAACTTGGAAATCACTCTTTCCAGCACAAAAATATGTTTTATCAGCAAACTTGGGAATTAGGGGGTAAAAGTTTGATGGATGACCTCAGGCAGTCCTTTTAACTTTTGAATTATTAAACGCTTAGAACAAGGGGTTTAAATCTTATGCTTGTAATGATTTTAGACGTTTAAGGAACTAATTCGCAATGTTGTGAGAAACTTTGTTCTGTAAGTTTGAGATTTTGGTTTCCTTTTGCTCGTCTCAATGAAATGTTAACACTTCAGAGTTTCCCTTCTTGTCATAGAAATGGTTATGTATCTATAGCTATACTAATATTATAAAGAGGTTAAGTTTGTGAGTTTTGTGAGTTTGTAGGAGTAACAGTGTTGTTGTAGTAGTGGGTAATCTCTGGATCTATTGAACCGATTTTGAAATTAATTTTATCAAAAGAAGGCCACGTAATTTGTGAGTGTACCTTTAAAATGTCCACGCGTGCGAAGCCGCGGGCATTAGCTAGTGTGAAATAATTTTAAAGTTATTTGTTTCTACCCATATAATCGTCTTCACACTTAAAGTGGATTTTGCAAATATTCATGAGATTCACTCCAATCTCCAACCGATCTACTATCATCTGGAGACCTCTAAGCCCCACTTGTTCTTATTGTCGGAGACGCAAATAGGATATCCAGCTGATACGGCATAACTCAGGTAATATTTGGATAACCCAGGCACCTTGGGCAACCTTGGAGCACCTTTTTACCCCAAACGCGTCTGAGAGTACGCCCGTGATGGCATATGCTGTCTGCGTCTCCGAAATTTTGAGCGCTCTAACTTCTCGGTGGTTTGGATGTTGGTCAACACGGGCATAGAGAAAATTCTTTATGCCTGTGTGTACCGCTCTCACAGTGAAGATAGGGGCACGACTTTATTGGTAGACTAACTCAGTGAGGAGGCAGGTGTGGCCTAACAGCGGTACCCTTCTGCTCATTTGGTGTTTTTGGGGGATTTTAACTCCCACTATAAAGAGTGGCCTGCCACATACGAGAAAACTGGCGGTGGTAGAGAGACACCAAAGCTTGCTCTAGCGTTAGATCTCTCTCAGTAGGTACAGGAGCCGACTAGGTTACCTGACCGTGACGGTGACACTGCCAACTATCTCAACCTGGCTGATGACGACTGAATCAGACCGATACTCCGTGTCAGTATGCCTGCCTCTTGGTAGCTCTGATCACCGTCTGGTTTAAGTCTGTCTCTGTGAATTCCCCACCTGTAGATGAGTTTGGAGATACGACTTGACACATTGGGAAGAAATGCGGCAATTCCTTGCATCGTACTCTTGGTGGCACACACGTTTCACTTCCCAGGACCTGTCGACTTACGCGTCTGCTGTTACAGAGGTAATATCGTCATTGATATTGCAAAACCGCGTAACCAACACTTGCTAATACCGCGTAACTGAGTGGAGGTCAATTTTACGCGAGAGAGTAAAAACTCTTGACTACATAGTAAATAATGTGTTATTCCAGGGTATAAGATAGATAGATAGATAGATAGATAGATAGATAGATAGATAGATAGATAGATAAATAGATAGATAGATATAAGCTTTCTCCATTATAAATTTGATTTAAATCCCTTATGCCGTTTGAGAGTGAAGTATGATGATGTTGATGGTGAAACGTATTCTATTTGTTATTTCAGGATATAAGCTATCTCCATTCCAAATTTTATGAAAATTCAGCTGTTATCACGTCAAAACTCCCCAGACAAACAGACAACGTTTCACTTTTATATATTGGTATGGAAGCTATGATTACAAAACAAGCACAAATTAAACTTTTATGTAGTTTTCTCGTTCGGAGGTTAATAATCTCACTGTAGAAACGAGACATACTTTCAAAAACTAACCTCCGATTACTGTCTGGTAACAAAGTGCCTATGACACACATGCGATGAACTCGAATCGATTGTTAAAATCGAACAAAGTTTTAAGTTTTTACACATAACCCTTCCTTTGCTTATATACCTGAAGACGAATCGATTGATACCTCGCTTGTCAAAATCGGACGACGTTATGGTGGAACATCCACATGCATGCATACACATATCCATACATACATACATACATGCATAGACTGTTAATCTCATTACCCTTCCCTTGCTTCGCAGTAGTCAGGTAAAAGAAATGAGACGATTTGAAATAATCAGCACCAGCGATTATTATTATATCAGCCTTAATCTTCCCACTGCTGGGCACAAGTCTTCTTTTCCACTTTCCATGATTTCCTGTTTATTTTTATTAATCACACGAGTCATTTCATGGATTAATGGTTAGACCACATGTTTGTGACGTGGTCGGCCATTCTTTACTAACAATGAAACAATGAAAACCAAGAAGGTTAAAAAAAAGATTGAGTCCACAACCACATAGGCAAACAAACGAGTGAAGCATAGCAAATGGTACCTACGTATGTGTGCGTGAGCAAATAATTTGTGGTGCTTTGACGACTAACAAGATCGAAATCTTGCTGCAATGTGGCGTCCCATCAGCATAACTTGGTGTAAATGTGTGCGTGAGGCTTCTGCATACGAGCGAATCAGCATAAATATCTTGGGTGCTTCACTTTCGATTTTGCGGTGTGGACTCTTTCTTTTTTAACCTACTTGAAAAAAAGCTGTTTGTTGGTTTGTTTGTGTGCCTTTTTTGCCCAAATTTCTGTATTTATATTGTTGAAACTGTGCATAGGAATATACTAGATTACACTTCAGATACTATCACATACTACTTTTAGTCTTTTACCCCGGAAATTAGTTGCAGGAAAACGAGATACTGGTGCAGACCTTCTGGAGCTCGGTACCTTTGGATATGCAGTTGACTGTACCTAAGTTGAGAGATACATTTCCAATGCTCAAGCCAGCTGCGACGCTATCCAGCATCAGAGAGAGGCTATGGTAGACCGTTTGAATTTAGCCTTAGTAGCCGTGTCCAATTGAAGCGATGCTAACCTGGTTAAGTTTAATGCTACTAAAACACAGGCGTGTTTGTTTTCGTCTAAAAAGAGTCCTCTCAACCGATCTCCGTGTTTCCGTAGTATAATACCATTAGGTGACCATCTGGAGCGTTTGTGTGTCGAACTTACATCGAACCTGAATTTTGGGTCTACATTGAATTCAAAGCCAAAGCCAAGCTTCAAAGAGAAATAGTATTTTGTCGAAGGTTAGGCGGTACTTCACACCTGAACAACTTTTCAATCTGTATCAAGCACAGGTCCGATCTTGTATGGGGTACTGCTGCCACCTCTGGGACGGTTCTGCCAAGTAACAGTTCGAGGCTTTGGACTCAATTGAGAGACGTGCTATGAGACTCATTCAGGATGACACTCTGGAAAAGAGTCAGCTTCAAAGTGTAGTGCATCGAAGTGAGGTCGCAAGCTGTCGGTATTCTATAGATTGCACTATGGAGAGTGTGCACAAGAACTGTACAATCTGATTCCCCCATCACCTTTCCATCACCATAATATGACAAGAAGTTCTGCAAAGCGCCACCTTTTATGGTTGAAATACCTCGCACAAGAATGAAGCGGTACGCTTCTTCATTTATTACAAGAACTGCGATGGATTGGAATGCTCTGGCCTCGTTAGTGTTTCCGGTTAATAATAATCCAGGTGTGTTCAGTTCAAAAGTGAATATGTTTCTACTAGGCAAGCGTGCTACAACTTCGACCACATCATCCCTTTCCATCAGGTGAGGTCGTGCTCAAAAGTTTGCCTAGAAAGAAGAAAAAAAAAATGGCGCACGCAGCAGCTACTACGACATAACAAAACAATTGAGCCAACAAGGATTAAAAAAAGATAGAGTCCACACCGCCATTATCGAAAGTGAAGCATAGCAAACGGCGGCTATGAATTTAAAATGATAATTTGTGGTGTTTTGTGGTCGATACACAATTTCATTACAAAATACTGCATAGTTTTTGATTTTTCGTGGGAACTTGACAGAATTAACACAAATAACAAGGACAAGATTTTGCTGCAATGTGTAGGCTGATTGGCATAACATGGTGTTAGTGTGTGCGTGATGCTTGTGTGTAGGAGCGGATTGGCATATCTAGGGTCCTTCACTTTTAATTTGGCAGCGTGAACTCCGCATTTTTTTAAACCTTCTTGAAATGAGCTGCAATATCCACAGATCATTCACGGACGTTTGTCGTCAATGGCGCGAATGTCCCTGTTAGTTCATACGTGTAGAGTTAACGGGGGGTTTCTTTGGGAAGTTAGAATGGGGTGGTACTTTGGAGGAGATTACAGGAAAAGGTTTCGAAATCATAAAAAATTACTTACTATCGGTATTAATTTATTTTGTCTAATTTTAGAGAATAATTACGAGCGGTAGCTCTGGTTACCGTAGCAATTCCCCGGTTATGGTCGCGCACTCATTTTGAGCTTCTAAGCAGAGGTGTTTATAAATTAGGGGTCAATGCTCAGATGAGCAATCAGATAGCTTTTAACAAACAAACAGACAACGCTTCACTTTTATATATTGGTATGGATGAATACGTTGACTGACGACTAGCAAAACAAACAAACGTAAAATGAGACAATTTAAAGTAGGCCTAAAATAAAGTTGTAACTACCCAAAATGAGACGGGTGTTAAAAATAGAGTAATATATAAAGTAATATAGAGTATATATAATATATGTAATTATATAGTCTTAAAGACTATATAAATATGTCCGGAACGAAAGTCCGGGAGATTAATTGATGCTTAAACTAAATCGAAGTCAATTTGATATGGGAGTTTTTATACACATTTTAGCAGAACCACAGAATAAATAATAGTACAAGTACATATGGCTAACTGAGTAAACTCATTTAAATAAATAGCGACTCTCGGTACAACGCTATGAAGTGCAATTTAACTCGCACGGCGCAGCGAGCTTTCAATTATATTTACCTAGAAGGCGCTCGCCCACCGCGTGCAGGCTAGAATGCACCGTATCACAACGCGCGAGAACTTCCATTGCTCTAACCGTTTCAGAATCGCTCTGTCCCTTTTTCGCTCGGTAGGGTTGTATTAAGATATTATGACTAGGTACTTGTACTACTAATTATTCTGTGGTATGTTATGACTTAGATATTGTAACAGAATAAATAAGTAATAATGTATTATGTTATTACTTATTATTATAAATTAAAATAGTTCTATTACATACAATGACATTCTTATCAAAATAGACCTACTACCTCATTTTTACTACCTACCTATCCCGTTTTTAGACCGCCGATAACTTTAGTGAGATACCTACCTACGTGTCGTTGGTTGATTATGATTATATCCTATAGGTATTGCACTATGATGAATAAAGGTGCCTGTCTGAATTCCATGCTTTTTAATGAGTGAAAAATAAATTGCTACCTACGTAATAAAAGGTATTAAAAGTAGGTAGGTATTATACGAGACATATATTATATAAATTCCTAATTAGTTGTAGGCTACTTACTAAGTCAGCACAATAATTCATTTTCCGATCAACAATACCTACTATAATAAATTATAAAATTACGTTGATCGATTTAATAAACGACTTTATTTCTGCGTGGAAAAACCTTAAATATGCGTAGCTTCGGTATGGAACACAAATGAAATAACATAAAACTATAGGAACCTACGTAATAAAAAAATATCAATATCTAACTACATAACTAGGACCTATTATAGGTACCTATTACAATTTATTACCTTTCAATATCCTTTGGAAACGTAAAGAATAACAGTTCGTCATTTCTATCACTATTCAAACAGCCGAATGCTATGCAGTACTTTCTAACTTTCTTCTTGGTACTCATAATTAAAACACGAATAAAGTTTGCAATAACTTTACGTAAGTAGGTGCTCTATCGCTAAGTACAAGGCGCGCGACTCATAGAGCGCACGCTTGACACTCGACTGAACTGACCCGAATATTGGGTCCTTGAATTTATTTGTACTTGTTGCGGAGTGCGACCGCCCTGGCAGAACCTACATCTGAAGCTGCTATGTTGTTGTTTGAGATGTTTAGGAATCATTCAAATTCGTTGCGTAATTTATATTGTTTAGGGTACGATGGGACTGGCATGCCACACTGTGGATAGAAGTCCCTAAATTAAATATTGATAAAAAAACGGTTTCGTTCAGAAACATATTTTTTTTATTACCACAGATTACAAAGTCACCATAGATCTAAGAAAAGACATTTACAAAGAGATTCAATCGGTTGTCACTTTTGGCTTGACAAGCAATATGTAATGATACCGTAATTTGCTCTTCTTCTTGCAGTTTATATGTGGGAATCCTCGCTTTGGTTGCAGACCTTAATTTAAATAAAAGCCTGCGTTTGGGTGCAAGATGCTATGGTTCCCAAGTCTGTCAGTTGGTAAAAAATGTTAAAAGTGAAAATGAAACAAACAAAAAACTTTAAAAAAAAAGGTCGTAAAAGATTATTTCTTTTCGTTACATTTTTTAATTATACTCATTTCAAGTAAACTCTCATGGCTACCCTCAGGAAACTCTCATGGCTACCCTCAGGAAACTCTCTACCCTCAGGAAACTCTCATGGCCTCAGGAAAGCACCTTTACAGCTCAATGAAAACCGCTCGACTTTGGTCAAAGAGCAATTAGCACGCTTCGGTCTTGACTCCGCGTGTTCTATTCTAATGTAAAGCCAGCGCAAAATACCGAGCTAAAATATTAAAATTATCAGTACTTTACCTCGTTTAAAAACTAATAGGGTTTGTAACCTCCCCCTAAATGGGGGAGAACTTTGAGGTCTGCGTGAAATGTGAGACTGTTAAGCAAGTGAAAAACTTTTTTGCTTTTTACTTTTGCGGAACTAAATAATTTACGAGGGCCTAAGTGGTAATAGGTAGAAGGTAGGTACCGCAGTGGTGGTGGTATTCAGTGAGAATATTAATTATATTGTTAAATATTATGTTATAATCTAACACACTCGTAATGTCGTAATCGATAGCATATGTCTGAGTTTATTTTTTCACCCAATGAAATAAAAAATAAAACTTAGCGCCGGTTCCATTATCATAAAACAAACCGTTTTCGCTTACTGTCCGTCAGCTTTTGAAACGCCATACAAAACACGTCAATAACTAGCTTCAAAGCTAAAAAAAACACGAGTGCCGCCAAAAAAGAGCTTTTGGCCAATAAATTATATACTGTTGGAGTGTGCTTAACAAGGCCTTCCAATTTGATACCCTTATTGTAATATTCGCAGCTTCATTTTTCGAACTCGAAAATGGAGCTATACTGCCGCCAAAATAAATGTTTTCAAAAAAAATATACCCTTTGATACTTGGAGGGATGTAATATTGCAGGATGTAATAACTATATAGTATGGATAACCAGTACGTCTAAATCTGTTCCGGCATTTAAAAGTTATGGTGGAATAAAGAAACTCACATACATACAAACATACATCAATACTAAAAACAATACACTCCTTTTTTTGAGCAGTCGTGTAAAAAGTAACGAGACGTTGGAAAATCGATCCGTTTCATTTGTAAAGGAATGGGGGTTAATGGTAAGTGGTGGTCATTTCGCTGATATTACATTTTTGTCATTTGGTGATATTCAAAAATTGCACCGCTGAATATACATTATCATTCATGATAGTGAAAATAAAAGGTAGCGGCCTATTATAGTCTACATGTTTTATTACTTTGCCCCGCTTCACTTTTCGTTTATGCAGTGAGTTCAGATTTTATGCTAATTCCTAACATACTAGACCAACTTTGTATACCCATTTTAGGAAATTATTACAATACTAGTTTTCCCGCCCGCGACTTCGTTCGCGTGCATTACTGAATATCGCGAAAAAATGCATCCTATTTTCTTCTAGGATATTCAAAACCAACGCAAAATTAGGTATAGCACCACTCTTGATGTTTTTGACATACTTGTTATTTCGTTTCCATGGCAACCACAGACCATTCTGTGATGGCCACCGTTACTTACAGTGAGTAATCAACATTTTCCAGTTTTCCCGTGGAAATTTTCAATTTTCCGGGATAAAAAGTATCCTATGTTTTATTCTAGGGTATAAGTTATCTCCATTCCAAATTTCATCAAAATCCGTCTAGCCGTTATCGCGTGAAAGCTCCCCAAACAAACAAACAGACAACGTTTCACTTTTATATATTGGTATGGATTATTATATTCTAGTTGCAGACGCTAGAGCTAAATTCATGTGCGTTGTTTCAAATGGAAATGTCTTGGATAAATTATCGTAAATGTGCTTAAAGCTCCAGCCAATTTGGGACACTTTTACCTTTCGATAAATTCGACTGTGATGTTTGTTTTTATGTTTTACGCTCAAATAACAGTTAAAGGTTAGGTAGTATGAGCTCGCTTACTTTCCGTCAGCTTTTGACATAAACGCCATTCAAAAATCGTCAAATATAACGAGACGTTGGAAAAACGACTCATTTCATTTTTAATAGGAATGGGAGTTACTGAACAACTTTACTGCGAATGCAAAAAATGTTGCAAATATTGTCTTTTTATACTTTTCATATACACTTTTGCCATAAGCTAACTGTTATAGAACTATTTAGAAAAAAATAATTTTGCCGCCTTCAATTAAAGATGGCGGCTAAGGCTTCCACTTCTTGAGGCCGTTTAGTTTTTCGTAAGGACCTCATATCTAAGCAATACAAATCATAACATCTTCTATACCACCATTTGTAGGACAAAGTTTCATATTTTCCCCCAATGATTGGCCTATCAGGCAGATTAACGTGTTTAGTGAATCAACTATTACTAGGTACCTACTGATTAAAATGTAACGTTAAGCAAGCGGCCCTAAGAGCAAGAAAAATGGCAAGGTGTGAGCGATACCCGTGCGAAGCCGGGGCGAGTCGCTAGGTATAAATATATATATAGAAGATAATGGAAAAATACTTTTTCAGTGGAAGAGTTGGCGCCTAACGACGATCCCATTGTAAGGAGAAGTTCTGTTGATCTAAGTTACTGACATGAAAAAACAATACACATTAATTAGATTGGTCTAGTGGCTAGTAACCCTAGGAACGAAATCAAACGGTCGTGGGTTCGAATCCTGCAAGTTGCAATCATTTGTGTGATGAGCAGAAATGTTTGTTTCCGAGTCATAGATATTCGTATTTATGTATGTTTATCCGTTATCTAGTGCCCATATTACAGGGTATCCTAGTTTGGGGCTAGGTAATTGGTGTGGAATTTTTTCAAATGTATTTTTTTTATTTATTTCAATCACAAGCAAAACAATTGTTTCTATTGTTTTAGTTAAATTAAAAACAACAGAAACATTTATACATTTTCTGAGCCAGAATAATTTTATTTTTACCATCACAGAAATAAATTGTAAATTTTATGCAGCGCCATCTGTGCATGTTTCAGCAAAACTCGTGTTCAGCCGTACAACAGATTCCACGACAATTTCTCGTCTGCTTATAAAGTCATGTTACCAAACGTAGTGTAATAAGCAGCCAACCGGTGGCAGCACGGCATGTGTTCCAGACAAAAACAACTTCACATTACTCCATACTACAAAATGAAGTCGCTTCAAAATAAAGGCATACAATAATGTCAGAAGTACATAAACGTATTTATGTTTATTATGTATGTTTCGTATTATTCGTATTCGTATTTATGTATGTTTATCCGTTATCTAGTGCCCATATTAAAGGGTATCCTAGTTTAGGGCTAGGTACTTGGTATGAAATTGTTATTATATGAATTATACTAGCTGATGCCCGCGGCTTCGCACGAGTGGTCATTTATTTTGGTTTAAAGTACTCTATGTGCTATTCCACAACCTAAAATACCAATATACCAACATTTGATTCAAATTCCTTCAGCCGTCAACAATATTTTTATCGATTGCTCGGCTTCTAATTGTTGGATTGAGATCTCAAATACGCCGGTTTTTAAGTAAAAACCTAAGCTATCCAATAATGAAAATTACATTGCAATCAGTCCAGCACTTTTTACGTGATGCGCGACAAACTAACAAACATACAAACAGACAGACACGATTTAAAAAAATGTTCTATTCTTGTTCAGTAGCTTATTTTAAGTACCCTAGACCATTTCTTTTTTATTTATCTTCTTTGTACAGACTTTTTCTTCTTATTGCTTTATTATCAGTATATATTATATAAGTAAAAAACATCGAAATCCTTTTAAGGTCACCTTACTTAAGTAAATAAAATAACTTTAATAATCGTAGTTAGCAATGTGCGATTAAAAAAAGTATAATATTGCAAGCGTCCGACACCAAAG
This sequence comes from Alsophila aescularia, assembly GCA_946251855.1. Classification (NCBI taxonomy): domain Eukaryota; kingdom Metazoa; phylum Arthropoda; class Insecta; order Lepidoptera; family Geometridae; genus Alsophila; species Alsophila aescularia. The sequence goes on from OX276378.1 coordinate 66,403,107, forward strand.
AGTATTATACAAATACTATCCGAAACCATGGTCGGCCCCTCACTAGGGCATGCAAAATCGAATGGTTTTCGATTCCGAAACTTGAGCTCCGACTCCAGATACTGGACACCTATTCCGGAACTATCAACATCTTAATGGTTTTTGATTTCTAGGAAAAGAAAGATTTCTACGAATCAAACAAGTTGTGATCTATCAGTCTTTTTATCAATATAAGAATGCCACGGACAATGTGTGGATTTTCTTCTTTTCATGAAAACGTACCTTCCGGTTTAATCGAAAAAAGTTGATTCAAAAATAAAGTTTGTAGATCGATTGAACTGGACCATAATAATATCTAGCCTGGGTTTGCAGCGTTTCACTTTTTCGCAACAAGAAAATATAACAAAGTGAATGCTACTATTATTTTTAGTTCACGTCTTTATATATTCAATATAATGTAACTTCACAAAGCCTAAAACCAGTTTTTAAATTCACTCATTTTACTAGTACTAGGTTGCTGAATAGCCATAGATTTATCTTCTTCTGGAGAATGAAAAGTAAAAAATAAAAATGGAGAAACAAAGTTTATCAGATTTAGTGTTATGATTACATACAATATAATTTTATTAATATGCACATGATTGTACTATTTATGTAATACGTATGTATGGGTAAGATAGACGACAAACATATTCGAGGACATCACTGTCATCGAATCATCATTATGAACAACTTGGAACTACTTTTACTATGAGATCAATCCCAGAAATCGTGAAAAATTGAAGCTGTTCCATCTCAATGAACGCGAATGGCATTTTTTATGGATCAGCTGCGTATACATGTTTTATAGTTAGTATGAGTTGTCTTGCGAAAGCGAAGGGATTCAAAATGTTTTAAGCATAGCATTCCGAGCTGGTTGCCAATGTTTTGGTCCAGTGAGTAAAATCCTTATATCTCGTATTCCTGTTTTATTTGGAAAACTGGCCACAAAGAAATAACAAAATACATAAAATAAAGTACACCTAGGCCTACCTAGGCCATTTTCTGAGGGTCTCAGGTAATTGAGTGCTTGGGTAAAGATGGTCTCTCACTCCTTTGATGAGTTGTTTAACACAGTCATCTGAAGCTAAATTTAGTGTTCACTTTAGTGTTCTGCCCAATTTTTTATTTCAATATTTTTTTTATTTAATTTTATACATTTTTTTATTATTATTTTTTATTGATGTTTTTGCCTAAATTATAACACGTACCTACTAACATTGTATAATAAGTTTGTTACTAACTCATTATGAATCTTTATCTGAAATAAATGAATTTATTATTATAAATTATTTCCAAAAAGCAAAGATAGGACTTTACGATAGCTGTAAAGCTAAAACGCACAAATTGTTTCGTAAGAAATGTTATAACTTGTGAATTGGACCCTCAAAGACATCATATCTAGGGACGTGACAATATTGCCACCATAGCTTATAACAAACGCCATACTGTTGTAAGGTGCTACTGGACAGTGAAACTAGCATCAGACGAAGGGAGGCGTTTGGCGCGCCACTCCGGGAAAACGCGCTCCGGAGAGCAGCGCTGCTCCCAGGGTAAGCGTCTGGTGGATTGGACGTTGATGTCTGCAATGCGACATTATTAAATTTGGTAAATGCTTCAAAATAACTATATCTGTGACTAATATATCTATAACTTGTGGGTACCAACCTTGTGCAGGCCACATAGGGAATACGAGGATACTCGTTGCTTTATCTTGGATAATCTTTTGAATGCTGTTTATAACAACGACAAAAGTGGAACGGAATAAAATAATATATGGTTCCAGCTTATTGTAAATGCATCTGTAAATGCTGATGGCACCCAGGTCCTGTACCGAAGACACATATATGTGACACTTAGCATTGCTACTTTATGCAAATAAATCAAACTCCGGTTAATATATGTTAAATAACCACAGTTTCCTCATCTCGCACAACTTCCAAAGGTCACGAAGAAGTGTATTTAAATGTGGAAATTGTAAACCACCTATGTTTAAATATCTTATTGCCGTGGTGTTATGTCTACGCGTAGCAAGATAGCGCATTCAGATTTATCCCGAGCAAAACATTTGAGGGCCAAGACTGATAGTAAAACCAAATAGTTAATGCGGAAACGGAGTTCACAATGCTTCCAAGAACCGTAAACCCGTGATCAGTCACAAAATGCTCCACAGCTAGTGCGTGACGCGTCAGCGAAATTTACATAGCATAACTTGAGGTTTATATAGGATTATTTACTAATTAAATTTTCTCATTTCACCTGTTCAGGTTCAGGCGGAAATTTAACTTTTACTTCATCATTATGATCCATGCTGCTGTAAAAATAAATAATTTTGTCACTTCAATATTGTAGTAAAAGCCATCCATATCGCGCCACTGGACATGCTGACACCAGCAGTGCGATTACGTAATGTTGATCATATCGGTTTCAAGCCGTCAAATTCATTAGTGCCTTGCAATAGAGTCGATTTTGCAATGAAAAAAGTGACAATATGATTGAAGCCAAGTTCTGTGGTCGGGCCCTAGAACTCCGAACAACTGGGGAAAGTCGGTGGTCTGATTTTAACGGTGGGTAATCTTTTTCTTTTCCAAATTAGCTATCTTATTACATTTTCTACAAATTCAAATTCAATTATTTATTCGCATAAATGTGGTACAGGTACAGGTAACGATAGTGTCATTTGTGTGGTATAATCAATAAATTCTTAAAACTTGCCAGCTGTTTGTGGCTGCAATTGGCTTTTGTCATAATTTATTATAAATCCCAAACATTCCAATAACGCTACGGTTTCCTTTACATTAACGAATATATTCATCATAGCTACAACCCGTACAAAGCAAATCATTCAAAATGGATACGGATTTAAAGCCACGACTACGTGAATGAGTACAACCTCTCTAATAATCTTAGTAAAGCACCTTGGTGCTATCGCTAGTCCATAAATCATCGCGTTAGACTCATAAGTAATGTTTTCACTCAAGTTTGGTGCGATGTATTGGAATCGAAGGTAAATCAACAGGTATAAGAAAGTACATTTTTTTTAAAGTTTATAATCGTCATAAACCATTTTGTTTGTACTATCCTCCAGGCAGTTCTAAAATTCTCCATTTTAAAATGTATTTTAGGTTTGAAACGGCTTAGACATTTTAAATTCAGAATAAACATATTACCCCTGTTAAACTTAGGAGCTAAATATGTACTGGATATAAACTGATCACAACGTCTTGGCTTAACCTTTAATATAGCTCCCAACTTAAGTAGGTTTTCAACCACAGATGACATGTCACGCTGTTCACTTGATTTGAGGTACAACAGATTGAAGCGCTTTAGTTATAAACGGAATAGACACTCCACACAGTACCCAGTTAAGAATACTAGCATTATTTATTATACGAATCCAACAGTTATAGAAGAATTGAACCCGGCCCGGCCGGAATGTACCTGTATTATGCTCTTGTTGAGACACAAGATTGGCTCTGGTTCGCTCTGTATTGTTCCGCCGCCGCCGTCGCTTGTGCCCTTATCGGCTCTGGCCACCGCGATTTCAAGGATAACCTCCTCTGACCTCCCCGCCTTTTCTGCTCATCGGGTAACGAGGAGATCCAGCCCACTTTCCCTGGAAATGCTGACGGACTGGCATGACAGTATTCTGAGTCATGGCTGGGTTAGACCCTGCCGGTTGAACAGCCTTTTTAATTTTATTTACAGTTTTTTTTTGCAAACTTATAACAAATAATGTTTCATCACGCTGGCAATCCTGAATGGTTTGGCCAAACCTGGTGTAATCATTTTGATCCTTGTCTGGTTTCTGTATAATGTAAGTCACATGATATGCGAAAACTATCACTGAGGGTCCTAATCGCTTCAACCTTATTGTCAGTCCGGCGCAACTACAAAGAAATTCTTAAATTTGTCTCAAATGTATGGCAGAACAGTGAAGTTCATTTGTTTTTCAGATCCCAATGAAAGGACCAAAAAGAACGAACTATAGAGGCTAAACATGATAATATTACTATATACTCTATGGTCCATTGAAATTTGTCAAGAGACAAGAAAAGTTTAGAATTTATAATTTTATTCATATTATTGTTAATAACGTACTGTTTTGTGTTTTCTTTGAAGAATCATCAGTTTATAGTGTTAAACCAGTTTAAATGATAATTTTAAAATGCCACCAACTTTAGAAAGCTACAGCAGATATGTTTTATGTGGAGTTCGCGCCAGTCGCGAAAACCAGAACAAAAAGGAAATTTATGGCATGATTTCCTATTGATCAGCGCCGGTAAGCATTAATATGATATTGCTTAGTGCCACCTCCCATCAACGTGACCATAAATGATAATTTAGATGATATGACTTTCATTTTGTGTTTTCATATTGTTTCAACACTAGGGATGCGCAAGGTAAAATAACTATTAACTATCGATAAAGCTATCGTAGGCTAGGTCAGGCTGCCTATAACTTATTTCCATAACATTAATCAACATGTTTATTTCCAGATGCAGAAAATGAGGATCTAGCATTCATTCCTATATCGACCAGTCATACGTAACATACACTTATGAGTGTGAGTGCGTGCTACATCTCAATTCAGAGTGAAGCACTAGTAGGTAAGCTTGCCTATGCTTGCAAAATTAATTTTCGTATGTACTATGTAAAAAAGTATTATAAATAAAATGTTCGGTAGTTCAAAAGTGTTTTATTTTTAAGTTTTTATTACATGGCTCCACAGTTACCTGTTGCAATGGGTATCCAATAAGCCCAACGTTGTTGCATTGTGACAAAACATCGTTGTGCTTATCTGAACCGTCTTTCATTAATATGAAACCTTGACGAGGGCATGCATGTTTTATCGATATCGATAAAACCAAGAATATGTGCAAGCAAGCACTACTCTATCCGTTAGGTTGGTAGCATTGTCAAGATAGGCCAACGTCTGACCTTTAATGTTAGTAATGTTGGATGCATTGTTGCCAATAAATTTCTGCCAAATTGCTTTCATTGGCTAGTAGGGAGGTCCCGCCTCTTAAAACGTAGTGATTATATTCTCTTTGCTTATTGTCACTTGTTATTAGTGACGTCATCGCCCTGCCTATAGCTGTGATGCTGATACCGAGCTGCTGTCGAACAGTTTCGAACAGAAAAAGACGGTTGCATCGGAGGTGGTGGTGGAGGCGGCAGCGGATTGTTTTGTTGGGACGTAAACACAAACAAAATTTCAACCTAAGCATAGCATTTTTCATAGGAGCTGGGTAGTGCCACCGATTCATCGAGATATATCTTTACACTTGTTATACTGAATTGAAAACACTAAGAACTAAACTAGTCAAAATTCTTAAACGCGTCTGCCAGAGCGTGTGGTATATGGCTGTTTTACTGGCGAGTTCTGCTGGGCCGGCTTTTGCTTTTTCGAAGGTTCTGGTAACAACTCACCTTGAGCAGCTGGACATGGAGGTGAAACAGGCAATTGCTCAGCTTGGTTCGATTGGTGATCTAAATGATCAATGAAAGCCGGTTTGAGCCTATCGATACTCACAACCATACCTGTTGCCTTTGACGTCAAGAGTAAACGTTTTACCATCACGCTAACGCTCAAGTACTTTATATGGGCCAGTATAAGGTGGTTGCAGTGCTCTTCGTATGGTATCGTCTCTTAGAAAAACGTGCGACGTGGTTGCTAGATTTTTAAATATAAAGGAGGATTTTTCCCCATTTCGAGTTGCTGGTAGAGGCCGTAAAGTTGACATTTTGTGTCGCAGTTGCACAACGAAATCAGCAGGGTCTTGGAATTTTTCCCATGCGGGAGAAGGTACTAGTAACTCTCCAGGGAGTCTAAGAGGCTCACCGTAGAGCAGTTCTGCGACCGTGGCTTCCAGATCCTCTTTAAATGCCGATCGCATTCCTAGGAGAACCATCGAAGTGATCTTACCCAAGATTCATTGTGGCACATCAAAGCTGCCTTAAGCTGGCGATGAATCGTCTCAATCATCCCGTTAGCACAGGGGTGGTATGAAGTGGTTCTAATACGCTTGGTGGCAAATTGAAACAACAATCGCTGAAACAGGTCCGACTCAAATTGAGCGCCCTGGTCTGTTGTTATAACCGACGGCAGACCAAAGCGAGGAATCCATTCTCTGGTGAAAGTTTCAACTACTTCCTCCGCTGTAATAGAGCGCATGGGCCACACCTCAGGCCATCTAGACACTCTGTCTATCGCCGTCAAACAATAACGATATTCATTACAAACAGGCAGAGGACCAATGATGTCTATATGGACATGCAAAAAACGACCAGATGGTAAATCAAATTTACCTAGGGGAGCTGAGTTGTGTCTTGAAACCTTGCTGCGCTGACACGCTTCACAAGATCGAAACCAGGCTCGGCAATCCTTTCTCACCATAGGCCAAACAAAATTATCTACAACGAGACGCGTTGTAGCTCATGCACCAGGATGACTTAGATTGTGCAATTTGTTAAAAGCAGCACGGCGAAAAGAAGGGGCCAAATAAGGACGCCGTAGAAATGTCACAGTAAAAGCAAGTGTTAGTCCCTGGTATGCTCATCTTAGTCAGGGACAGACTAGAGCCACCTTTAAGTAAAATGCTCAGTTCCTGATCGAAGGCCTGTGCCTTTTCGAGGGCTTCATAATCTTGCTCCATGGATATTGCATCGATATCTTTACGTGACATAGCGTCAACATGACTTTATCTTCCCCTTTTATGTACTGGATGTCGGTAGTAAATTGACTGATGAACGACAGCTGATTTAGTTGCGGGGGTGGAAGTTTTTCCCGACGCTATAAGAACGCATACAAAAGTGGCTTATGATCTGTAAATATGGTGGCGTGCTGTACCTCTAGGATATAACGAAAATGTTGAACACTTTCGTACACCGCTAGCAATTCTCTATAATAAGCTGGCCACTGTGTTTGTTGTGGAGTTAGCTTCTTGCTGATCCAGGGGAAACCACTGATTATTAACCATCTGTTGCAAACAGGATCCGATGTGAACGCCGGACGTATCAGTAAATAGGCCCAACTTGGCGTCACTGATTGGGTGTTGTAGCAGCGTTACATTGGAAAGACTTTTCTTACAAGCCTCAAATTGCTGGAGCAGCTCGGGTGTCCATGGGAATGGTTTTGCACCCTTACTGTTAGTTGATACCAATGCATCAATTAAGGGAGCTTGAAACTGTGCAGCTCAAGGAACAAATCTACGGTAGTAGTTAAGCATGCCAAGAAATCGGCGCATGCTTTGTACTGTTTTAGGTGGTGGGAAATCCAGCAAAGCTTTGATGCGATCCTGTGGGGGGCGAGTACCGTCGCCGCTGACATGATATCCCAAGAAAAATATTTCACTAACTCCTAAGACACACTTAGAAGGGTTTATTAATACACCATATTCCTGCAGTCGTTTGAAAAGAATGCGCAAATGATGCAGGTGGGCATTCTCGTCTTTTGAGAATACGAGAATGTCATCAACGTATGGAAAACAAAACTCGAGGCCCCGGATGACCTCATCTATGAAACGCTGGAAAGTTTGTCCAGCGTTTCTCAGCCCAAAGGCCATGTACGGAAATTCAAAGATACCAAATGGAGTAACGATGTCTGTTTTAGCAATATCCTCCTTGTGTACAGGTATTTGATGGTATGCCTTAACAAGATCTAAAGTACTAAATACCTTGGCGCCAGCAAGATTGTGAGCGAAATCATTTATGTGGCGAACCGGGTAACGGTCTGGTACGGGCCTGGCGTTCAGGGCGCGGTAGTCGCCGCAAGGACGCCAGGCGTTATCATTTTTTACTGCCATATGTAATGGTGATGACCTTGCGCTTTTAGACGGCCGAGCTGTCCCACATCGTACCATCTCCTCCAATTCTTTCTGGGCCGAAACGTTTTTATGCGGCGCCAGACGTCTGGGACGACAGGATACGCGAGGTCCCTCTGTAGTTTTTATGTAATGTACTGTGTCATGTTTTATTTCTCTGGGAAGGCCGGGTGGTCGAGCTATATCCGGGAATTCAGCTAGAAGCTGTGTAAAAATGGACTTACCGGAAGCTACCGCTCGTACGCTAGGTTGATCAATGCTGGCAGCAGAAGTAGCTGCTGTTAATCCAGTAATGCCATCGACCAATTTGTTATTACAGCAATCGGGCAAAAAGTGATAAAATGCCAAAAAATCAGAGCCTATAAGAAAAGAAATCAAGAGAAATCGCGGCGTAGTCCAAAATTGAGTTTGAGGTTGACTGTACCAAAGGTTCCTATGCTGCTTCCGTTGGCAGCGCTAAGTCCATAATCTGTAGCTTGTCTACGTGAAAGCAACCAACTATGTGGGAAATAACACAGATCTGACCCTGTTTCAATCAGAAAACGTCGCTTGATCACCTGGTCGGTGACAAACAGGCGGCGGCCGATGTTTTGACAATCAGTTGCCGCCGCTACTGATTACTGGTTGAGTTTTCCGCCATCCAGTTGCAGGGTTTGACACATTTAGTGGCTTTATTACCCCATTTTCTGTGGTACCATCACCGCTTCAAACTGTTTGAGGGTCTACTTGAAGAAATAGACCTGTCGCGTGTGGGTCAGCGTTCCTGCCTGGAAAGGGCACCTACTTGGTAACTTACCTCTTCCAATCGTTGCGCTAACTTGTCTAAAGTTAAAGTCGAAAATGTCGAACATACAACCGGTGCCGGGGCTAATTTTACAATTTTGTCGGCCAACTCAGAGACTTTGTCTAAATTGAGGTCAGTATGCGCCGCTAGGATTACCTGGACTTGTTGAGGCAGGCTGTGCAGCCAAAGTTGGCGAATGATGTTATCATCTGAGAGGGCCGTCCCAGCAAGAGAACGAAGGTGTCATTAGAACTGGGATGGTTTCCTATCACTAAGTTCTTCTTCGCTTAAAAGTTGACGAACTCTTTTCTCCTGGGAAGTTGAAAGACGCTGTATAAGTATCTCTTTTAATTTATCATATTTCCCTTCAACTGGGGGATTTGTTATAAGATCTTCAATCTCACCTACCAATTTCTGGTCGAGGTGTCCTATTACATAATAATATTTTGTTGTATCCCCTACAATATTCGCGATTTGAAATTGGGCCTCCACCTGAGCAAACCAAATCGCTGGCTTGTCAGCTCAAAATGAGGGTAATTTTGTTGCAACTCTGCATACATTTGCTTCCACCTCACTTTGACCAAGCTGTTTCTTTAAAACAGCGTTTTCTGCTAAGAGCTGTTGCAGTTGCACCTGTAGCTGCTCTTCCGCCATAGTGTTGTTTAATCTTAATAATACCACACACTCAAGCCAAGCAATATGTACAATAACATGAAAAGCAAAAATATATGGTAATTTGGCAATCACGTGACCAATACCAAAACTATAAAATATATGTAAAATATATTTAAATAATTAAACGGGACTTAATCGCGCTGAAAACTTAATATTTATTTACCTCGTGTTACAAAATATCATAACAATACATTTTAGAATATACCGTCTGGCAACATTGCCACAGACCCTCTGGTGGCTAGTGAGTCTGTGGTAATCTATCTGATCTGTGGTGGTCTATGCGACCTGTGGTCTGTGGCCGGACTCACTAGTGACTGGTCAGTCTGTGGTAGTCTACCTGATCTGTAGTCTATGACATTGGTTTTGTCTATGAAGTTAGTTGAGTTGTTTGGAAATACGGTTGCTCGAGCCATTCGATCACCAACAGTCGACCTGAGAGGTTCTGCCCTCAAGTGAATATAAAACTACTCGTACTACTAAGTACCCGATAATTGATATATAATTACTGTGAAATAAATTTAAACTGTGGAAGAAAATAAATCGCTGATTCGAATAGAAGGTGTTTTCTTCATCGACGCTTACAACTTCAGAAGTGGGATCACGATAACAAGGTAATGTAATTATTATTATTTTTTTCTTTGCCTCTCTACCCTCTTTTTATAAAAAGCATGGAATAAATAACTTGTTACCGTCCATCTTCCCACCTTGTGCGCTGATTGCTAGCATTTGCTCAGGGCACTCCCTGAGAATTATAGCAAATGGTGAATTGAGTGGTCTATGATCCTGACCGTATTTGGCCAGGGCACTCCCTGGTAAGACGGCTGCGAGATTAGATTACTAAATACTTTTAGGATTTAATGTTAGAGAAGTCCCGTATGAGTTGTTAACACGTGGTGAGGTCACTCCCTGATAGTGATAGCAAGTCATTACTTGGATGGTCCAGGATCTCGACAGAATTTGGCTGCTGGTAATGCAGTTACGTGACTGGACAATTTAATCCTTTTTTTTTTAAATATCGTTTAAGATAGTCCCGTATGAGTTGTTAACACGTGGTCAGGGCACTCCCTGATAGTGATAGCAAATCACTAATAAGATGGTGCAGGATCTCGACTGAATTTGGCCAGGGCCACTCCCTGGCAATGCAGTTGCGTGACTGGACTATTATTTTTAAAATATCTGCCTATTTAATATTTATGGGGTTTGCCATAATTTGGCCAGGGCTTGGCAATATGGTAGCAAATTACCCAATGATCTTCTATGTTATTAACCCTTGGTCAAGGTACCCCTTTAATAGTGTTGTTAAGCATGGAAAACGTTAGAGGTAAAATAAATTAGTGGATGAATAATTGAGATTATCTAAATGAGCATTGATGCGTCCTTTTTCTTGTTAGACAATGGACCGTGACGGGTCACGGACAACCCCGCGCAGCCGAGACGGCAGCCGAACGAGTGGGGGTCGACGCAGCCGGCGCAGTAAGGAGCGCCGCTGCGACAAAACACCGGAGCGTTGCATCCAGCGGCGGAGTCCGAGCCGAAGTGATCGCAGTGACCGGAGCCGCCACAACATGGAGGTTCGTGGCTATGCCTGGATTGGCGTTCCGCTGAACGCCAATCCAGGCATAGTATTGAACGTCGCAGTGAACGACCGAGTGAGCCTCGTAGTAGGAGTCGCAGTCGGTTTCGAAACCAACGTGGCAGCAGAATTGATAGCAGTTACCAAGGTAACCGAAATAGGAAACGTAGTTTAGATAGCCTTGAATGTGAAAGCGAAAAGCGTAATTCGAAAAGGAGCAGACATGATGAAAGTGACCACACATCTAATAATCTTTTAAAATCATTTTTAGATGCAATTAATGGTATGAAGTCTGGTACAAGTGAGAAGTTCTCATTCTTGCATAACGTCATACCTGAATTTGATCCAATGGATAAAGAACAAACTATTAATGCATGGCTGTCAAAAGTCGAGGAATGTAGACAAATTTACGAATGGTCTGAAAAACAAGTTGTACATTATGCCTTACCTAAACTCGCGGGAATTGCCAAAACATGGTACCAAAGACAGACAAGACAAGACAAGACAGGACAGGTCGTATGGTTTGCTTTAACTGTAACGAACCAGGTCACCCCATCTATAAATGCCATAAGCCGTTATTAAAATGTAGCAGCTGTAATCTAATAGGCCATTTAGCTAATACATGTCCCAAAACAGAAATTGCACAGAAATCTGACAAAGAAAAAACTGTGCTTAACATTGCCAGTCAAGTGTCTTCTAGCATATACACTTTTCCGATAAATATTAATGGCACTAGTGTTCAATGTCACCTAGATTTGGGGAGCGAATGTACTTTAATGCGCTTATCTGACGCTTCAAAGTTAGGAATTAACTGGACATCAAATGATCTACCTTTATTGAAAGGTCTTGGCAACATACCGTATCACCCTATTGGCAGCTCAAAAGTAAACATTGAAGTCCAGGGTATTACCGAAAACGATGTTGAAATATTAGTAGTTAATGACCATCTCATTAACTATCCAATTCTACTAGCCCTAGCTAGCCCTTGCTTCTGCTTCTTTCTTCTTTCTTTTGAATGCCCATTCATTTTCAGAACGGACAGGTATAAAAATAACTAAGACTATGGATAGTTTAGAAATAAGCAGAATTACTAACATTAAAATACATTTAACTTGCAGTGTACAAACTCACATTAGCCCCGAAAAAATTAGACCTGTTAAAGTAAAGGCAACTTGTGACTTTACAGGCAGTATATTAGTCAAGGGGGGTATTCGCGGTAAAAGTGGTTCCGAATTTTACTTGTTTCCTGGCGAATATGAATTACGTAATGGTGAGGGCTGTCTTCTAATTTTGAATTTGGGTGCTAATGATTTGATACTAGAATGTGAACAGTTGCTTACTCGCAGTAAGCCTATTAATAATTGCAAATACGTATATAATGTCAAGTCAACAGATTATGATGATGAGTTTAACCCTGTTATTGGAGAAAACATTACTAACGAACAGAAACAGACGGTTAAGGATTTACTAGTTAAATTTAAAGACTGTTTTTCTTTCTGCCTCAAAGATCTTGGGTTCACTACTGTGGTCAAAATGGATATACAATTAAAAGATGAAGACCCTGTAGTTTACAGGCCTTATAGGCTTTCTTATTCTGAAAGAGAAGACGTACGGCGAATGGTAGCAGAAATGTTAGAGTGCGATATAGTTAAAGAGTCCTCATCGCCTTACGCAAGCCCCATTGTGTTAGTAAAAAAAGATGAGTGGTGAAAAACGCTTATGCGTTGACTACAGAGCGTTAAATAATAGGACTAAGCGTGACCATTATCCTCTCCCTAGAGTTGAAGACCTTCTCGACCAATTAGCCGGCCATAGCATTTTCATATCTCTTGACCTTGCGTCGGGATATTATCAAATCCCCATTTCGGAAGAATCTCAAGAGAAGACTGCATTTGTCACGCCAGATGGGCAGTATGAATACACAAGAATGCCCTTTGACCTGGCAAATGCTCCTTCAGTCTTTCAAAGGGCCATGCACAAAATTCTGAACAAAGCTAAGGTCGGTTATGTAATTATCTATATGGATGACGTCCTGATACCAGCGCGCTCATTTCGGGAAGCTTTACAGAGGTTAGTAGAAGTTTTGCAATTATTAAAGGAAGGAGGCTTGACTCTTAAATTAAAGAAATGTAAATTTATGTTTGATAAATTGGACTTTTTTGGGTTTTGAAGTAAGCGGTGACGGTATTCAGCCCGGGTCATCAAAGACTGAGGCGGTCTCAAAATTCCCCGCTCCTTCAAATCCGCATGATGTCAGGCGGTTTTTAGGTCTGGCTAGTTTTTTCAGAAGGTTTGTCAAAGACTTCGCTTTGATAGTCAGACCATTGACAAGACTCCTTAAGAAAAACTCATCTTGGAAATGGGGTATAGAGGAAGCTATGGCATTCACAGAAATAAAAAAAAAACGCTTGATCAGTAGACCTATCCTTGCCCTATATGATAAGACGTTGGAAACCCAGCTTCATACAGATGCCTGCAAGCTTGGTATCGCGGGCATACTTCTGCAAAAAGATAATAAAGGTTTATGGAGGGCTGTAGCATACTATAGTCCTCAGACCACTGTAGACGAGCAGAAACTTCACTCGTTTGAGCTCGAGACGTTAGCTGTGATAGCTTCATTGAGTAAATTTAGAGTGTACCTGCTAGGTTTACGGTTTAAAATAATAACTGACTGTAATTCACTACGCACCACCTTAACGAAAAGGGATCTAGTCCCTAAAATTGCGAGGTGGTGGGTACAATTACAGGAATACGATTGTGAAATTGAGTATCGACCTGGAGATAAAATGTCTCATGTCGACGCCTTGAGTCGAGCTCCATCGGACATAAGACTTGAAGATGTACATGTCTTTGATGGTCTTAATGTTACCACCGAAGACTGGATCACCACTGTACAGTCTTTGGACGATGAGGTAAAGCGTATCAAGGATATTTTGTCTGACCCAGGAACTCCAAATGTAGTGAATTATTTTCAAAATTACAAGTTGAAAAATGGCCGCGTCTATAGAATCATAGCTGAAAATACATTGAGATGGGTGAGTACCAAGAGGTTCTCGCTGGCAAATTGTAAAAGCCAATCACGATGATGTTAGTTCATGATGATGTTCATTTCGGAATTGAAAAGATCCTAGATCGTATTCGCGCGTTGTATTGGTTTCCCAAAATGAGATCTTTTGTATCCAAATATGTATCCGCATGTCTAGAATGTGCGCACCACAAAATGCCAACTGGTGCTCGACAGGGACACCTGCATCCCATAGAGAAAGTGAACATTCCCTTCCACACCATACATGCGGACCACGTAGGACCCTTTAATAAGAGTAAGAGGAAGAATACTATATCCTAGTTATAATAGATGCTTTCACAAAATTTGTGACATTAGCAGCAGTTAAAAGTACAAAGTCTTCAGAAACAATAAAACTTATAAGGAATCTCATTGGCTATTTTGGCACACCCACTCGTCTTATTACCGATAGAGGCAGTTGCTTTACAAGTAAAAAGTTCAAAGCTTTTACGCAGTCTCGGTGTGAAGCACATATTGAATGCTGTGGCAACATCTCGTGCAAATGGGCAAGTAGAACGATCAAATAGGACTATCTTAGCATCACTAGGCGCGATGACTCACGGTAAAGATTCTCGAACATCTCCCTGACATACAATTAGGCATCAACACGACAATTCACGATGTCACGAAAAGGACTCCTAATGAATTATTATTTGGAAGTAGAGTAACAAGCCCTTCGCAAGGTTTATTGAGTGAGGTTATTTCGGACGTCGGTGAAGGTGTAATAGAAGGCGATATTAACGACGTTAGAGCAAATGCCAGTTGCCTGATGCAAAAACAAGACGAGATCAGTAGATAACGGTATAATAGTCGTAGAAAAGCGGCAAGGAACTATAAAGAAGGCGACTTAGTTAGAATCGTAAGAGCAATTGCATCAGGTAGTGGGCAGTCCAAAAAGCTAGAACCTAAGCTACAGAGGCCTTACCGAATAATTAAAGTATTGCCAAATGACCGTTACATAGTTGAGGATACCCCGTTATCACGGAAAGGCCGACGATACGAAGCTGTTATTGCATCAGACAAAATGCAACCGTGGCTAAGTTTTAAATCGATTACAGACAGCGACATTGACAGTGATGATAGTAGTGATTCTAATGCCATTAAAAATCAAAATAATTACAACTTTACTAGCTAAATTATATATATAATTTTCTAGAATGATGACTTCTCACGTAATGCTTAAATCCTTAAAAGATTAACTTAAATAAAATTATAATAAGTTCATGTATATAGGTAAGGTAAGTGTAAAATGATTCGCGTTTATTATAAACATGGTCATGAATATAGACTGCAGATTGTGGGCATGCTGGGTACAATGATGTGTCGCCCAAGGAGAAGCAATATGCAGCCTATACATGGATAGTGAGTAGTGACATAATATATATACTCAGACTGCTTATTGTGAGCATGCCGGGCACATGAGTGTCTCTCAAAGAGAACCAGTGAGCAGTCTGAAGTAGTTCGTATAAAAACACTAGTTATTTAATTACATTTCTTTATTAAATGAATATATCTGATTCTTAATTGTGTACATACCAAAAAAAAATAATGTATCTATCAAAATGCTTGGTGTTTACCATTATTTTGTACATATTAAAACATGAGATTGCATAAGTATAGATATTGATTTCTATAACTTAAAGATATTCTGTACGTTAAAAGTTAATGTTAAACTATTGTAGTAAGTATCTACTGTAGGCATTTCTTTTTAAATATTTTTAAGTTCTATACTAAAACCAACGAAGGCACTCGTTGATTATCGGATGGCCGAGCTGTTACAAAATATCATAACAATACATTTTAGAATATACCGTCTGGCAACATTGCCACAGACCCACTGGTGGCTAGTGAGTCTGTGGTAATCTATCTGATCTGTGGTGGTCTATCCGACCTGTGGTCTGTGGCTGCAGCCCGATTCCATAACTTGACTTCAATCGAATTCTCAGTATCGCAACCACTAATGCCTTGCGATAGAGTCGAATTTGCTATGAAAAAAGTGATAATCCGATTGTAGCCAAGTTATGGAATTGGGCCCAATTACACGCTTACACTCGAGCAAGTTGCATTGATCGTGGTCACGAGAAGACTGAAGTAGTGGGTGTCAGCGTCGAGAAGGGCGAGCGTTGTCTCCAACTACCCGCATTTGGTTTTGTAAAAATTCAGAATTGTCACGACTCGCTACACTAACGACATCTGCAGATATCTTCTGACATAAACCGCGACGCGAACCCTTGCTTATCACGGGATTCCAGGACGCAGCCAACTTGAAACCCTCCTCTCGGTTAAAATTGGGATACTTTTTAATTTCAACCGCTTCACGTACAATCCTGGAGTAGTAGTGACGTTCCGTGGAGAGGATCTTCGGGTCATGGAGTTCAATCCAGTGATTAGGGTCCGATTCGAGCAAATGCTCAGCGATTGCAGATTTATTTATCTGGCGGTTCTTTACAGCTGCAATGTGTTCTTTGACCCTTTCCGCTATAGTACGCTTGGTTTGTCCAATGTAGGAACTACCGCAGCTGCAATCTATCTTATACACGCCAGGAGTTTGAAAAGGAATGACATCTTTCGGTGTTCTAACATGCCTTGCTAACTTGGGTGAAGGAGTATAAATGGTCTTGATAGACAAGTCCTTTAATAAAGCACCGACTTTATCCGTCACTCCTTTTACATAAGGCATGAAAGCCGGCCGTCTATCGACTATCACTTGCTACCATAGACTTGCTACGATAACACTTGCAAGAAGTATTGACACTGTCACTTGTTGCTAGAAGTGACAATCGATTGATACCAAATTATACCTATAGGTGGTGCTTCGATTCTCAAATTAACCTCTACCTTACTACACACACACTTGATATAATTTTGAAAAAGATACAATGATGTTGATGTTTCTTGTAGCTCGTAGACACCACGAACGTAAATGACGATACGTGCCACGACGAAATGCAGATGCAGTAGTCGCGACTAGGACGCGAGTTGCAAAAATAACGACGGAGGCGCTCGGCTCCGGGCTCGTCTCGTGCGTGTAAATGAGTCCGATGATTGTTTTTCTTACACAGATCCAATGCCAGGTGTATGTTAGTTCTGTCGAATAGAAACCAAGACTCTCTCTTGCGAGCCGATTGATTGGCTATAGCGTCTTTAGGAACGCTCTAAGCATTTGAACAGTGGTCGTAGGTCACCATTGCGGGAGCTTTTAGCTCCCCGAGTTGAACGCAGGCTCGTAAAAATCAAACTTTAATATTCACGGAGAAAAGCCGTTTATTCCGTATCACAAACTACGTTCATATTAATTTATTTACTATAATCTTTGATACACGACCAGAACCAAAAGCCGTAATGACACTAATAACTAAACTACTATTTTAGTGATGGGACTTTAGCGCGCCCGTTGGCATGCTAGTGATGTCGCCACACTTGTACGGTAGGGACTAAACAATATAAAAGTATACTAATCTTGGCTGTTATTTAGTTGGTCATTCTGGTCTAAGAATGAAAGGGAATCTTCTCGGTTTCGTTATTTTTGTCTTTCTCTTATTTTTTCCATCTTCCACATGTAATGACCTATTTTTTCTTCGTAAGATTATTTACGCATCGTGAACAAACAAAAGCAAACTTGTCTTAAATCCTAAGAAAATAAGTAACGATCAAAGAGAGGAACGCGTGCACTCGTTGCCTCGCACGGAAAAAGAATGAGATTACGGATGGCTGCTTAGTGCAGGGAGGGGAAAATCTGTATATTTAATCGAGTTTAAAAAAAAACTACTACTTCTAAAGCGTGCGAGTGTTGCCTTCTAGGTCAAAGGACTACATGTTAATTTTATATCGAAAATGAAACCACGAAATATTATCAGCATGTTGTTGTAAAGTTGCACATTATTCGATTAAATAGATATCCATTATTTTTAACAGCAAATCAATTTATGACCTCACTGAAACACGCTATTGCACTGGTAATTTGTTTTTATGCACTAATCACAGAATGAATGATACTCACCCTCGTTTGACGCAGGTGTCAGCAATTGCTATAGAAATATATAGTTATTTTGGGAACATCTACTTGGATACAATTATCCGCTACTAGATATTTTGTAATCAAATTTTTCAGTTTTTATTTATTCAGCCCAATTATAATCAGCCTCTCTTTAGCTAAGTGCAATAGATGATTAGCAAGGGTATGAAATTATGGGTGATCTACTAGATCATAAGATCCTGTCAAAAGATAGGGACTTCTGTCCAGGTACTATAGCCTGGTAAAGGGGATTGATCTAGAATCGAGGGGCGGGAGTAAGGAGGAAAGGGCGGGTCGAGGGGGGGGGGGGGGGAGAGAAGGGCTTACCCCCATGTTAACAGTCATAACAGTTTGTTCAAAATTGTAAGTTGACTTTGGCGCACACTTATTAATAAAAGTTTATTAAAAATCAGCCTGTGTTGCGGCTTTTGAATAAACCGTGTTACACACCGTGTAATACAGTTTGTTCGCCTTCGGCGACTAAACACCCGTAAGTTGACTTTGGTAAGTCAACTTACGTTGAAGTGAAGTTGATAAGTTGACTATGTGTAGTCATATCAAATTACTTTCATGCAAAAGCACACTATGACAATCAAACTGGCGACTACCTTCCATTTCACGATAATAATAAAACTGCGACTACCCTCCATTTCACGATACAAAAAAATGTAAACAGTGAAATGCTCCTACAAATTGTGATTCGTTTCACGTACACTAAACTACGATTTAAATAGCATTTCGTCGCACTAATAACACTAATATTATAAATCTGAGAAGTGTCATTTAGAGCTTTAAAAAAAAAACTCTATCGAGTGGAAAACTTCGTATGCGCGATGCAGAAATCCATACATTAGAATTGACAGTCCATACAAAACGACATAAAATGCATAAAATCCGATTAGTGCCATCTATCATTACATTTCATACTAATATTATGAATGTGAAAGTTAGTGAGGATGGATGGATGGATGTAGTGTACACTAAAATACGATTTAAAAAAAAAACTACGCTATTTCGTGAGTTGGAAAGGGTACTAGGGGGAAGCCCCCCCCCCCCCATTTCCTTCACCTTCTTCACCCCAACCCTTCTACAAACTCCTTGTTTTTTTCTAAACTTTAAACTGAAATATGACTTGAAGGTAGGCGGAAAAAACATAACATCTAAAACTTTTTGCTCTTTACTATTTATTAGCTTAAAATTAGTTATTGTGAAGTGTTTCACGTAAAAGTGGTATAAAAATATTAAACAGTGGCCGTTTACTAAATTCAAACAGTGAAGGCCTCTCATATGCAGTATTATTAGTAGTGCATCATCTTCTGGCTACAACCTATTCTACCTACAATCCATCCCTCAAGTTAGTGAAATGTCGAACTTGCAAGAGGTTCTGGACACACAGAGGCAGATTGAAGACACTCTGATGTCGAGAATGGCTGGTTTTGAGAAGCAGCTGAAGTCCACCGCGCCTGACAGTAAGCCAAGTTTAAAGAGGTTAAGTCAAGAGTTTGAAGATTTTAAAAACTCAATTTGGTCTATTTTGAAACTTCTGCGTACACTAGTAAACTCTCTGACTTACAAAGTTGACGAGTTGGACAATCAAAACCACCGAAATGCACTACTTTTCAATGGTGTTCAGGAATGTGATGGAGAGGATTGCTCAGCATTCTTAATGTTATTAATTCTAGAATGGGTTTTGTGGACATGCATGCATCCTCTTTTTTGCTCTGTCATCGCCTAGGATCTAAGAATTATAAGAGAAACCGACCTATACTTGTACGGTTTGCTGATGTTTCATGTCGCAACCAATTATGGTGATAAAAGAAACAGCTTAAATTTAGTTCTACAGTACTCAGCGAGTTTCTTACTAAAACCAGACAAGACATTTTTATCACTGCACGAAAAGATTTTGGTATTACTCGCTGCTGAGCCCAAGATGGGCTAGTTTATATTAAATTGCCGGATAGTGTCCGTATGCGAATTCGATCGGGCGCGTGATTTGGGCGTGCTTATAACTAAATTCCCAACGACAGGAGCTCCCATAAAGATCCCAATTGCAAGCACTACGGCGGCGCCCGCTGGGTATCGGCCTGCTGCAAACATTTCGACGGCCTCTGCCGCCGTTCCCGAGCCTCCTTTAACTCGCAGGAACGCTGCGGCCAGGGGGGGCAAAACGAACAAATGAATCCTGTGCTGATTTTCTGTGGATTCTTTGGAGCTCGTAGCTATACCACTACTATTGTACCTATACCTATTACATTAATTTCTGTTTTTAACTAAGTTTTTACCATGTTCATTTATTTATATTTTGTTCAATATTTGCATAATTCTTGAAACTACTGTTTAAGTAGGAAGTAGGTACCAAAATATTTAGATTTTCTTTTAATCAT
The DNA here is from genome assembly GCA_946251855.1 of Alsophila aescularia. Lineage (NCBI taxonomy): Eukaryota > Metazoa > Arthropoda > Insecta > Lepidoptera > Geometridae > Alsophila > Alsophila aescularia. Next base: position 66,423,446 of record OX276378.1, read on the forward strand.
TAATGCTGTTTTTGTTTCTTTAAGGTTGAAGTATTTTGTCACTTTCTTAAATGTCACTTAAATGGTCTGTCATGTTTACGAAGTCAGTTTTGTTTACTCCATGTTAATGTTTATATAGTCACAGAAGAAATGTTTAGTTGCACCCCAACAGTTTTTGTGCACTCTTTGCTCGAAGTCCCCAAGTTTAATTAAGTATTTACCAGATTTTGTTTTCTTCTTTTTAGCTTGCGAATAAACTATTAAAACCGTAGTTCGAGTATTTTAAAATCCTAGGCTATAATAGTTTTAAAAATTTACCTGGAAAACTGTAAAGTCTCTTTTTACTTTTTTCTGTTTGTTTCGATTTGTAAATCTTTTGATGTACAGAATTAGGTAATAATTAACATTAAGATTGTAGTTTGTTTAAATTTCTTTAAGAATATATTATTATTGGCCAGTAAGGTATATTGCCACATAAATAACTTTGCTACTTAGATTAATTTTGTAGTAGGTTTTATAATACACAGTATTTATTGTTTTTTTATTTATTTAGTATAAGCCTATTTTATTTATATAAAGATATTTATTTTTATTAGTATTTCATTATGTCTTCTAGTGATGATTCTTTTTTAACAGCTGTCTCTGATAGCTCTTACCTAAGTGCCAAAGAAACCGTACCCTCTCTAGCGTGCTTGCTAAATAATATATTTTCTCCCCACCCTAAGAACTGGAATGTTTGCCACATTAATGCTCAAAGCATTCCTGCTCATTTTAGCGAATTATATGATACTTTCTCCTCTGATTCTATACATGCGGTCCTGGTGTCAGAGAGTTGGCTTAAACCCTCTCTACCATCAACTTCCTTTCCAATACCTAATAGTGTCTTAATCCGTAATGACCGTGTTGAGAAAGGTGGCGGTGGTGTGGCAATCTATTTAAAAAGTCATCTCCCTTATAAAATTGTTCATCAGTCCCCCTTAGCTTATAGTTCGTCTCCGGAATACCTGTTCATTGAAATTGACTTAGGTATTAAGTTCCTTCTAGGTGTAGTGTATTGCCCACCAAATATAGTATTTTTTTTTATTTGAAAGTCATCTGGAAAATTTACTGTTAGACTACAACCGCGTCTTAATAATGGGCGATTTTAATACGTGCTTTTTGAAGCAGCATGTACGGTCACGTAAATTAACATCACTCATTGTCTCTTCTAACCTTAATTTTCTTGATCTTTCTCCAACTCATCACTCTCACACAAATTACTTCTTAGTTGACCTTATCATAACCTCCGAAGTTAACCTTATTTCCACCCATGGTCAGACGGAAGCCCCGGGGTTCTCTCGCCTCGATTTAATGTATGCCTCACTTAGTATTAGGCTTCCGAAATCTAAACCTATTATTTTAAATCAAAGGAACTTTGCTCGTATGAATTTAATTGAGTTAGACAATGATGCTTCATCAACAAATTGGTCTATGGTTGAAAAACTGGACACCATCGATGATAAAATTGTTTATTTACGGACTACTATTCTTAGTTTATTTGACCGTCATGCTCCTTTGCATCAAGTTAAGCTCAAGCACAAGCCATCCCCCTGGATGAATGATATAATACGAAGGGATATGTCAAAGAGAAATCGGGCTTTTCGTAAATATAAGCGAACATTTATAAAAAATCCAGAAATAGGTGCAACATGCTGTGTCGTAACGCAAAGCGGCGATACATAGCTGAGCAAATCGAACTTTCTACCCCTGCGGGTATTTGGCAGTTTTTGAGATCAATCGGAATTGGGACACCTAAATCTCATGACTCAAAGGTTCCTATCGACCTTAATGTTTTCAATGTGCACTTTACCTCTAGCTTTCCTGTGGATCCAATCACAAAAATACAAACTCTTAAAGAAATAGAGAACGGATCACATCTAGCTGTTGCTCCTTTTGACTTTGTACCCGTAAGCCAAGACTGCATTCTCAAAGTTATCCATTCACTTAAATCTAAAGCAATAGGTAGCGACGATATTGGGCGTGTTATGATTATGTATATTTTGAATCATCTTATCCCTGCGCTTACAAATATAATTAATTTCTACTTATCCACTGGGCACTTTCCTGATATGTGGCGAGAAGCATTCGTCTTACCTCTCCCTAAAATCTCTAACCCTTTCCTTCCTAACCAATTTCGCCCCATTTCTATTCTCCCTTTTCTCTCAAAAGTAATTGAATCTGTTGTCCATAACCAAGTCACAGAATTTCTATCTAAAGCTAATTTATTTAATCCACTTCAGTTTGGATTCCGAGTTGGTCATAGTACAACTACCGCGTTATTGAAAGTCACTGAGGATATAAGAGCAAATATGGAGAATTCTCAGGTAACGATTCTTGTCCTCATTGACTTCAGTAATGCATTCAATGTTGTGGATCATGACTTGCTTGTTGCCATATTACGCCATCTGAACTTCTCCCCTCTCAAACAATGCAACTTGATGGAAACGTCGAGGTTAATAAATATTAAGTTTTCAGCGCGATTAAGTCCCGTTTAAATATTTAACTATGTGTTCGAATCGCGAAAGTTTAAAAGTTATATTATTTTAATTTCAAAAGTTGTTTTTTTTTTTGGTATTTTTGTTTTTTGTCTCGTTACGGCTCTTATTTTAACATGGTCAGATTTTTGACAATTTTGAAATAAAAACCAGTTGGCAATAGCAGATTTGTGTCAAGTCAGTTATTTATTCTGTGGTTGTGTGCGGTCATCCTCGGCATAATTTCGATTTAATCTTTGCATCAAACATTTTACTTATTACGTAATGTAACACGCATTTACTTCATATTACGTCCATGGCATACGTAGACGCGAGTATGTACTGTAATATAGACGTGTCATTGAATAGCAATAATAATGAGAAAAGAACACACATACCATAAAAACAGTAAGATTGAGCGAGACGAATATGCATACTTTTCATCCTTTTCGCGCATACGCCTGTTTCAGTTGGGAGCCAGTGATTACTGGCTCCCAACATAAACAATCTAATGTCAGCTGGCGGCAAGTTGATGCCAAAGTATTTGTAAAACTGAATTTGTGACGCTTATTTCATAATTGTGTGTATTTCTCAGTGAAACTGATAATTTATACAAGCTGTATTATGGGGCGTTGTTGTTTATTATACACGCGGCACATGGGGGGGAGGGGGTTGGGGTAGGGAAGGGTGGGGGAGGTCGCGGGCTACCCCTGGTACCTCTCCCCCCACGGAAACGCTTAGTTTATGAGATTTATTTATTTATTTATTTATACTTTATTGCACAATCAAAAGTGTACAAATGGCGGACTTAATACTAAAGCAATATCTACCAGTCAACCAAACAATGCAAAGAGAGAGAGGTTGTAGGCGTAAAAAAATATATAAAAAAATAAGAGTTAATAAAATTTGCAAAATATTTATAAGAATACAACATACAAAATATATATATATTGAATTATATAATCTAATACATATAATAACATAATACATATAATTTCTATCTATATAATTAAATATAATAAAGGTGACGTTATAAAAGTAGTGATAATGGAGTGATAGTGATAAACAGCTAAGTAGATGAAGCTTTAAAATAATGATCTCTGACCAACTTCTTGAAAACAACTTTGGATGGTGCTTTCCTTGTTTTTACAGGTAGCATATTCCATAGACGGACTGCGGCGACTTCGAAAGAGTTACCTTTGAAAGAGGTTCTGTGCTTAGGAGTACAAAGGGTTAGGGCACCGGTGGATCTAATGTGGCGATCGTGTGAATCGGATAGGAAGCTAAAGGAGTCTTTTAAATAGAATGGTGCTTTGGGATCATTTAAAATTGAGAAAAGTAAGCTGAGTAATCTGGCATTCCTATCTCGAACTTTGAGCCACTTAAGAAGATGAAGCGAATACAGGTATTGAGTAATCGTTCTAACTTATTTAGCTGGTCTTCAGTGAGAGTTCAAGGTAACAGATGTCAGCATAGTCGATAATTGAGAGGAGAAGGGTGTTGACAAGAGAGATCTTAATTTTGAGAGGAAGAAAGTTTTTGAAGCGGATTATGGCATGTAGGGATACGTAGAACTTCCGTGAAACCTCATTAACTTGAGCTGTCTAAGACAGGTTTTCGTCAATAAATATACAAAGATCTTTTACGGTGGATGAGAGGGAAATAACACTGTCATTATAATTGAGGTTAGGTCAGAATACTTGAATTTGCAGAGTTGACGCGTGCTACCAATTATTATAGCTTGGCATTTATTGGGATTAACTTGAATGCCAAGCGACTGGACAACGAAAGAAGTTGTAGAAGATCATTATTAAAAAAAGCAATTGCAGTATCCAGGTTTTCAATGCTTGTATTTAGGTAAAGCTGTAAGTCATCAGCGTAGAAATGGTAAAGACAGTGAAAAAAGAAGAGGAGATGAAATCCCTCCTTGAGGGACACCAGCTTCCAAGGCACACCAGTCAGAGAATGTCTGACCGGCACGAACTGTCTGCCTGCGCCCTTTCAAGTAGGAAGAAAACCAACTCACTGACAAAAAGGAGAACACGAGAAGAGGAGGTCACGAGAAGACTCTCGTGACCACGATCAATGCAACTTGATCGAAAAGTCGAGGTAAATAAATATTAAGTTTTCAGCGCGATTAAGTCCCGTTTAAATATTTAACTAAAATAATATAAGTATTGAAATTGAAATATTTATAAATATCATGTAATGTACAGTTGTCTATGTATAGCATGAACTAAAACCATTGACGTAGTAATTTTCAACTAAAACGAACCTTTTGTTAAGATTTGTAGGTACTACCAAAGATAATATAATCACTACGTTTTAAGAGGCGGGACCTCCCTACTAGCCAATGAAATCAATTTGGCAGAAATTGATTGGCATCAATGCATCCAACATTACTAATGTTAAAGGTCAGTTATCAGGTTATTATCTTGACAATTCTACCAACCTAACGGATAGAGTAGTACTTGCTTGCACGTATTCTTGGCTTTATCGATATCGATAAAACATGCATGCCCTCGTCAAGGTTTCATATGAATGAAAGACGGTTCCAATAAGCCCAACGTTGTTTTCTCACAATGCAACAACGTTGGGCTTATTGGATACCCATTGCAACAGGTAACTGTGGAGCCATGTAATAAAAAACTTACATGGCTCCGCAACGGAACTTTTTATTTATAATACTTCTTTACATTTTAAATATGAAAATGAATTTTGCAAATATAGACAACATAATATAACATATTTGCATTTTGCTAACCCAAATTTTTTGTGCTTCACTCTGAATTGAGACCTTGCGATGTACCTACTCTTTATCTCACGCACTCACACACATATGTGTATGTTACGACTGGTCTGTAGGATAGGATAGATATAGATAGATACGATAGGAATATACACTAGATCCTCATTTTTTGCATCTGGAAATAAACATGTTGATTAATGATAAGGAAATAAGTTATAGGCAGCCTGGCCTAGCCTACGAAAGCTTCATCGATAATTAATAGTTATTTAACCTAAACAATATGAAAATACAAAATGAAAATCATGTAAATTATCATTTATGGTCACGTTGAATGGAGGTGGCACTAAGCAATATTATAATTAATGCTTACCGGCGCTGATCAATAGGAAATCATGCCATAAATTTCCTTTTTGTTCTGGTTTTCGCGATTGGCGCGAACTCCACATAAAACACATCTGCTGTAGTTTTCTAAAGTTGGTGGTATTTTAAAATTATCATATAAACCGGTTTAACACTATAAACTGATGATTCATCAAAGAAAACATAAAACAGCCCGGTATTAACTTTATGTTATAATTCTCTTAGTTTGATTTGAAATATGTACCTATATGAATTTTTTGGTAAATTATTGTGTAATAATGTACAATTGGTTTCACCGTTCTTATTACAATAAATTATTTTGAATTTTTATTTGAATTTACATTAATATGAATAAACCATGAATAAACATAAAAATACGCAGAACAATTGCCAACCTATTGAATTTTTCTTGACTTTCAATGGACCATAGAGTATAGTAATATTATCATGATTGAACTCTATAGTTCGTCCTTTTTGTTTAGTTCATTGGGATCTGGAAAACAAATGAATTTGAGAATGTCTTTGTGGTTGCGCCGGACTGGGTACCAAAATTCTAGAATTTAGATTGTGTATTGTGAATTTATACGTAATCTGTATGGTGCACAGCCTGTCGAAATTAGACATTTCTTACCATGTCGTCCGACTTGACATTTTAATTCATTTCTGACGTTGTCTGTATGGGCCCAAATTTTTCATCTTTGATTTACGGCCGTGCATCTCTCCCGCGAAATCATTGAAATATTGAGACTTATTTTTAATATTTTATTATATATATCATTGTTTATGTTGATTTTGGTGTTGTGTTAAATTATGGCTGATAGTCTACCGTTAATACCAGCGAAGCGGTAAGATATGGTCACTCATATGTAGGCTCATACATTATATGTATATCTTAGTAAGATTGTATCTTGCATTTTGCATCTTGTGGGACGTTATATGAACTAAACGTAGGTGATTACTTTTTCTGTGTTAACTCTAGAACCCTTTGGTGTTGGGGCACTCAAAGTAGCTTGTTTTTAAATTGGTTCTGTTTGCGTTATATCCACAGATTTGAGGTTCCCTGTATTTTAGTTTAGTCCTACACGCTAGTAATTAATCAGGCTAACAGCGACTGTAGCACTGTGTGAACGTGTATACTAGTGACGTGGGATACCTCAGCATCCTGGTGTAGGAATACTGCAGTTTTTTTGTATATTAATAGTTTTCCAAATTTTCTTTTATAAAATTGATATAGTAAACTTTTGATTATAATTATTCAATTTTGGAACGATATTTTCTTTCACCTAAAGCACAAGCTCATTGCCGGGGTTAGAACCCAGACACTGACCACACTTCTAAATAAACAATCTTGGCTCATATTTGTTTTTTGAAACCTTCTTATTTTGTCACTGAGTTGTTAAGTATATTTTCAGAGGCGTATGTGCAGATGTTCAGCGCGTCCTCCGCGAAGTTTTCAAAGAGCTAGACTTCTTTCCCCCCCTCGCTCCAGAGCGGCAAGGACCTGAACCCGTTGAATATGAAGAAAATAAAAGTACTATAATAACTAGCGTGAATCAATGGGTATGGTTAATTCACACATTTAAATCCGACCATCTTCTTGAAACGGGAATGCGGGTAGATCGGATATGAAACGTGAATGATCTCTTATTGTTTCTAAATTTTTTCCAAATTATTGAAGGGATGTGATGGCTGGCACATAAGTCAGTTCTGAATGGGTCCTGCTAATGGGGACTGGTTCAGCTTGTTTTTTGATACATATATATACTAGCTGTACCTGTGGCATCACACGCGTGGTCTTTTCTTTAGGTTAAAAGTACCATAATACCAAAGACCAATTCACCAACATAAGATCAAAATTTCTTTAGCCGTCTAAAATACTTTTCAATTGCTCAGCTTCTCACTCACCAGATTGAGATACTAATTACACCAGTTTTTAAATCAAATCCTAAGCTATCTAAAAATGAAAACCGCATTGCAATCGGTTCAATAGTTTTTACGCGTGATGCGTGAACAAATAAACATACAAAAACTGACACAGCGACATGTTTTTTTATATTCTTTTTCAATACCCTTTTTAAGCACCCAAGAGTATTTTTTTATTTATCTTCTTTTTACAGACTTTTTCGTTCCTATTGCTTTATTATAAGTGTAGATATATGACTATGTCAATGTGCATCAAAAAACCCGTCTATTTGTTTCAGCGTGATACGTGTTCTTTTTAATAACTTTCAAACCTAATATTACGGAAACTCGTTAATTTTTCGGGATGAAAAGTATGCAATGTCCTACCTCGTAATATGAACTCAAATCATACCAAGTTTCATTTGAATTCATTCAGTAGTTTCGGTGCGATGCGCTGTCAAGATACAGTTTTGGCTTGAGCTTCAGTATCTAATATAGAGAACTATCCTAAAAATATTATTTTTTACTTCAATATTAACATATATTTGGACCCATATCCCGCAGAAGCCCTTTAATTTTTCGGGACGAAACGTATCCTCAATATTAACCCATCATATAACTTAAGACGGTGGCAAGTAGCATCAAAACCCGTCCATTAGTTTTAGCGTGGTACGTGTTCTTTTAAATAATTTTCCACCCCTAACCTTCAGGAACTCTTTAATTTTTCAGGATGAAAAGTATCCATTGTCCTACCTCGATGTATGAACACAAATCATACCAAATTTCATTTGAATTCAATGAGTAGTTTCGGCGTGATGCCTAGCCAAGATACAGACAGACAGACACACAGACAAAATTGAAAAAAGTACAGTTTTGGCTTCAGTATCGAATATAGAGTACCCTCCAAAAGAAAATTTCATAATATCTTCAGTTTACAGAATTGGACCCGTTACAGTTTTATTATAAGTATATATATATATTTATATTTATCTTGTAGTTAGCTTTTTTGGTATAAAAGCAGCAAGCAAAAAGAAACAGCTTTGCAATTCATGCAGACTCGGGGGAGGTATTGTAAAAAGTGGACAATAATAGAAAGTGCATGGTGTGAACCTCTAGCATAACTTAACGATTGCTATTAATCAATAACAGCCGAGAGCAACATCTTAACGTACCCTCCAAAGCACGATGGAAAACCGCACATAACCCTTAATATTGGAATTCACAAGACAAAGTGTAAAAGATTAGACCCCATGCAAAGTCAATCTTGCTCTTGCCCGATACTTGAACGTGTTAGCTCAATGAAATACCTTGGGGTTACTCGTGATGAAAAGCTTACTTTCAAGCCGCACCCACACTCTCTTTCTGGACGTGTCAGAAAACTAATCCCTATAATGAAGTTGCTGCGACAAGGGGCTGATAGAGAACTTCTGTTTGTCTATGCAGCACTCTGTCAATCGATTCTGAGTTCTGACGTATTCTAGCCTGGGGTGGAGCTGCAAAGACCTTCATGATACAGGTCGAAAGAGCTCAGCGATCGATCCTTAAAGTAATGTTTCGTAAACCTTTTAGATATCCAACTAAGACACTATACAAGGAAGCTCAAACGTTGTCGGTTCGGAAGCTTTACATTCAAAGGGCTGTTTTAACATTCCATGAAACAACTAAACATACTAATAGAGATCCAGACATATCAGCCAAAAAACGCAGAATAAAAATAGAAGTTTCCACTGTCATTCTTATATAGACGCATAATGAAGCTCTGCAATCTTACTGATAGCTCGCTTTACGGTGTCAAAGAAAAAGTGAGGATATGGCTCCTCACTTTGGATTATGATGAAACTGAGTTACTTCTGATCGTTCAGAAATAGCATAAGTAAATATAAACATACATGCAAAACATTTAAACATCTACACACACACACACACACGCACGCACGCACGCACGCACGCACGCACGCACGCACGCACGCACGCACGCACACACACACACACACACACACACACACACACACACACACACACACGCGCGCGCCCATACACATAACAATACACATGCACACACCCCTGTTATAATCCAAACGAACACTGCATACAGACTTACTACATAATATACCTACATGTTTTGTTAATCTGTACCGGCCTCCCGCGATAGAGGCTTGAGTTTCCAGTGGCCCCCTAGTGCGGGGGCCACTGGAAACTATATTAATTTGGAAAAAAAAAACGCTTAATAAACGAATTTGTATTTGTATAAAGTAGAAGAGTCATTGGTGCGGAGCCTAGGAACTGATATGACTAGATAAGAAACTATTATGATTATCCCTTTATGCCTTATAAGAGTAATAGTGTGACTCCTCCAACCTTTTATACACGGCCGACCTGCGCAGTCAGTTTCACTGTTTTCCAAAAAACTTTAAAACATTTCCAGAACCCTTGGTTACGAACTAGAATGGTTCCAATAGTCCACACGACGATATCCGTCACGGGTTCGGCGGGTAGAAAAAACCTTACCGTGTGCTCTTAGCGCGAGTTGCATTTACAAACTGTCTTCCACCAGTAAACAGTAGTAGATTAATAAAGCACTTGCTGTACCCGTAGCTACGCACGCGTGGTCTTTTCTCTAGGTTAAAAGTACTCTATGTGCTATTCCAAGAACTGAAATACCAATATACCAACATTTGATAAAAAATCCTTCAGCTGTCAAAAAGTTTTTTATCGATAAGATTGAGATACCAAGTACCTACACCAGTTTTTAAGTCAAACCATAAACTATCAAACATTGCATTCGGTCCAGTAGTTTCACGTGATGCGCGAACAAACATACATACAAGCTAACAAACAAACAAACAAACAAACAGACAAACAAACACAAATTTTAAAGATGTTTTATTCTTGTTCAGTAGCTTATTTTATGTACCCTAGACCATTTTTTTAAATTATCTTCTTTGAACAAACTTTTTCGTACCTATTGCTTTATTATAAGTATAGATTGATGGAGTTTAATTTTCAACCACCACTACATTTAGCTTGCAAAGATCGAACAGTTAGCAAAGCTTGGGCTTGTCTAGGTAGTCTGGTCTCTTTTGGCAACTAACTGAAACAGTTACCGCATTGTCAGACCTCGCACTCGCACTGACACCTTTGATTTTTGATATTTTCGACCATAAGGTTGCTAAAAAATAGCTTCGTCTCTGAAGACTTCTTACCTACGATTATGTGGAAATGCGAGGATAATGGCACCAATATAATATTGTTTCTAGAATCTCGCCATAGCTCCCGGCGCTAAATGAAGCAACAGTTTTTTTTACCTGTGTTAAGCGATGATGCACTGCGATGTTTCGCTGATCCAGAAGTAACCTGTTTCGTGCCAAGACTCCCAGGTTATAACTATCGGGACACAGACTAACTTTTACTTTAAATAATAATAAAACGGGTCAAAGCAGTGGTAACAGGGGTCAAGTATCGAATAATGTGTAGTAGTTTAGTATATAGATTGATACTCTCTCTACGTTAGTATAGCATTTTTTTCAGCGGCATTTGTCAATTCAGTGTCACCCAGAATTACTTTGAATTGCATAATCTAGCACTTCATTGTACTCGCCACCTTGAGATAATAGTTTTGAAGTATTATAAGTCCAGTAATTTCAATGAAAACAGTGCCTAGAATTGCAGTTTCTATAACAACACAACATATGTATAAAATAAAGAGCTTCGAGAGTTTTTACCCGAGAACGGTGAAGCAAGGGAAGGGTAGGTATTGAGTTCAGTCTATGAATTAGGTAACAGTCTATGTATTGTTACGTTAACTTACCTTGAGTTAAGTAACAGTCTATGTATTGTTACGAGCTGGGGTTCGGATAAAATAATTGTACGCTAATTACACCAAAAATTAACAACCTTATTCGAAAAACTAATGCTCAAACACTCTTTAACTCGACTGTACACTCTTATCAATTATCACTGAATACTCGCTTCGAATCACTTGGATAGTTTCGTTCCGAAAGCCAAGTCAATACTGCGCAGTCGATGCGCGCTCTATTTGTACCGCAACCAAAGTTTCGAGAAGGTACTCATAACTACTCGTATGTACTAGTGGTAGTCGGTAGGTCTTTGAACTTTCAAGGTCGGCGGCGCCTTTGAGTTGCCGCGCCGCGCCGCGCCTGTAGGTACTTAAGGCCGGCGGCACCTTTGATGTCGCGCCGCACCCGTAGGTATATGCCTACCGCGCGCTCTGGAAACTTCTGTAGGTACCAACGCTCTACTAGTGTGTTCCAGAATGTTCCTTTAAATGTAGGTATTGCGTCATTTTAGTACCTACTGTTTTTCTAAGAATCGACCGGCGTAACACTATCTATGTAATATGTATGTAAATGTATGGATGTTCCACCATAGCATAATTCCTATTGGTCCGATATTTACAAGCGAGGTATAGACTGTCATAGGATATTTTTTTTACCCAACTACGGCGATTCATAGGAAGGGTTAAGTATTCAAACTAAAAACTTGGTCCGATTTTCACAAACGTGGTATCAATCTTCATCGCAAAAGTGTCACAGGCTATTATTTAACCGACTGTAGTCTGGTTTTAGTATTTGAACGTATGTCTTGTTAGAAGGTTGTGTAGGCTCACTTAAAAACTTAATAAAAATTCGTCGTCTGTAAAGTTGTCAAATAAGAAAAAATAGATTATTTTTTTATGTCAATTTTTATCATTTACTAGCTTTCCTGCCCGTGACGTCGTCCGCGCGGTCTACTATTTATCGCGAAAAATATATCCTATGTTCTTCTTCTAGTATAAAGCCAATGCATAAGTAGGTATAGCACTAATGCTCTTGATGTTTTTTGACAGACTTGTTATTTCGTTTCCGTGGCAACCGTTCCTTACAGCGAGTTATCAATATTTTTCAGTTTTCCCGTGGAAACTTACCATTTTCTGGGTTTAAAATTATACTATGTTTTATTCCAGGGTATAAGGCTATCTTCATACTGAATTTCTTAAAAATCCGTTCAGCCGTTATCACGTGAAAGCTCCCCAAACAAACAAACAAACAGACAACGTTTCACTTCTATATACGTATAGATATGGATTATAACATAATGGTATTTAGGTACATTAAATACGTGTGGTATTGTATGTAAGCCTTAAATACCATTACTTAGGAGTTTAAGTCAATCTCATTATAATAAGTATCATATTTTCTAGTACTTTGTTTTTATTTACGCTACCTTCATCAACATAACCAAAATTATCATAATAAATGCTTAAGCAAATAATTGTGTATAAAACCGTTTACGCAAAAACACGTATAAATAAAAGTTGGTCACAAGCTCAACTATCCTCAGAAAACGTTAAATAAACGAATAGAATAAAAGGCATTCATCCTTTGTATCAAAACGTAACGGAAAACGTTTCAACTAAGATGATGGATGGCGTCCCGTTTGAGCGAACAACAAAGCAATCCTGGTCGCTTGTGTATCCTGCGTCTACGACATGACACTTTAATCGATGGATTGCCGAGATGATGGACGAGTTCAAAACTCTGTTTCCTCTGTTATTTTGTCATTTTGACAAACTTTTAAGACCATGTTGTTCGCAAACGACGCAGTAGCAGTAATATCTTAATGATAAATACATAAGCTTGAGTAACCAGCAGAAGTGCCAATCTCCTATAAGCTTTGGATTTAATCATTTATCTGTAATCGTTCGTTGTAAATATGCATAATAAGTATTTAAACCCACTTAACTAGTAGTTTTGCGAATAGAATAGACTACTAACTTTCTTGCAACAAATAAATCTAGCAGTGTGCAGTCCCAGTAGTGTGCAGTGTGCAGTGTGCCCTCTATAGGAAGAGTACAGTAACTAATTAAAACATGTTTCTGAGAAAAAGGAGGCAAAAGAAAATAAAACTGTTGTTGTTGTAGTTGTTGTTGTTGTTGTATTAACTAGGCATGCTATCACGACGTGCATATATCAAAAGAAAGGAAAATACCTTTGGATTTATTGAAATCACCCTATTTAGATACATATTATTTAGTATTACGACAAAATATGATGATAATACGTAAATACGTATGATTAGAAAATGCATTGGTGAGACCAACCATTCTAACCATAGATGCAGCAAGTGCCTTAGTTACTGCACATATTGTAACCTTAAAACTTTCGCGATTCGAACACATAGTTATATATTTAATCGGGACTTAATCGCGTTGAAAACTTAATATTTATTTACCTCGACGTTTCGATCAAGTTGCATTGATCGTGGTCACGACAAGACTGATGTAGCGTGTGTCAGCTTCGAGAAGGGCGAGCGTTGTCTCCAACTACCCGCATTAGGTTTTGTAAAAAAACAGAATTATCACGACACACGACACACGACACTAACGACATCTGCATATTTTTTCTGACATAAATCGCGACGCGTACCCTTGCTTATCACGGGATTCCAGGACGCAGCCAACTTGAAACCCTCCTCTCGGTTGAAATTGGGATACTTTTTAATTTCAACCACTTCACGTACAATCCTGGAGTAGTAGTGACGTTCCGTGGAGAGCATTTTCGAATTTTTCAGCGCGATTAAGTCCCGTTTAAATATATAACTACTGCACATATTATAACAGGAATTACTTATTTGAATTTTATTAAAGGACCTCAGTTTCTGACCGTAAATGCAGTAACTAGATTGTAGTATTATTTAATAGCTAGAATGAAACAAGCAGTTCATCAAGTATGAAACGACTGACTTTTTATTGTTCCACCCACATAGTAAAATATCAATACAAACTACCGTCACTAAGATCATATACAGCATCTCCTCTCTTATAAAAATATGTTAACTAAGAATAAGTTGCAAACCAAACGTGACATTCTGTACAACTTAATATTATCAAAATAATAGACATGATATTAGAACGTCAATGAAGTTGGTCCATAGGTATGATAAAGTATTAAAAATACAAACTTCTAGAAAATTAGGTACTTAAGTATTTACAAATGTTTGCGGCATCTTAACCTCCCTTCCACTGCGAGTAACAATACACGGTGCGGGCGCAGCCGACACTGAGGATCCCCTTCTTTCCCCTCCCGATGGAAGTGGAGGCCCAGAATGAAAACCTGATACTGACTCACCTACCGACGGGGTATCTTTTGAGTTAATATCGTTTGATAACTCGTCGTAGCGACTTGTATAGTCACGCCTGGGCACGTTAGTTTTAACATTAGATTTTAAAATATGAGACCTATTATGACGATAAGTACCACCGTTGTCAACTTTCACCCAGTAAGAGCGATCACCATCAGCTTCTTTTACTACCTGAGCTTTATTCCACACTTTGCCATCTCTCACGCGGATCTGATCTCCTGGGAACACAGGAGTTGAAAGCTTTGTGCCCCTGTCATAGTATTGCTTCATTTTGTCTATTTTACCTTGTCTTACGTCGCGGACTTGTTTGGGTTCAACCGATTTAGGTTTTAACACCTGCGGACCTACCGGCAACCGAGTGTTAAGTAACCTACCCGTTAATAATTGTGCCGTTGAATAGGCTTCGCCCGTTACGGGTGTATTTCTGTAGTTCAGCAGTGCCACTCAGTCTTATTTTTATAGTGGGAACTGGTCACTTGTTCAAATTCCCATTTTTTTAGCAAATTCAGCGAACTCTGACGACGTAAATTGTTTAGCATTATCTGTTACATTTTTATTGGCAATTCCAAAACGAGAAAATATACACTTTATTTTAGCAATAACGGTTTCGCTCCTCAAGTTAGGTAAATATACAACCTCCACAAATTTGGAATAGTAGTCGACCACCAGTAGATATTGAAGCTTATTTAGTTCAAAGATATCAGCAGCGAGAGCCTCCCACGGCAGATGGGGAACAGGGTGCGGCGCAAGGGGCTCGCGTGGCGGCGCGGCACGGTGCCGCTGACAGGTCTCGCAGCGCTGCACGCACTTCTCTATCTCTGCGCCAATGCCAGGCCACCATACGGCATCACGAGCGCGTGCCTTGCATTTTTCAATTCCTTGGTGTCCTTCATGTATGCGTTTTAGCATTTCTTTACGCAAAGTGCTCGGAATCACTACACGATTATTGTGAAACAAGATACCATTAATAACGTGTAGGTCATGCCTCAACGTCCAATAAGGTCGAGCAATCGAAGCTACCTGATTTTTATCATTTGGCCATCCTTGATAATAGTTATTTACAATTGAAGACAACACGGCGTCCTTCTGCGTTTCTGACTTCATTTGTTGTAGTCTTTCACTCGTCGCATCCATACTCTCATACATCACATTCACACGCACAGAGACGACACCGTCGTACACTTCCTTGTGCGAGCCTTTCTCGACCACCGTTCTCGATAAGGTATCAGAAATATGCATAAATCGGCCTGGCTTATAGCCTACGTTTAACTTATACACCTGTAATTTTAATAACATACGTGGCAGCCTTGGCGGTGTTTCGTTTAAGGCTTTTCGGAATATTATTTCAAGTGGTTTATGATCACTCTCCACTATTATCTCGCTATGACCGTATATTTATTGGTGAAACCTCATACACCCAAAATATATAGCGAGCATTTCTTTTTCTATTTGTGCCTATCATCTCTCGATAGGCGTGAGGGTGCGCGCAGCATACGCAACTAGTCGGCCACCCTGCATCAGGCACGAGCCCAGCCCGTGCAAGCTTGCGTCCACCGATAACGTCACTGGCTGGTGCGGTGAGTAGTAACGCAAAACGGGAGCCATACTTATCGATTTCTTTAACTGCTCAAACGCATTTTACGTGACCATTCAAACATGATATCTTTCTTTAATAACGTCCGCAGAGGAGACGCAATTGTTGAATAACTTGGTATAAATCTTGCCAAATAATTCGTCATAGCTAAAAAACATTCTAATTCTTTTTTATCTTTTGGTTTCGAAATATTGTTAATTGCACGAACACGACTCGGCATAGGACTGATGCCCGAGCTATTAAACCCGTCACGCAGGAAATTAACTCCGAGGGCACGAAAAACGCATTTATTTTTGTTAAATTTGACACCGTATTCGACGGCTCTCTTTACTACCTCCCTCCCTGAGTCGACTATCATGTTCTGTCTTATCACGACCCCAAACCAAAATATCATCAGCAAATATTTCAACCCCTGGCATGGAAAATATTTTGTACATCTCACGATGGAATATTTCGGGAGCACAGTTAATTCCAAACGGCATGTGAAGCCATCTAAATCTTCCAAAAGGAGTGGAGAATGTACATAGCTTAGAACTCTCCTCGTCAAGTCTCAACATCCAAAATCCATTTTTAGCGTCTAATTTCGTAAATAATTTTACCCCTGTTAGATTACTCGTGATCTCTTCTAGCGTTGGAAGTTGAAAGTGACAACGGCGCACAGCTTTATTTAAGTGATATGGATCAAAGCATATTGACAGCTTATCAGGTCGCTCGACAATCACAATATTCGAAACCCATTCGTTTGGCGAGTCTTCTTTTACAATAATACCTAGCTCTTCCATACTATCCAATTCCTGTTTCAGTCTTGGCATAATTTTATAGGAACTTTTCTCGATGCATTTACTACTGGGTGCACCGCCTTATCGACCTGAATTTTATAGATATACGGCAAATAACCTATTCCCCCAAAAATGGATTCATTACTTATAATTTCAGAAATCTCACATATTTTCTCATTGCGTACAATAAGTTTAAGTTCACGACATGCCTTAATACCAAGTAAATTATTACAATGGAGATTCAAAACATAAACTTTTGCCAAGTTTGTAATTTACTGTAACATAAGACTGGCTCAAAATAACCAAACACGGGTAACTTAGCTTTACTCACTTCCCATAGTACACAGTTTTTTTTCTAAACTCCTTCGTTAAATCCTGCCTCTCTAAATGCACGCAAAGATATGACGGAAGCCTCCGCTCCACTATCTAACTTAAAATTAATTTTAGTATTATCTACCATAACATCTTCGAACCAAGATCCGCAATCTTCTCCCACGACATCGATTGACAAACTACATAACAACGACTCACGTATCTCGGAGCAGTCCTCCGTCTCATTCTCGTCTTTAAATTCACCGACGTATTTAGCACGACACATTCTCGCGAAATGATCTAAACGGTCACACTTATAACACTTTGCATTACGTGCTGAGCATTGATTTCCTACGCAGTGCTTACAGCCACAATAATTACACGCGCTCAGACTCCGATAAGACTGCTACGATTTTTGTTGGCGTGCAGTGGTGGCGGCAGCTTGAACCCAGGGGCGAGGCGCAGCGTCTGGTCGCACCTCCTCCAGCGCCAGCTGCGTCTCAGCATTCTTGCTAGTGCGCGCGCCAGCGCACGCCTCCGCCTGCCGGCCGGCTGTCTCCACTGCACGACACCACGACACGGTTTCGTCCAAATTCAGTTTAATTTTCGCCAACATTCACGCATATGATATGCTGATGATTTGAGTTAGAATAAGACTGCTACGTAACTGACCAAACTCGCACGATTTACTTTTTTGCTTGAGCGCACTTAGGAACTTATCAAAATTGTCATCGCGTTGGTATGTTTCGAAAAACAAGTGCCGCTCGTATTTGACGTTATGAGTTGAATCGCAATAAAGTAAAAAAAATAATGCCAATTTCTCGTAATCACTCTTTACTCTCACAGCCGTCTTTTCCGATAACATGTAGCATTAATGCACACTTCTACCAAGACTCGGCACTCTCTGATCGCGAATGGCTTTGATTGCCATTCGCGATCAAGTAATAATCAAACGCCGACTTCCATTCATGCCAATTTGTAGCTAAGGTCCCGTCTTCGCTCATGGCGGCCGGCTGTTGAAGCACCGTGTATGCCATATTTATCGCCATATCTGGAGCCGCTTCCGCTTCCGACTTCGGCATATTTTCCACATGCAAGCACTATTGAAGAACTGTTTTTCACCAAAATTTATTTAGTAAGTAGTATTATTTAATAGCTAGAATGAAACAACCAGTTCATCAAGTAAGAAACGACTGACTTTTTATTGTTCCACTCACATAGTAAAATATCAATACAAACTACCGTCACTAAGATCATATACAACATATTTATGAATATAACTAACTATGACTAGATTTTTTTAGTAAATACTTTGAAAAGTGCAATCGGAGTTGACGTTGACCAGGAACTTGACCAAGTGCTATGAATCCTCCGTGAAGAGAGTAAAAAGTTCTGTAAGATGCGACGTACAGGCAGAAAATCTAAACTTTCGGATGTATCTACAGCTAATGGAGAAACGACGTGAAAATACGGAAGTCACTTCGTCATAACAGACACAGGCATCCAGATTAGAACCCAATATGGGAGATTCCAGCGCCACCCTGACCATTTATGAAAACGAGATGACTCAAAAATAGAAAAGCCTCTGGGGAGAATGGAATTACCAAGGAACTCCTAAAAGGGGAGGTATTGACTCCATTGAGACCTGGTCTGTTCAGGACTCCCTGCAGCGATGTGAAATCGACTGGTGATATATTCAAGTATTGAGATGCTTATATGACGCTGCAAGAATGTCCGTCCAATTACAGAATCAGCAGACTGATTAGATCCCCCTGCAGAGACAAGGGGACGTTATTTCCCCGTTTTTTTTTTTCAATTTCTTTTGAGGATATGTTTAAGACAGTGGACTGGAAAAGACAAAGCGTAAACATAAACGGCGAGTACATGTCACACTTGAAATTTGAGGATTACATCGTCCTAATGGCAGAAACGTTGCAGGACTTACATCAGATAATGAACGGCCTAGCTGATTCATCTCAACGCATCGTTCTCCGGATGAACTTGGATAAAACCAAGATTATGTTCAATGAACATGTATTTCTGGAACCAATCGCTATCCATGTATCTCCTCTCGAAGTAGTTCAAGAGTATGCTGAAACGGGTAAATAAACTTTGCCAATAAATCCTTCTTGTTTCTGGCATTAGAGGCATCATTATTTAATTTATTTCATTTTCATAAGAGGCACCAATTTTGCACTTATATCAGTTTTGCGATCAGAAGCAATTCCCTGCTTTATTTTTTTTTCCAATAATTGCCAAAAACGGACGTTTTAGAATGTTTGCCTGAAATAAGTTTAGCTTTTGCCATTCAAAATCAAGCCTTACTTTGTATTGTATTGATAATTTCCTCTTTTAAGTTTTACAGACATGATATCTTATAGATACACTCTCGGGTCCTGATTTCTATTTTTGTGGTACAAACTCATATCATAATAATCATTTTTAAAAAACTTGCAATAGTCATGACTTACTTTCCTTTTTATTTGCGTTTGCCATCTTTACAGTAACCACAAAGTCCAATGTAACCAGGTATCTCGTATATGGTCGCTAGTTAGATTTGCAGTAACCCGCTAAATTACTACAGTTTGCACAGTTTAATATACCTTATTCTTTATGTTTCCTTAAAATAACTGCAGTATACATATGGCATATAAGGTAAATAACCAGAACAAAATCACAAGACGATATATAACTAGCTTTCCCGCCCGCGACTTCGTCCGCGCGAACTTCTGTTTGTTTATCGCGAAAAAAAGCATCCTATTTTCTTCTAGGATTTTAAAAACCAATGCACAGATAGCTATAGCACCAATGCTCTTGATGTTTTTTGACATACTTGTTATTTCGTTTCCGTGGCAGTCGTTCCTTACAGTGAGTAATCAACATTTTCCAGTCTTTCCATGGAAACTTACAATTTTCCGGGACAAAAAGTATCCCATGTTTTATTCCAGGGTATAAGCTATCTCCATTCCGAATTACATCAAAATCCGTCCAGCTGTTATTGCGTGAAAGCTCCCCAATCAAACAAACAAACAAACAGACAACGTTTCACTTTTATATATTGGTATGGATTAATAAAATATACATAATAATACTGCAGTAACTTTAAGATACTACAGTTACAATTAGATAATAGTTGGTGCAATTTAAAAGTTTTTCATTCATGATTTTACGTTAGAAGATTTCTCAAAAAACACTATAAATCAAACCCTGTAGTAGCACAGAATAATGAATAGTACTAATATATGTACTGTGGTATACTACCTTGTAATCATCAGCTGTGAAAAAATAATACCGCCCTTGACCATGAATTTGTGCTACAGTGCCACCAACTTATCTGTGAACTGAATGGTGGCGTGAGATGTCCAGTCAATCGATAAGTAAACCACTCAAATAAGATATAAGTTCAAAAACTAAAAACCCGACTGCGGTTGGGTGAAAAATAGACTAGTGCACTCTTGCGATGAAGACGAATCGATTGAAACCTCGCTTGTCAAAATCGGACCAAGTTTTACTTTGAACACATAAACCTAACCTAACATAACTATAACCCTTTCCTTCCATTCACCGTAGTCGGATAAAAAAATAGCCAATAAATAGCGTTTTGTACCAATAGGAGCAATAGGAGCGACGGTATGGTGGAACATCCATAGACTCATTAAAGTCATTACCATTCCCTTGCCTCGCTGCAGTCGAGTAAAAATACAGAAAAAAAAATAGATTTCTTTTCGTCATTTCACAGATAAGTTGGTCGGATTGTAGTCTGTTTGACAACTTTGACTGACAGAACTTGCGCATTGCGCAAGTTCTGTCAGTCAAAGACAGTCGAATGTCAAAGTCAAAATACGTCGAATATAATTTCCTTTATTATTTTGTTGAAAGTGAATCTTTTCTTCTACGAGTCGGCAAAGAGATTATGTATAATACTAGCAGGTTGAAAACTGGATGAAGTGAAGCGGTTCGAATACAGCACGGGAGGTACACTCTTTGTACGTTCGACGACCGACGAGGTTTGGATCGTCGTATCAACGTGGATGAGATCATAGAGCCCGTTATTGAAGAAAGTAGGAAGCATTTGAGCGACAAGCAGCGGGCGTTTAGCCGCTTGAGGCTTTTGGAGTTCCCTGAAGGTGACAGAGAGTTTGTACGACCGGGAGACTGTGAGTACCGGTAGCGGTACTCCCTCTTGCCAGCGGTGGCCGAGGGGCAGCCGAACAAGTTCCGTTACAGCTACGCCGAGCACGCCCCCCGCGGCAGACTAAGGATAGTCTGATCATATTGAAATGCCACAATAGATATTTAGATTTGTGATCAGTTTCAAGTGTTACATTAAATAAGCGTTTCTTAAGCCTTCGGTGTTTTCTTCAGCTATAATGTAAGAGCGTGCTGAGAGACAATAGGCTGGCTCTACCCACATCTGCGCGTACTGGTGAACAATCTCCACTCAACGGGGTATTTCCACCAGCATGCAAGTTTGCCTAGCAACCTGAACCCGCAGACGGAGCAGGTTGTATGTAAATACCTACTTTTTTGTGCTAAGTGCTAACAAACATTTAGGGTGACGCACATTTTTATTTTTTACTTTTGTATTGGAATTTTACGATGTATTCAAACAAACATGAAACAAACATGAGAAACATGACAAACATGGTTATGATCGAAACAAACATGATACGAACTTATAAGCCCATTCAGTGACACGTTGTATACATTAACTTTAGATACTGCGTTAATTTGTAACATTACGTTATCTTTGACTAACCAAATGTCTAGAAACAAAACTTTATGCACTTTAAATAAAATAACTATAAACTGAATAACAAGTTGCTTCAGTTTTACTTCCTGAATTTCATGGTTACTGAAGGAATTTGGATACGTGAGATCTTTTCGTGGTGATTTCGAATATGTATTTAACTCAATTTCATCAAAATTACTCGATACTGCACTCCCCATAAGGACGGGAGAGTAGCGCCATCTACCTTGTGTGCCTAGTGACCTTATTGTAAAACTCACATTAATAACACAGGTGCTCCATCAATCTCTACCTAGTAGTAGACATGGGCGCCGTGCCGGCGGCGCCGCGCCGTGTAGCGTCGGCACGCCGCCGCCATTTTCCATCGGCGTGAGTTTAGCAAGCAAGTGGCTTTATCAGTTATTTTTTCCGTGTTTGAATTGGATTGGAATTGGAGTATCAAATATCAGTTTGGGAAAGATCTCTATAAACTTTTTTATGATCTTGAAACTAGAAGCGGTTTATGGTCCAAGTACATCGGAAACGTTGTTGCTGGGATGGTAAAGAGAGAGTTTTAAGTCTTGATCCGAACTTTTGCTCGGTCTATCTCTCAGCAGTTGAAGCGGGGAGTGGGGACGTGACGTGACCCTTGAATCGTATGATACTATTTTCTATTTTTAAACCCCGCTGGGTGAGACCCCTGATTGTCCAGGGGAGGCCCAGCGAGTCGATCAGCAACCGAGACGGCAACCGCCACCGGCCGCCTACCGTTCTCCTCTTTTTCTCCTGTTCATTCGTCCTGTTGTTGTTGTCGTCGGCTTCTGTATCGTCCCGTGTGACGAGATCTCTGGGGTATGGCTTCCGTTCGGAGGTCGTGCGCGGAGGCGCTATGCCGCTGATGTGGGCATAGCGTGACTCATCTGCTCTGCTGAACATCACTGTTGTTAATCTTATTATGAAGGTGTCTAGATTATTTAATTTTAGGTCTCGGGCTATTGTAGCGGTTCTGACGTACTTCGGAGCTTCACTATACGTCTAACCCCCCATTCCTATAAAAATGAAACGAGTTGTTTGTCCAACGTCTCGTTACTTTTTGTTTTTTTTTATGCCGTTTATGTCAAAAGCCTACGGACAGTAAGCAAAAACGGATCGTTTTAATATATAGGAACTGGCCATAAGACAGTGATTCTCCTGCGGTTTTAGTGCTTTCTTGTTGCTAGTGGATATTTCGGCAAACCAAGCCGCCGACGATGCGTACATAAGGAGAGATCGTACATAGGTCTAGAAGATCTTCGCCTTAGTACAGAGTTGCAGCTTTGATTGCAGGGTCAGGCGGAGCTTGAGTTCCTTCTCAACGGATGTGACATGATCCAAGTTGTTTGTAGGATTTGGCTGGAATTGATCTTCGAGGCAGTCCGCAAAGATCTCCGCTCTATCCTTGGCTTCGTACTTGGGGTTTTCATCTCTTCCGATGAGCTGTCTGACAGGCTGTGGGGTTGTCGAT
Source organism: Alsophila aescularia (assembly GCA_946251855.1). Classification (NCBI taxonomy): domain Eukaryota; kingdom Metazoa; phylum Arthropoda; class Insecta; order Lepidoptera; family Geometridae; genus Alsophila; species Alsophila aescularia. Next base: position 66,447,007 of record OX276378.1, read on the forward strand.
ATCTAACGGCTTAGGCGATGAACTGAGGTGGTTTCACTGCCTATGGCTCGTATGTATTTCTCCTACGATTCGGCTGCATGTTCCTGTAGGGCTGCTCTGAAGCGCTTCACCAATGCGTTCATATATCGCTTTGCTCTTGGACAGCCCGATTGTTGCCACAACTTCGTCATCTCCTTTTTGTCACGGATCAGTGTCCTAATCCACGTCGGGAGGGGGTTGAGATGCTCAATTGGCGTGGAGGTGTGTAAAGTTCCCTCTCAGGAGGTTTGGATCGTTTCGGTCAACTCGACCGTTGCCCGATCTACGTTTTCAGGTATCTCGATGGCACACCCCATCGAGATAACTGAAGATCTTCCTCTTTTCTCTGGAAATAAAAACTATGCTGGGGAGTTCTTTGAAGACAATCAGCACGTGCCTGTGATCCGAGAGCAGAATGGGCAGCACTGTCAGCGATGGTGGTGACAGTGCCGCCCGATCTACCCTCAGACCACAGCATGAGTTAGGAGCGGGCTTCAGGCGCAACATACTGGTGAATAACAATTTCCTGTCGCAAGACTGGATTTCTTCGTTTGGACTCTTTCGATGAACTTCGTTTAGGCAGGCCATTAACGGGACTCAGTGAAGTGGACTTTAATCGTACTTGCAAAATGTGAAAGGGGGATTCCTTCTCTGCCTCTTACTTTAGGTTAAAAAAGTTGCCTGGAAGTATCGAGGAAAGCGAAGCTGACACTTCAGTTCCTGCAAACAACAACGCTTCTCAAGTGGAGTCTCCAAAAAACATGGCACTGGTGCTGGTCGGAGAATTGACGGTCTGGTCGGATGATCTCTTGGAGCAACAGTGTTGGCGATGTCTCATATCTCTTGTAAGATGGACTCGGGGACGAGAATCTCTTATTTTTTCTAGAATGAAAAGAAGTAAGATTTTCCTTGGCTATGTATCTTTGCTAGGTCAGATTTGCTGTGTAAAAGGAAGGGAGTTTTATGTGGACAGGATGGTGCTTTCGGCGAAAAGATCTCGGTTGAGTCCACACAGCCTTAATGTAATGGTTTTTATTCTCGATAATTATAAGGTATGCAAGGGTAAAGTCAAAATTTCAATTTTGAATTAAGTATTTTTTCTAATTGCAGAGGGCTTCCTTTTAGATTTGTATCTTTTCTATTTGAATGAAAAGGCGTTTTGCTTGTTTTTTTTTCGAGGAAGGGTTTTTTTTCTACCCCCATACAATACTGCCACGCCGCCGACGCCGCGCCGCCACCACGTGGTTTTCGCCGGCGCGCCGCCGCTGCGAAATCTAGGGTCGGCGCCCATGTCTACCTAGTGGTTAAAGGTAGAAATCTAAAAGTGAGCAATGTATTGCATTTTGAAGAGCTATTCTGGTCATTGCGCCGTATATCCAATTTAAAGTTACTAGATACCTTTCAAATAAAAAAAGAAACGTCTAAATCGAATCTCTTATGGCGGAGATATTCAGTAATCCCCTTTTTGGAGTAAGTCCAAACTGTTCTACTATTTGTTAGACTGTTCTATAGTCTTACTTACAAAAAAAAAATACAATCTGTTCTAATAAGCAGTATAAGCAGTATGACATTGGATCCGAACAAATTGTGTATTGGCCGTCCATGCTGTTCTACTATAGAACAGATTGGACAACAAAAATAAACATTTGTTCTACTGAGTACGTAGTAAGACATTTTCAAGTGACAGGTGTTAAAGTGACAGCTGTCAATTTGACACCTGTCATTTTGACACCTGTTACTTTGACACCTGTTAGTTTGACACCTGTTAGTTTGACACCTGTCACTTTAACACCTGTCACTTGAAAATGTCTTACTACGTACTCAGTAGAACAAATGTTTATTTTTGTTGTCCAATCTGTTCTATAGTAGAACAGCATGGACGGCCAATACACAATTTGTTCGGATCCAATATGTCATACTGCTTAATAGAACAGATACTTTTTTTTTGTCCAACATGATCTATAGTCGAACAAATAGTAGAACAGTTTGGACTAACCCCCTTTTTACCCCTTTTTAGTGAAATTACCACTCTAATCAAAAATTCCGACGACAAAAAAACTATAAAGTCTTAAAACCTGTATTACCAAGTTTCATCTAGATCGTTGTAAAATAAGACCATAATACAGAGGAGTACCAAAAAAAAACTGACAGATGAAAGCAAATTGATTAAACTTGAAGTAAAAGAAGCGTCTTTACTCGTTTGGCTCGCTCGGTCAATAATGTTATCATGTGTTGGGGAAGTAGAGCTAAATAGTAGTGAGATAATCCTTTTACGTGTGACAAATCAAAATATTTCATTTACAGGGAACACTGTGCTATGTCACAATTATATAATGTTAAATCAGCTTTTTCAGATGCTACCAAAAGTGAGCGTTAAATCTCAAAAGTTACCTAGGGCCGACTCGTAAAAAACTGATGTTCATCTTACCACAGATTAACGAATATGACTCAGTTCGCAAAGATATTTGGAGCCAAGAAGGGGAGTTACAGCAGCAATACGCCAAACGGATAGCCCGAGATCCCCTTCCGAACATCTATAGACTCTACCGGCCGCTCAAGAAGCTGGATAAGGTCCTCGATTGGAAGTCAGCACAAGGTCTTTTGGATAGAAAAGACCTAATGCCGTCACTGTCCCAAAACGCTGTCAATAACGACTGTCTTTGGGTGAAGAACATCTTGAACAGGAGCTCCGGAGATCTAACTTCTTTGATAATAAGTGGATCGAAACTGCAAGAGCCTGTTCATCTTGATGCCAAACCCACGGAATTCTCTTTGCAGTCTGTCAGGTAGGTATTGTAGAATTAAGTTTAGATATTCACCAGATATTAACCATTTACCTTTTTGATTTGTTTTGAGTTCTCAATATTTTGGCGCCGTTGCAGACGCATAAACTAGCGGTTGTCCATTTATCACACCTGATCGAACGTGGTAAGCACTATGTCTAGAATGGCTCTCAGGAATTGCTTGCGAAACACCCCGACTAGGGATAAAAGGACATATTTTATAGACACTAAAGATTCCTACCACCTACCACAAATGTTAAGTAACGATGGTTTCCTTAACTAAAAGCTCATACTCGTTTTGCATTGCTAGTTGGGTTTGAACGTAAGATCTGCGGCACGGACAAAAATACAACCGTCTGAACAACTTTCTATTTGATCTTTGTGTGCAGTAATATCTTATATTTGTTCCAGTATGGGCGAGCTGAGGTCCCAAGTACATCAGCCAGGCCCTTCTTCCTCTCTCAGCTCACCTGAAAAGATGGTAATCCTCTGCGTGCCACCGCAGTTGGAGTTCGTCAACTTCACCATCGGACAACTGCACACGGTATCTTTTATCCCTTCGATTAAGACTAAGTCTCTTGATCAAACAAGGTCATTCTAAGACCAATAGATCTCGCTTGATATGCTCAAGACTACAATTACACGCTTTTTTAACCAATGACAGTAATTCCTGATTGCATGGTAATATCACAGTTTGTATGATTAGTTTTAAACGTATCAAAAGCCAGACCAGTATTCTTACTTGGGACACTAAGCTCAACCATGGAATTACCGACTGCAATGTCCTCTTAGATGGACAGACTGATCTTGGTTTATTATGTTGTAATAATTGTTCCTATATTTCATTGTTGCAATCGGCCTCGGTTACTTTAACTCAGTTACTTTATTTGCATATAAGTATTTGCATTACCTTTTATTAAGTCATTTACCGTGTTCTTTGAGGTGTCTAATTCAGGTGTGAATCTGGTTATTTTTAGACCATCATTATTTCATTCAATCATCATCATCATCAGCCTATATCTATCCACTGCTGGACGTAGGCCTGTCTTAATGCATGCCACTGAGTTCGGTCTTCAGCTCTCCTCATCCATTTTCTTCCGGACACTTTTCACAGGTACGTACACTACGTTTGCCTAAACGTGGTCTCCACCACAGACTTCTAATATAAAATAGCTGACCAAACATTGGATAGCAAACAGCGTAGCAAGTACACACACATAAATGCTTAGCTGAGCCTGGGCAGCATTAAGGATGATTGTTTGTTCCTTGTAGATAACCAAGATTTGAGAACTGAAGGTCTGTTAAATTTTATTTCCACCAGAATAACTTGTTGGTCAGACAATCAGACGAATGGAGATGCGTCACCGCTATACGCTGAATATTCCAACTACACGTACCAAGCATTTCGCTTCCAAATTTATCATGAGTGTTTCCCGATAGTTCTTTAGCCTTTAAATAAATAAATAGATTGATTAATTGATATAATGATCAGATTTTATACGTCACCAAAAATGTATAGGTACCTACCTACTTACTGTAATGCATACTTTGACTTTGACTTTGACAGTCATAAGACCATGTCAGACACCAGTGCTGACATCTAACCTTTATGAGATGGGATGGTTACTGCTTGCACTAATATACTGAAATTTTAAATGTGCAGCGAGAAGCAATTCATTAAGCAAAGTAAGAATTGCTCGAAGACAAAGTCTTGTACATAAAGTACTGGAATCAAGCTGGTGATCCTAATAATTCTTTGAAAATAGCACACCAGCCAAACTGGTTGCCAATCCTGGCGTTTCATGTATTCTATCCAGGCTTTCCTAGTACTTTTATTCTAAATTTATTTTCTTTAAGTAGGTAAATAAATTACCTACCTACCCAATCCAAAGTATAGATGAGAAATGTGAGGTGCGTTCTTAATTTATTATATAAAATATGTGAGACTACATACTCAATTAGATCCTATATTATGTAGGTAACCTACCTTATAAATAACACTAAACTGAAAAAAAAACGTTAGGTACCCAGCAAAGTTTTTTTTTAGGATATATACATATACCTAATTCTAGATGAGGGCGGTAAGGCCATTACTGACGTTCTACTTGGGACGTTCTGTGTATTTCCCCTTGACAGCTCTCGCTGACTTAGCTGTTCCAGTGATGCAAATTAAACTGGTACCAAAGACCTAGGTAATAGCAAATTCTGCGCAATGTAGGTGTACTACCTATAAAATCCCTTGCATATTTTGATTGCTGTAGTGGCATATTCAATGTAGATTTTATTTTATCCGAGGTTAAGGTTAGAATGTATTACTCATCTTCATTGTCAAACAAATCCGTCTGAATCCATCCCCTGTTATTGCACAGGTACTTGTATTACTCATCTTCATTGTCAAACAAATCCGTCTGAATCCATCCCCTGTTATTGCACAGGTACTTGTATTACTCATCTTCATTGTCAAACAAATCCGTCTGAATCCATCCCCTGTTATTGCACAGGTACTTGTATTACTCATCTTCATTGTCAAACAAATCCGTCTGAATCCATCCCCTGTTATTGCACAGGTACTTGTATTACTCATCTTCATTGTCAAACAAATCCGTCTGAATCCATCCCCTGTTATTGCACAGGTACTTGTATTACTCATCTTCATTGTCAAACAAATCCGTCTGAATCCATCCCCTGTTATTGCACAGGTACTTGTATTACTCATCTTCATTGTCAAACAAATCCGTCTGAATCCATCCCCTGTTATTGCACAGGTACTTGTATTACTCATCTTCATTGTCAAACAAATCCGTCTGAATCCATCCCCTGTTATTGCACAGGTACTTGTATTACTCATCTTCATTGTCAAACAAATCCGTCTGAATCCATCCCCTGTTATTGCACAGGTACTTGAGGTACTGAATTTAAAAACAGCTTCTTGTGATATTTTAGATTTTATTTATTAGTTAATCAATTTTAATTTTACATGTTGACATTTTTATTTACATTTACCTATATATTAGTTTGTATATTATTATAACTATTTTAATTTTCAAATATTTGAGTAATGTTTTAAATATTTGAATTTTTTTTTTTTTAGTTAGATACTGTTATTTTTGCGTGCTGTCGTCATCTTTAATTGTAATGGCATTAGGCAAGTGTTATTTTTATTTTAATTTTCTCAACGATGTATTAATGTGCATTATGTAGATGACCAAATAAATAAATATATCAATATAATAATATACACTATACTATACTACACTACACTACACTACACTACACTACACTACACTACACTACACTACACTACACTACACTACACTACACTACACTACACTACACTACACTACACTACACTACACTACACTACACTACACTACACTACACTACACTACACTACACTACACTACACTACACTACACTACACTACACTACACTACACTACACTACACTACACTACACTACACTACACTACACTACACTACACTACACTACACTACACTACACTACACTACACTACACTACACTACACTACACTACACTACACTACACTACACTACACTACACTACACTACACTACACTACACTACACTACACTACACTACACTACACTACACTACACTACACTACACTACACTACACTACACTACACTACACTACACTACACTACACTACACTACACTACACTATACTTTATACTTTATTACTGATACAAAAATTAGTGTAAATCCAACCTTCTCACTTTTTTTTTTTGCTTTTTGATGTAACTCGTTTATCTTTCAGAAATATATCCGTCTAGTGAACGTGAGCAAGTTTGAGGTCCGGCTGTCTATACGGCCACCGAGTCGACACGAGCTGAACATCGAGCTGGCTGGGACCAGGGGCCTCACGGTCACCTCGGGTGCTGCGACTGAGATCCGCGTTCATTTCAGGTACGTTTTTTTTGCGTTTTAGTGAGTCATCATCATCAACATCAACCAATACATTTACCGCTGTTGTTACACATACCCGCTCAAAGAAAAGATATTATTCGACATGATCCACCTCGCTGGCCCAGACCATGTTGGTGCATGTAACATGGCCACGAATTGTGATGTTTTTGGTTATGTTGATAGTTCCTGACTGTGTTTTTCATTTTAGCCTAATTGGGAAATTTGCACATAATGTTACTAAATAAGTCATAAGTGTAGAGCCAGGGCTAGAACTGGGTGCTCGTCAGATTGTAAAGCGCAAATATTACCATTCGGCCACCACCGGTTTCGCTGACGATAAAACATCTCACAGACCAAAGGACGTACGCGTGCTCCGGGACGTGTTGTTGGTGCGGGTTTCTGTCGGCAAGTCTATCTCCGTACCCATCAGCTGCTATATGCATTCTCCATGTCTGGACAGTGAGTACTTCTAAACTTTAAAACGTCCTAAGACATCACAATCATCATGATTCTCATCACATCCAATATGCTCACCGGCGTTTTTCATCACGTAGATTTTTAATTAGAAGAGGAATTTCTGATCTCGATTTCAGTTCGCTGTGCCGGTAACAAATGAGCTACCAAGGACTTTTGTCACGTTATTTCATAGAAAAATAGTTGACATGATAATGAGTACCTAACAAGCACAAATAAAAAAAGGAAGCTTTTGACCCCTATTTGATATAGCTTTTAATCATTTCGATCATATCAGCTTTCAAACAGAAAAAGCCGCATCTAAATCGGTTCATTCTTTTGGGAGCTACGATCGTTCACTTTTCGCGTTCAGGGCTTAAAACAACTGTCATGGTCACTACAGTTTGTGCAACATATCTTGATCTGCAAGACAACTGCCAGAGTAATATTTCTAGGGTTAATAGGGGGAGCAGTATAGGAAAAAACAAATATCGAACGATGTTGGAAAAAAAAAACGATCATGTATGTTGCTCACTTATGTTCTATATTCAAATTGTGTTTTTTTTATAACATACATTATAATGAAATAGGACACATCGAATATAATATCATCATTTAATAAAGTAAAAGAAATACCAGTGCCCAGGTCTGCTCGCGAAGTGAAGAAGTTTCTCGGTACAGCTAGTTGGTATAGACGCTTTATACCCAATATTAGCACATTAGCTGCTCCCATCACTAAACTTACGTCTACTGGTAAGAAATCTCCCGCTTTCAAGTGGACTTCTGAAGCCGATAAAGCTTTTAATAAAATCAAACAAGCTTTAATATCAACTCCTATTCTAACTTTCCCTGACTTTTCTAAACCCTTTGCTGTTCATAGCGACGCATCCGCTTTTGGACTTGAAGCAATGCTTACCCAAGACTTCGATGGAGTTGAAAAACTCATAGCTTACATGAGCAAATTACAGGTCCCCAAAGACACTATTCTATCACTGAACGTGAACTCCTAAGCGTTATAACAGTATTAGAGTACTGGCGTTGCTACCTAGACAATGGTCAAAAGTTTACTATCTATACCAATCATTCTGCACTTCAATGTTTCTTACACTTGGATAATCCTACAGATAGACTTGCCCGTTAGAGCATGCGTTTATTAATGTTTAATTTTGTCATATAAACGTGGCAAGGAACATTTGGTCCCAGATAAATTGTCTCGTATTAAACCAATTAATGTGAATAAATATGATCCAACACATCTTCTGATTTGTGGTACACTTCTGTATATTCCAAATGTAGCACAAGTCCCACATCAACTCCTGATTATATGATAAGACACAATAAACTCTACAGGTACACCCGTTCTAATACCCTCATAAACTCAGAATTGAGTTGGGACGAAGTAATCCCATCTAAATTTCGTACAGCTATTATCGACGAAAACCATTCGTTACCAACAGCAGCTCATTTTGGCACTTTCAAAACATACCATCGTATTAAACAAAAATACTTCTGGCCAGGAATGTACAAAGACATTGCCAGCCATATTTCCAAATGTGAAACATGCTTCGCTTACAAGCATCAGTATAAAAATACCATTGGTCTGATGGGTAAACCCAAGAACTGTTCTCGTCCTTTCCAATGCATATCTATTGATATTGTTGGTCCACTTCCAATGACACGTAAGCTTAATAGATTTATTTTTGTAGTCACATGTTGTTTTTCCAAATATTGTCTCATATTCCCCATGAAGCGAGCTACCTCTTCTGTAATCAAACATATACTTGAGAACTTAGTTTTTATGGTTGATGGTATTCCAGAGACCATAATCCTAGATAATGGCCCTCAACTAATTAGTCACGAACTCCAGGATTTATTTCAATATTACAACATACCAAAAATTCATTACACCCCCCGTTACTGTCCTCAAGTCAATACTGTTGAACGTTACAACAAAACAATTATAACAGCAGTTGCTTCTTTTGTTGATAATGACCATCGTACTTGAGATTTATATTTAAATCAAATCCAATTTGCCATAAATTCAGCTGTTAATGACCCTACTAAATTCACACCAGCTTTCTTAGTATTTGGTCGCGAACTTGCAACGTGTGGTTGGTTTATAATGCTTCGGATCTAACTGAAGAATTGATTTTTGCTCCACGCGATGAATACGCTGACAACATAGGTCAGTTAAGCCCTTTATTTGCTGAAGTACAAGCACGTTTATTCCGCGCTCATAAAACTAACGCTAAATATTATAATAAACATCATCAACACCTTGAATTTAAGGCGACATTATATGGAAACGTAATTATCCCATAAGTTCAGCAGGCAAGTATTTTTCAGCTAAATTAGTTCCTAAATTTGTAAAATGCATCATAGCAGCTAAAATTTCACCACTAATTTACGACCTCAGTGATTTGTCTGGTAATCCCTTAGGCCGTTGGCATGTCAAAGACATTAAACCTATACCACGTACGTCTTACTCTTAACCATCACTTGTCTACTTACTTACATACTTTATTATAATTATGTACTATGAAAGTTACATTGCTTTCATATTCCCGTACCTTACCATACATTTAATTATATACTTATGATCATTGTAGGTTCCCTAATTACAAATAACCTTGTATTCAAGTTGTAAATAATGTAATTTTACTATAATTTCCTTTTACGGAGTAATGTTCACATTTTAAGCCTATTTTTTTTTTTATTCACTTTATTAACTTTTCGGATTCATTATGAATATTGACTTCAAGTCCCTACGTATTGCTATTCAGTGTTGTTGTACCTTCTTCATACTTTAATTATTTGGTACTAACAGTAGCTAATACCGTACTTGTTACCTATGTATTTTTTCTTATTTACAATCATAATGTTCAGTATAAAGCGAAACCAGTTCTATATATTATTATTTACTACACCTACACACAAAACTTCCAACACTGAAAAGAGCGGCAAATGTGATTACTCTAGAAACCAAGCCTAGGTCACAAAACCAGTATTATCTTATAGTTAATAAGCTATTACCTACCTACCTTACTTATACTATTTTAACGTTCTAACACAACGTTTACTATATACATACACGTGCTACAGGCACGTCGTACCCTAAGGTACGTTTAGCCATTTTGGCAAACTAATTGTATATAAATATACACATACATACATTTACACAGCACACACCACACACTCACCATTCATACACATATACACATACACTCACATAATCACTCTAATCAGCGGATAGAACTGTATAAATAGGCCTACACTACACTGTATTGGTTCCACGAGTAACCTTATTGATATTTAAGGTTCCTCTTTCTTATGAGTTTTATTTCCATGGAATGGGAATGAGACTATGAATGATGATAATGAATGTGTGATTTATGAATTCGAATGCATCCAGGAATCCAATCAATTGTATATTGACAATGTAAATAAACATGTTCACCAAAAAATTAAAGGCGATAACCCAAATTGATCAACAACAAAAATTTAAAGGAGCTTATGCAAGTTTCTTTGAAAATTAGCCAGAGTCTAAAAATTCCTTTTCAGCTCAGCATTTCCATTATTTTAATTAATTATTTTACTATTTTTACTTAATTACCCTTATTATATATATTTTTATTATTAACTTCTACTTATTTTTTCTTTTTTCTTTAGCATTTTTAATTTCTTTTTTTTAAATAAACCTAATGTTTTGGGATACAAATAACATCAAAATTTTTACATACCAAAATACAAAAAAAAAAAACTCCAGGGCGGCGGGGTATCGTGACGATGTCTAATGCTCATTTTTCATTTGATCTCTTAATTCTTTCATAATCCATTTCATTCCATTTGATAGTTTGTCATTATTAATTCTAAATTCAAATAACCTGTCATTCCCATATTGATTGGATTAGCAAAACCGAAATTTATGAAATAATATGTTATAAAATACCTAAATAAGTTTATTACAACTGGAGTCTTTTAAATATATATAATAATACCTTTATAAGTTGTTGTTTTGATCCATATTGTTGAAGCACGAAAAGTCTGTGATTATAATGCTCCTATTGTTCCTCTACTTATTTGTCTACTGAGGTTTGGTCCCTGGGCTAGTGAAACAAACCCTATGACCGCCTCGTGACAAAATAAAATTAATTATTTAAAATACTTTACTATGACAACACTGATAAATATAAAGATAAAGATTATTTATGTGTATAAAACACGAGTAATACATCACAAGAATGCACAGATGATAATAGTCTGTGTATTCAGTCAGTGTATTCAGATCTCATGCTTTGCGTACAAAATTGAAATAAAATTAAAAATAACATAGGTCAAATGGCATGCAAATAAACACAAGCAATAAAAAATAAAAACAACACAGTGCCAAAAATAATTTTAGTAATAATTGAATGATATATTTTAAATTGGCCGTGGCGGTCTCGGCTTAGAATAAGACCCCTCCCAATCCTCCCGTGGATGTCGTAAGAGGCGACTAAGGGATTATACACCGGAAGATGGGCAGCAGCGTCCCCCAAGCACATTTGCTACACTGCGGTCACCATTCCGCCTGCCAAGCGTAGTGACTATGGCAAAGGTTCTCGAATGGTGACCACGAACAAGCAAGCAAAGTGTGGGGAGACCCCCCACACGATGGACCGACGGCATTGTAGCCATCGCAGGAAGTCGGTGGATAGAGGTGGCACAGGATCGCTCGTCATGGCGCTCTTTGGGGGAGGCCTATGTTCAGCAGTGGACTTCTAAAGGCTGACATGATGATGATGATGATATTTTAAATGTAATGAAATATGTCAAAAATATATTTAACATATCTATTAGCTTAGTACAATAAAAATTAATGATAGTGATAGTCATGTCAACAATAATAATTATAACTAAATTAAATTAAACTGTCAGCGCATCCAATAAATGAAAAAAAAAAAAAAAAAAACAATTTGGGTCAAAATATTATTCAAATTTATCAGTTAAAAAGTCATATATCGTTTAATAATATTTATCATCAAAATTTATCGGTTAAAAAGTCATTTATCGTATAATAACATTTCTCAGTCAATAAATAATATTGTATTTAGATTTTTAATTTGACTAGGTATTTTAATATAAATTTTCGCAGCCATACATAAAACATTTTTTGCATCAGTGCTGTTTTGGCGGCATGTAAACATAACCTGTCCTTATCACGTCTGTTTCTCTTGACAACTTCTGACATGCGTTTGAACAGATCTGGATTTGTACGTACAAACAAGGATACTTCAAAAATGTAGAGGGACGGAAGTGATAAAATGTTGTAATTGCTGAAATATGTCTTACAGCTCTCTGTTGTTTGTAGTCCAAACATGGATCTTATGCATCAAAATTCTCTTCTGTGATTTAAAAGCCATTTCATTATCTGTTGAGTTTCCCCAAAACATAATGTCATACCTCAAAACTGAAGCTTCTCGTACTAGCCCATGATAGGCTGTAAGTAGTGCATCCATATTCACAATTGGGCCTAGTCTATACAATGCATATGCAGAACTACTTTTTTTTTCACAGTTCCGTGATATGTGATTTCTAGTTTAACTGTTTATCAATTACTATACCTAAGAATTTAGCAGTATCTCAAATATGGAGTCATTTTGATAATGATATTTAATGCCGTGTGTTTTTGGCGGTCTTTGACTGAAATGCATAACTTGAATTTTATTTAATTTTATCTTTAAATTATTGTAAAACAATTAAAAGATAAATAAAATAAATGACTTTTTAACTGATAAAATTTAAAGATGCCATAAAATAATTTAACCCAAAGAAGTATTAATAGTAAGTACTATAATAACCACTGCAGGTTCTGCATGCAGTGGTTATAGTACTATCATCCGCGAAAAGTGACATAGGGTGATCGGTGAATTTAGGCAAATCATTTATTTAGATTATAAACAAAAGGGGCCCCAATACACTGCCTTGCGGTACTCCATACATTACATCACGCTCTTCGGACTTATGGGATACTTCCTTTTTTATACTAATGTTTACTCTACATATATCCGTAATTTGTTTTCTATTAGATAAATATGATTGTATTAATTCTAGAACATTTCCTCTAATGCCATATGCCTCTAGTTTACTTATAAGTATATTATGATCGACCTAATCAAATGCCTGCGTCATATCGCAATATATAGCATATAGCAATATATAATATATAGCACACGCAGGAGTTCTATTATTAAAATTATATATAGCCATATTTATGGTTTTATTATTCCGGAAGCCTTTCTGCTCATTACAAAGAATGTTATTTCATTCCAAATAGTTATTTAATTGCTTGTAAATATACTTTTCAAAGATTTTGGAAAATATGGGTATAAGAGCAATTGACCTGTAATATTGCATAAGTTCCTTGTCCTCCTTTTTAAAAAGTGGCTTAACCATCAGGGAATACGCCATTCACAATACACAAATTTATTAAATAACTTAAATGTCCACATATAAATTCACAAACTGACTTAACTACTTTCGTGGATATGTTGTCGTACCCTACACTATTTGTATTTTTAGTCAATTTATTATATTAAGCATATCATTTGGTGTGTTTGGAGCCATAAATATCGATTTTTTCATATTTTGAATTCGTGATGTCGCATTAAGTCCTGATCCAGTTATTGGTACGATTTTGTCAATAAAATAATTATTAAAAGAAGTTGCAATGTCATTTGGATTGGTGATAAATTCATTATTTACTTTAAGTCTCGTAAGTCGTCTTCGAGTCACGTGAAATATTTAATATAGAATTATTAATTATTTGTCACGTTGCCTTCGATTGATTATCTGATGTCTTGATTTTATAAGTATTTTGGGCACGCTGTGTTAATATAGTTTTGAGTACTTGGTGTAGATTTGGTTGTTTTGTTTTGAAGGATTTAATCTAGACTTCCATAACAGTTTTCTTTTCTTTTTGCTACATGCTTTAATGCCACAAGATATCCATTTAGGCTTTTTATTTACTCTTATAGTTACAATTTTAAAGGGGAAGCAGAGATCATCAAAAAGTTTAAACATTTCCAAAAAACAATCAAAGGCTTTGTTTGGGTTTTGTTCGTCATACATTTCAGAGAAAGAAAGGCTGCCTAAACACTTTTTGAATATTAAAATGTTTTCAACACTAAGATCACGTATTGTCCAAAAGTTTAAAGTACACGTCTTTTTAATTGGAATTTTCAGTAACTGAGCGGTATGATCTGACAAGGCAAATTCTAACACTTCAGCATTACATGATTTTTTGAAGTCAAATTATCAATACAAGTTTTACTTATTAATCTAGTAAGTACATTCAAAGTCAATGACAAATCATAATTTAATAACAGACACTCAAAATCAAGACTAGTGGTATTTTGCTTCCTACCTATCGATATTGAAGTCACCAGCTGTAATTATATGGTCCTAACTTATCTTTTTTTTTATTGTATTTTTTTTCAGTCTATTAAAAAACAAATTTAAATTAACTACTTGTGGCACTCTATATACACATACAATTGCAATTTTATGTCTAACAAGCTCAATACAACAAAATTCACACAGACCAGAAATAGAAAGATTTTTTATTTCAGTCAGTTCTTTTCATTGGTTTCCTTTTTTCACTAGAATACATGCGCCGCGTCTCTTACTACTGCTTCTACTAAAACGTGCAGCTAAATAATAGTTTGTCTTGGCTAAATGTGTTTCATGACCAGATATAATAAAATGTTCCGTGATGCATAATACGTCCACTTTTATGTTTCTATCTAAGAGCTCTTCAAGGCAAACCATTAAAGCTTCAGATTTATTGATTAATCCAGCCATATCTTGATGAAAAACAAAAAGATATTTATCATAGAAAAAACTGCTGCTCACAACTGAAATCCGTCTTTTGTCGATTTTGTCATTTTAGCTGTCAGTGACAGGAAGTCATTCAAAGTACAATTTAATACGCGCATATAGTGCTTATATTACAAGTACTGGTTTAAATTATTGGTCATCATCATCATTATCAGCTCTAGTTTTTTTAGAAAGCTTGATAAAAACCTTTTAAGTATTTTTAAATATTTATTTATTATTTATATAAATCAATATTAATTATTAATATTTAGGCTTCCTACTGAAGCTCTATGTGTATATGTATATAAAACATATCATAAAAATATTGCAAAACGAACATTCCCATCTATAAAGCAATTCAAACCGTGCAAGATAAACTAATTCAAACAGTTTTCCGTGACTTTGTGATTTTTTTAATCCAGTCGTACTGGAGTTTGCTCACTATTTGAATAAAAACATACAGCATTGATATTTTACCGTCTACAGCTGAAAAATCAGGTGCGTTCCGTTTTATATTTTTATTTTGGGGCAGAAACACATACATTTTACTTTGTTGGAATCGTGAAACGTTTGAAGGCGCGCGCGTGATCTCGATGACAACTGTCCTGCAGATCAAGCTATATTGTACAAACTCATAGAATTACAAACTATAATACGAAAAAATACGAAACTTCACGCGCGTGTTCTCGATGACAACTGTCCTGCAGATAAAGCTATATTGTACAAACTCATAGAATTACAAACTATAATAATATTAGAATTATTAACGAGATATTTACCTCAATAATTGAAAAAATGACAATCGCGAGAATGGGTTTCATCTGTCGAGTGTCTGGAATGTAGTGGTAGGCCTTTGTAATAATCGGAAGAGAGTAGTTTCCGGTGCGGGGGCTGATATTGTTAGTGTTGTGTGTCGGGAACAATTTCGAGTTTGAAGTGACTGTGATAAAGGTGTGGTATTATTAATCGAGCGTAAAAAAACGTGTGAGAAAGGGGGTAGATCGATATGTCTGCCCTCAAAACTACCCACCTGCAAGAACATCAGTATGCTCGAGATTATGGTGCCTTCAGCGGAGCCGAAATACTGAGAACTCAAAACAAATAAATTAAATGGATATTAATCTAAACACATGTTTTATGTTTTTATGTTTTTGTTACTAATGATAATTCTAATAAGTCAAAGTTGCCACGGGATCAGCCCATAAAAACTAAAATGATTAAGATGTAATGATGGGTGGTAACAATTACTTGGCAGTTCTCGTCCCGGCGGTATCACCATCGATATTCTCGTGCACCCCCGGGCACGTAGAGAGTTGCGTCACGCACAGCACGGACTGCTTGGAGCTGGGCGCGCGGCTGCTGGGGGACGTGCACTGCGTGCCGGTGCTGTACTACTGCGACTCCGAGCACGCAACCTTCTTCCTGCTGCCAGAGGACACATGGCTGTCCTTCTGTGTAGATGTAAGCACAGTATCAACCACGGCCTTATCTCCCATGGAAGTGGGGAGTTTTATTCTCAAAATGTGTTGGAAAGCTTTAGTCCAAAACCATTTATTTCAACCATTTACCCGCACTCAAAAGTTACAGAACATCTCGCAAAATTAACAAAACTGGTGTACGGTCTGCAGTTACGATACATAAGTTTACATAATAATATATAACAACAAAAATAACAAAAAAAATACAACAAAACACTTATTGTTTTCTTGTATTTTTTTGTTATTTTTGTACCCGACTGCGAACAAAACTAATCAGAGGCAATCAAGCTTTAGATTCTTGATTTTAAGATATAAAATGCAGTAATTTTTTTGGCTGTTGGGTTTTTGCTTTTTCATGATAATTCATGTCTCTTTTATTTTATTTTAGTTTCCCTTATATTTATTTGGAAATGTCTTTTAAATATCTTCATTTTGATACATCACTCGGTAGGTTTTAGTTAAAAAAAACAACGTCGGATATATAATACGGCACCTATAAGCCGCCATATCGAAGAATAAATAATTGGCCATATTAATTTACTTGACACTTTATAATACCCTATAGCACTCTCGTGATTATGACAAGTCCAATAATACCTCATATATCAAAATCCATCAAGCCGTTTAGGCTGTAGGACGCGCCAAATAAACGTACAAACAAACATACATAATTACATACATGCCCTTTCGACGCAATATATCAAAAACGCAAAATCCCAAAGACGTAATATGCCAAATTGTCATAATGCCAAATACGTGAAGTTGCAAATACGAATAATGCCAAAATACTTTTACGCGAAACGCCAAATACGAATAACGACAAAACGCATTTACGCGAAATGCCAACGACCACCACTTCCAGCCATGCCACTTCCATTTTATTTTTTTTACCTTCCTTTTTTGTGAAACACTACTAATCTAAGAGGTCCCCCGACTGTAATGCCAATTTTATTTATCTCTTGTTTTTGACTTTTTAGTTCGTTTTTGGCAGGGCAGACGTGTACAACCGAAAAACATAACCCTTCGCAGGCGGGTAAAAGGAGAATAAATTCTACTTTTGTATTATTTATTCCAAGTGTACATCTCTGCTGCCATTATTCTTGCATCAGACACTGATGAGCCGCGGGTTGGTGGTGGCGGCGCCTTTTGTGCTGGGGCCAGCGCTGTGGCAGGGTGGCGGTGCGGTGCGCGGCTGCGTGTGTTGCCGTGCAGGCAGCGTGGGGCTGCACGCAGTGGCGTTTCGCATTGTCTCCTCCACCACCATCATACGTCCTCTCAACCTACTCGCTCTTGCATTAGACACTGACGAACCGCGGATTGGTGGTGGCGGCGTCGTTCGTGTTGTGGCAGAAGCCGTGGCAGAGCAGTGGTGTGGTGCGCGGCTGTGTGTGGTGCCGCACGGGCGGCGCGGGGCTGCACGCGGTGGCATATCGCATTGTCTCCTCCACTGCCGTCATACGTCTACTCAACCTGCTTGCTCATGCCTATTATATTATATTATTATATTGCTCTTGCAACAGACACTGACGAGCCGCGGGTCGGTGGTGGTGGCGCCGTTCGTTCTGTGGCCAGCGCTGTGGCAGGGCGGCGGAGCGGTGCGCGGCTGCGTGTGGTGCCGCGCGGGCGGCGCAGGCTTGCACGCGGCGGCGTTTCGCATTGTCTCCTCCACCGCAGTTATTCGTCCACTCAATCTGCTCGCTGATGCGCTCTTCTACAGGCCGGAGCATATCTCATTGGAAGTACGTTTTAAATACCGAGTGTACAGCGGTTCAGTTTAGTCCTATTTTATTTTGCTGTGGTAATGAAATTACATATTGTCATATTTCGACGTTATTAGTACGCTGCTGGCAAAGATTTTGAAGTACACTTACTGGCGTGCCGGTGGAGTGCCGGTAAACTATTACGCCAGTAAGCGTAATTCTACCTATTTGCGCTAAACATGTTAGCAATTTAGCTATTAAAATGCTTAATTGATTATACTACCGTATCTTCGGGAGATGTCAATTAATTTTTTACCATTAAATTTATAATTTTTGTATGTACTTTGACAGAAATTGATGCTATTTAGCGAATTGACGTCTCAAGGTACAACAGTTACTACCGCACACATGATTTTCGAAATCCATACAAAATAAGAGATTGAATGTTTAATTAAAGTTAATTGACGATTATTAGTACGGCAGTGAGTCTACTTAGTTAACCAATACCTATAATAGAGGTTAATATGAAGATAGGAACTAGAAGAAGTCGCTATGTGCTGAAACAATACTATACTAGTTTGACTCTATGGGTCCGAAAAAATAAATAAATGTTGTTTCAAGTTCCTAATATTTTAGCATTGTTGCAAGCACAATTTTATTGACTTTTTAAGTTTTATAACTCACTAACTGATGCCCACGGCTTCGCGTGGTCCTTTGACTATATGTATAGCTTATGACACTCGCAAATAACGAGGCTTTCTATTGGAAAATAATTTTCATAATCGGTTCAGTAGATCCAGAGATTACCCCCTACAATCTCACAAACAAACTTTACCTCTTTATTATAGTATTAGTTATTATAGTATAAATAAATATTATTTAAATATTTAACAGTAGATGCGCCCGCGGCTTTGCTGGTGTTCTCAAGTTTCAAAAGTATCTTACGGACGTGTTTTTCCAGGACAAAGCATTTATATACCAAAATAAATATACAGCCGCAAAGGAGCTGAGTGGAAATAAACATACACACTTTCGCATTTTTGTTTAATACTAGCTGTACCCGCGGCTTCGCACGCGTTGTCATTTCTCTAGGTTTAAAGTATGTACTCTTTGTGCTATTCCAAGACTTAAAATACCAATTTACTTACAAACATTTGATCTAAATTCCTTTAGCCTTCAAAAAGCTTTTTATTGATTGCTCTGCTTCTCCTCATCGGATTGAGATAAAAAGTATCCCAGTTTTTTAATCGAACCCTAAGCTATCCAAAAGTAAAAACCGCATCGCAAGAGGTTCAGACATTTTTACGTGATGCACGAACAAATATACACACAAACAAATAAACAAACCGACAATCACGTTTTAAAAACATGTTATATTTTTGTTCAGTAGCTTATTTTAAGTACCTTGGACCATTTTTTTTAATTTATCTTCTTTGTACATACATTTTCGTTCTTATTGCTTTATTAGAAGTAGGTGCTTTATAGATAGATACAGATAGTGAGTTTGGACAGGAAATTTACTTTCATGTGCCAACATAGTTAAATCTCACACCGGAAAGGGAAATACCTTTCCGACTCTACTGGTGCTTCGGATATACCTACGCCCGTTAGGGAAGAGAGAACCAAGAAACTCTACGGGAATGTAATTTATTCCATATTTAGTATGTTTTTTTTCAAATGTCTTATATTGTAATAAAACATATATAAAATTACAAGATATAAGTGACAATGAGATGTCCCACAATCATCAAACAATCAAACTGGGAAAAATTAAGTAAAAATTCTAACGGAGTATGTTGCATAAAACAACGTGACGTCATGTCATAATATTATAGCATATTGTCATCATGAGACATCGTACAAAGAACTTTGAACACTTTATTCAATTATTTTCATGAACGTAAACAAAGAAGTGATCACTTATTATCATCATGCAGCTTGGAGACATCAAGCCATGCATTTCTGTCATAAATATTTTTTTACCCGACTGAGGAGGGTTTTGTGTTTGGTTCGTATGTGTTTGGGTTGCATGTATGTTTGTTTGGTTTTACGTTTCTTAGGAGTGTCCTACAGTCTAAACGGCTTGATAGATTTTAATAAATGAGGTATCATTGGATTTCTCTCAATCACGAGAATTCTATAGGATATTATGAAGTGTCAATAAAACTAATATGGCTGCTTACAGCTAC
Source organism: Alsophila aescularia (assembly GCA_946251855.1). NCBI lineage: Eukaryota > Metazoa > Arthropoda > Insecta > Lepidoptera > Geometridae > Alsophila > Alsophila aescularia. The sequence continues at coordinate 66,467,411 of OX276378.1, forward strand.
CATATTGTATTTCTGACGGAACAATCGTTAATACCGCACGTACGTTTCTTTATTTTTGACGACCGGTTGGTCTAGAGTCTAGTGGCTATAGACCCTACTACGAAATCAAACGGTCATGGGTTCGAATCCCGCAAGGTGAAATCATTTGTGTGATGAGCAAAAATGTTTGTTTCCGAGTCATGGATGTAATATTCGTATCTATGTATGTTTATCCGTTATTTTGTGCCCATATTACAGGGTGCCCTAGTTTGGGGCTAGGTAATTGGTGTGAATTCTCCCGAATATATTTGTATATATTTTTATTCCAATACCATAAGCCAAAAACTATCGAGTGAGGTAGTATCAAAATGAAGCTCTCTAAAAGACTATTCCAAAAATAAGTAATTCTTTTACCTAAACCCATTGAATTACAAGCCTAAACCGTAGCATTTGTATTTTAAGCTTCTTACAAAATTTTCTATGTTACATTATTCAAGTTATGTAATCGGGCTCACTTCAATGTTGTCATGGGAGACTTATACGCTAAAATGGGAGTACAGTACAGCGAGTCGGTAATAGAACAACACGGATTTGGCAGCAGAATCACAGGGGGCAAATGCTAGTTAACTTCTTAGAGAAAGAAGGGCTGTTTTTAATGAACTCATTCTTAAAAGCAGATTACTGACTTGACTGAGGAACTCTGGATATAGATTGCAAGCTTGAACGTCTCCGTTTGATGAAGTCCACGCTCCAACCTAACCTGTTCCAAACCGTTGTTGGATCTGAAACATTCCATTGGAGCAACCGATTCGCTGCCTGGGAATAACAATTGATGTCGATATTGACAAGATACTTGTCAAAGCGGTGGGAATCTTGAGGGAAGAGGGAACGAAGTTCTGCGACAGGCGGCGTACAGGCATGAAATCAAAACTTTCAGTCGAGTCTCTGCAGCTCATTGAAAAACGACGCGAAGATCCAGCAGTCACTTCGTCAGAACAGTGGGCTTTGAATAAGCAAATAATCAAGGTGGTAAGGCGAGACTTCTGATGCTCCAATACAAGCGCTAAAAGGGAAGCAATAAAGTAAAATCGGCGGTTTTCGTACAACCGCTTGGTCGAAGCCATTTGACGAAGTTGACCACATCAAGCGGGAAAGTTGTTGTTCCTAAGCCGGAGATTCTTGCAGGTGTTGATGATTTCTATGGCTGACTGTGCGTATCACACGCGTCGCAACCCGACCCCGATACCAACGATTCCGGGGCCATTTATTGTCGAAATTGAGATGATCAAAAATGGAATAGCTCCGGATGTGGGCGGAATTACTATGGAGCTCTTGAAGGCAAGAGGTACGTACCCACGCTTAAAGAGCTTCAGCGTATGTTTAATTCTGTCCTCTTCTCTGGGAGAACTCATGAGAGAGGTGACATGACCCTTTTGAAAAACTATGGACCCATTTCCCTCCTGAGCCATGTCTACAAGCAGTTTTCGAGAGCGAAATATCACGAATCGTCTTACGCGGAGATTCGACGAATTCCAGCTAACAGAGCAGGCCGGGTTTCGGGGAAGATACGGCACCATAGACCACATCCATAAAGTGCAGCAGAGTATACAAAAGAGTCTAATCCGCCCCTATTTCGAGTGTTGGGCGTCCTCAAGCTAGGTGGAGGACGATATAATTACGTGATAGAAATAGCCAAACATAAACATATCCTACAACATTTTTGAACCTAGCAGAGGTTAGTCAAGGTCGTTCTTGTCACCTAAACATGTAATTTAACTGCCATTTAACTAATAAAATAAAGACATCAGTTCATTAGGAGATGTTAATTATACCACCAGATCCGGAAACACCATCATAGAAGAACTGGCAAGAAACTATGAGGCAAATAATCTTTCAAATCATTATTCTGGTAGCGCTATTTCTAACATTGCGCAGTACTGAGCGCATACATGCGCGTGCGCGCGTGGCAAGCAACTGGATAAAAGCAACTGGTTAAGAGAACATTATTTTATATCATTATGAGAACAGTACATTATATTTTACTCTTGACAATTTTGAAATAGATAAAATTTGTGATAATTTGTGACATAGGTAAGTAGTAAAATGTTGGTACCCCCTTTGAAATAACATAAAAATATCATAAAGAAGTTTACTCATGATAAGTCCCAATATATATCACACTTATAATGTGTGACATCCCCTCAATTGGCTATGCCGATAATTTAATCACATAATTATTCATTATTACTTCACTAATAGCCTATTGAATGACGATCTCTGCAAATACTAAGCTACAGTCAACTATTTGTAATCAAAATAACACCCCTTTCCTTTTGACTGTAATTCTCAGCAATTTCCGAAATATTCACATCAAGACAACTACAAACAAATTTAGCGTATAGTAGCCATTTCTAAATATCAATCTGTATTTCCACTATTTTTACAACGAAATTTGCCTTCTCGGAGCTCCACATGACATTTTGTGACTACTTTTCAAAAATGACAACCTCAACTACTTAAAAATAAACGCAATATATTAAATCCTCTTCAGACAAGTTGTTCCGGCGCTCCTCGTACGTCTTACATACGCAAAGTGTCTGGCAGCAGTTGAAAGAGAAGAGCCAAAGATCGGGCTCAGTGGCGTGCTTTGAGAGAAGCCTATGTCCAGCAGTGGACTGACACGGGCTGATGATGATGAAGTTACTATACTATAGTCCATTGTTGCAAAATTGCAACTAAAGTAAAACATGTACCTCAGTAAATAAGAAACGTTAAATTTATGTTACTCTTAGCTGCGTCCCTTGGTTGTACCCACGTGAATGATGATGAAAATGATGATGATGAAAAGTAACCTATGTGTTAATCCAAGATTCAAGCTATCCTCGTACCAAATTTTATCCAAATCGGTTCAGCGAATCTAGATGTTTGTTCGTAGTATAAAGTAGTAGCTGGCCTCTGGTGTCAGAGTTTGTCCAACCACCCGAGGGCCTCTGACATGGCTTAACGACTACTGTTTAATCAATAACAGCCGGGACCAACAGATTAACGTGTCCTCCGAAGGATAGACAAGGTATAGCGGGAGCCGTCTGCTATCGCGGTTGAAAAGCAAAACCCCGTACGTAAGTATAAGTTCGTGCCTCCCGCGCCCCACACATACACCGCTCTGTGAATCGACATAGCAGATGAGTTGTTTAAAATTTGATTCATTAGTTTTGTTAGAACTCGGGTTTTTTGTTTTTATAATAAGTTTTACTTGTTATTTTTATTATTATATTCGTATTTTAAGTACCTTACGATTCATTTTAAATTTATTTTGTAAATGCTAAAATAACTCGGTCTCTCTCTGTCTGTTTGTTACCTTTACACGACTGAAAGACTGAACCGATATCAATGAAATTTGTCAATGAAATAGTGTGAATCTTGAGAAAGAGCAATGGCTATTGTTTTACCCGGGAAACATGACCACGAGGGCAAAGCTGTGAGGCACAGCTAGTTTAGGATAAAAGCTTATTCAACAAAACGGACGCTGCGACAATAACATTTGAATAAGTGTCGGGTGCACCGATATTTTGTACGAACGCGTACGTCGCCCGGGCCGTTACATCGCCGTTACATCGCCGGAGGGGCCGTTACACGGAATACACAATAAGTTTAGAGATATCAGGCGTGCTATTTATGAAAATATATCATCTATGATAAATGTTATGTCTAGGGCTATGGTAGTCTAACGTTTCCATAGTGCAACTTAGAATGCAACGATACTGGGTTCGGTCCCAGGCTCAGTATCTATGACTTTTATAAGTTATGTGCGGCACGTTAAGCTGTCGGTACCAGTCATTAAGCCATTCCAGAGGCCCTCGGGCGTCTTGGGAAACTCTGACACCAGATTTCAGCACTTATTCATACTTGTACGCATCGATATAGGAACTACATCATGCTTGTACGACAAACAAACAAATTTAGAAAGACATAACGTCATTTTTAAATCACTAGCAAAATATATCTATCTATTTCCTAGTATATACTTATAAAGATATTAATTTCAAAAAATGGTGCGACTTAAATAAGCTACTGAAAGAGAATATAACATATTCATAAATGGTATCTATCTATCTACCTGTCTGTTTGTTTGTCCTCGTATCACGTAAAAACTAGGGGACAAGTTGAACTGCGGTTTTCACTAATTGATAGCGTAAGATTTACCTTTTTGTATTTGGTGTACCATAATATAAAAATCCGATTAGTAAAAGCCGAGCAATCGATGCCAATCTATTTGACGGCTGAACGAATTTTTATGAAAGGTATATTGTTTTGTATAAGTATTGTTGGTCCTGGAATAAGGATTCTTTTTCCGTAGCAAAATGTTCACGCGAGCAAAACCGCCGCTTTGAACGGTGCAGATTTCTAATATTTTTTTCCGAAAAAAGTTGTTCAAAAATATTAAACAAACATCTCCGGAAATAAAGCAGGTGAGCACCATTCCATATTATGTTCAAAGCACTTAAAATTTTTGTTCCATCATCGTTTAGTTCATGTAAAAACATTACATTAACGCCGTCGTTAAACGTACCAATTACCAAACCCTATCTTTAGTTAACGGTCAATAAAGTGCCGCGTAATTACCATTAGCCTTTCATAATTTCATGAATGACTTCCCAAATTAATACGAATATATCCCATTTATTTAAAATTACCTCTATTTCTCTGAAACTCTGAGAGCTGTTTAATTATGATCTTTCAGAGCTGCGTATGTGTTATATTATCATTGCGTAAATCAAATTCCCATTTTGCCTTAGCTCATGACGTATGGTGATTGCTACAAGGATAATTAAACCATACTATAATAATCTTAGAATTTAATTTAAACTGATGAGTCGATCGCTATCGTGTAAAATGATTGGCATCAAAGTCTTTCGTAAGTTGCCGCATGAAGGGGTTCAGGCTGGCTAGTTGCCGCATGAAGGGGTTCAGGCTGGCTGTCAAACAGAGTTGCAGGAGGAAGATGAGCGACACAATTCCCACTATTAAGATTGCTTTACTTGTTTATCTTTGCATAGCGCGGTGGCGTATAGTTTTTTGTACCAGTATCTTGAGTCGAAAATGGAGAGTTAAAAGCTCTTACATTACAATATCACCGGTTTGTAAAATTGATCTATCCACCTGTATAAATGGACCCCTATTACGATTACGTCTGATTTTCGTAATTATTTAGAAATAATTACGAAAATCAGACAACAGGATAAAAAGTAGCATATTCTTAATTATGGTGAAATAAAGTGTTTAAAGTTGTTGACATAAAACCAATAACAATAATTAAAAAAAAAAAAAAAAACGTTACATTTCCACACCAATTATCTAGCCCCAAACTAGGATACCCTGTGCTATGGGTACTAGATAACGGATAAACATACATAGATAAGAATATTAACATCCATGACTCGGAAACAAACATTTCTGCTCATCACACAAATGATTGCACCTTGAAGGATTCGAACCCACGACCGTTCGATTTCGTACCTAGGATCTCAAGCCACGAGACCAAAATAAACCAAAATGATCACAGATAATGGGTCCCTCTAAACATATCCTCCGTCTTCCCGTAGTGTAACAATAAGAAAAAGGCGACCATCTAGAGCTTCTAAGCGACAAACTTACATAGAATCAAATCAGAATTTAGGGTCTTACATTGAATCCAAACTCAAGGCAGCTGCAAAGAAACTTGGTACTTTATCTAAGGTCAGGTAGTACGCCCTTACCGGGTATGATGTATTCACCTTCTGACTTAAAAATCATGTAATGAGTGTTATGTTTTCATACGGTTGTTTATTAGACAAACTACTCTTCTGTGTAGTTGAAATAATATACAATAGATTTGCAGTGTTAGGGTAATTCTCATTGAAGCTCATACTTGATGGTCATACAGTTATATTCCCTAAACGGTATAAGATAGAAACAGAATTTGTGAATTGGAGGATAAAACATCTATAAGGCTACAAAACAAATAAATCTTGTCATAATAGAAGCAAAAATAATACCAAAATCTTACAAGAATGTTCAAACACGGGGCTATTTTTTGTATTCTCATCGAGTTACACTTCCCGTTGCAGAAAAACATTTGGTTTCTGCTTCGCCAAATTTTAGTGTACTTGTATGTTTTATATACTAAAGTCATCGCAATTAAATACACTTTACACCCAATACTCAAAGAAAAATCTTTTCATTAATATTTTGAATTTATAGCAACATATGCGCCGGTCATACGATTGAAGGTTCTTTAGATTTGCGTAGTATAACAGCTGGCAGTTGAACACAAAATCAGCAATCAAACACAGAGTTTGATTCGGTCGCACGACAGTCGTGTTCCGACATCGCAGAAGTGAAAAGTGCGGCTCGTAGTGCCGTGAGAAAATAATAATTGGTAAGTTTAAATTTATTCATTGGTGTACAGATCACTTGCGTGGACAACATTTTTCGCATTGTTATCTTAGCTATTGAAATCAAAGTTAGCTCATCGAAACCCCAAAATGTGTGAGATATTTATGTAGTATTTGATTTAAAACGTTTCACCTGAACTTTGCAGCAATTTATAATAAAGGGATATTTTCGTCACCTTCGTGGCATCACCTTCGTGCGTTTTATCCTTGAAGGTGATTTTATGCCACGAAAGTATTAAGTATTAAGTATTCTCCTATTTGAATGTTAAAAATAACTTGATATTACAATTTAATAAGTACTCAAATAACGCACAATCGTTATAAGTTTAGATAGATCGTTTCAGTTTGATGTTACTATGTAAATATGTGATAGATAATATTTTATTTCAGAGGGTCGGTTAGAGTAAAAATTTACTCTGGAATATAAATACATAGTTAATTAAATCACAGCAAAGTTCCTATTTGTCACCTACATTAATAATATTTTTATTAAAAACTTTTCACTAAAATTGTGTAGTTTTCATTGACGTAGCATATCAGTATACCTATTTCATAGGATGACCAAACTTAGGACCGAACTGATAATTGTTTCTTTTGTTTATCGATATCATGTATTTGCCTGTTTAATTATGAAAATAAGATTAAGTTTTTATTTGATAAGCAGTGGTAAAATGTGAGAAAATAATGGATGTAAAGTTACTGTGTCACTTTCGTGGCATCTTGAACTTCAAAACCATTATTCTTCCAAACGAGACTCACGATTTGATTAATTTATATATGAAATTACTTGTCTTATCAAGCGCCATAAGTTTTTCTACAAAAATTGTTCAAATAAGCAAAAAATCTAATTTGCCACGAAGGTGACTATGAGAATTGTGGCAATGAGAATTAGCGGTTATTGTACATCCCAAATTATTGTAATTAAAAACCACACTTGCAGTTGAAAATAACTCAAAATATATGGAGTTGATATTTTCAATATTGTTTTGTGTAAAATCTTCAGCGATGACCAACTCCATGATATTTGGAGTCCCTAAAACATTCCATGAGATTGGCAGCGACGAATTTTCCCATGCAGAAAGTGCGGGTTTCAATGGATTACTGTTGTATTGGCCACAACGTTAAAAGGATTGTAGGAGGATAGTTTTTACACGACTGCCCAAAAAAAGAGTGTTATGTTTTTAGTCTATGGCATTTTAATGTGTTGCTTCACCAGCGAGCAAATCTAAATAAATAGAAAAAATGAAAAAATAATGTAGTCAAGCCAACATAGTAGCCAAACGCACTTGACTTTTCAAAATTTGGCAACAATTGGGGCTTCTACCTTTCAACGGCCTGTATTCAAGCTAATAAATAAATTTATTTCATTTCATTTCAAAGTCTGGCGCATCGACGTGAGGTCGCAAGTCTGTCGGTATTCTACAGATTGCACTAGAGAGTGTGCACTAGAACTACACAATCTGATTCCAGCATCACCTTTCCATCACTGTACGACTTGATCGGTTAAGCGCCACCCTTTTATGGTAGGAATACCACTCACAAGAACGAAGCGTCTTCATGTACACATATGAAATGCTGTTCGTTGTTAAGTACATCACTTGAGTACAGCTGGATCGATTTGGCTATTTTTAAAAGCTTTTATTAAACTGCAATGTTTGTATGTATGTATGTATGTTTGTTTAAATCAAATCAAATTGTTGATTTGCATGGACACCAGCCATGTAAAAAAGATCTTAATCTGTACGCATTTTATTATGATAGCTGGTTTAGTTTTACCATGACATGGTTGCTGCACTCAGGGTTGCGTCCTGAATAGGGAACTCCTCAACGGTTAACAGCACAGACATGACATGTTGTTGTCCGAATTAGGTTTCATAGACAGAAAATATGCAAAAAAAACACAGAACACTTTTAAATTCAGGAAAATCTGAAAGTTTTTTAACCGACTACGGCGAAGTAAGGGAAGGGTAATGAGTTTAATAGTCTATGTATGTTTATACTATGTACTAGCTTTCCCGCCCGCGACTACATCCGCGCGGACAACTGCTTTTCGCGAGAAAAGTCATCCTATGTTCTTCTAGGATATTAAAAACCAATGCAAAAGTAGATGTAGTACTAACGCTCCTGAAGTTTTTTGACAGACTTGTTATTTTGTTTCCATGGCAACCGTTCCTTACAGCAAGTAATCAACATTTTTCAGTTTATCTGTAGAAACTTACAATTTTCCGGGATAAAAAGTATCCTATATTTTATTCTAGCATGTAAGATATCTCCATTCCAAATTTCATCAAAATCCTTCCAGCCGTTATCGCGTGAAAGCTCCCCAAACAAACAAACAAACAAACAAACAGACAATGTTTCGCTTTTATATATTGGTATGGATGTATGTACTCGTCCTACGTAGGTATAAAGGATGGAATTTTTTAACCACACCCTGAGGGAAAGTACTCTAAATACCGGAGATAGCAAATTTTACTCAAAGGAAACATACCTTTATTTTTATAAAGAAACAAATCGGCATACTAAGATTTTCGAAAATTCACTTGCTACACTCGGGAATCGAACTGTCTAATACCGAAAAAATAACATCCTGTACTCATATGGCATTAATCGATAGGGTCAATCATAAGAATCAAATCTCTTGACTAAACATTATAATTAAAATAAAAGGAAATCCATGAAATCTAAACTTATATATAGATGTTCCACAGTAGCTTTCGCCCCTCTTGGTCCAATTTTGACACGCAAGATATCAATCGATTTGTCTTCAGGTATAGTGTCGTAGGCTATTTTTTACATGGCTACGGCGATGTAAAGGAACGGTGATATGTTCAAACTAGGAACTTGGTCTAATTTTGACAAGCGAGGTTATAATCGATTCATCTTCATTTATAAAGTGTCATAGGCTATTATTTTTTTACCAGACTACACTACACTACACTTCTTTTTTTTTACCACCGTCTTTGCCGTATATTAATTCCTTTCCATCCAAACGTTGTCTGGAAGAGATCGATTTTTAGCGATAAGACCGCCCATTGTCCCATATATTTTGTATAAATGTTTTAGTTATTATTGTATTTTTGTTCTATGTGGTGTACAATAAAGAGTTATCTATCTATCTATCTATCTACGGCGAAGCAAAGAAAAAACTAAAAACTTGGTCCAATTTTGACAAGCGAGATATCAATCGGGTTGTCTTCATCGCAAGATCATAGGCTATTTTTTACCCGACCGTAGTCAGGTTTTAGTTTTTGAACTTATGTTTTGTTTCGAAGGGATTTCTGTATCAACTCAAACTTCACTTGGTTCGTTCAAAATTCAACAAAAAACTAATGACCACTGGACTTCGTGCTATTCTCGGTTAGCGGGCCTCATGGCACTTCACGAGTAAACAAAAAAGTTTCGAAACATGAACATTCGTTCATTTTAATCATCACCATTATATATTCTTTTTGATCACCATCATGATCCACGCAGGTGAAACCGCGGGGCGCAGCTAGTTAATAAGAATATAATAAGAACTGCAAAGGACTTTGCCCTCATCAGAGTTCCCGGTAAATTAGAACCCAGATTTATCAAGTCTAGAGTGAATAGGTTACTTCTAGGCAAGCGTGCTACCCATTCGGCCACATCATCGCGTTCCAATAAGGTGAGATCGTGGTCAAACGATTGACTGGACCGTAATAAAATAAGGAATACATCGAAATATCTGCGATTGTAACTTAGCAACTTCCTCACTGTTTTTTGTCTCATATCTCGCCGCTGATCCTTCTCGCTTCGCTCTGCGATGGACAGCTACTTAAAGGCGTTCCCAGCCTTCAAATACATATTACGAGTTTATCTGCCTGATGTTATATTCATAAGTTTCCAAAAAGAGTTAGAAAGCTCGTACCTATCTACTTACCTGTTGATTTTTCATGAGCACGGAAGTTATTCTGTATTTTTCATGAGCGCGGAAGTTATTCTGTATTTTCGTATTCCCTTTAGCGGAAATTATGCGCGGAGTTTTGGAGCGGAGTGACTTGACACATGTCGCAGTAATATGTTACGTAAGACGTGACATGTGACAGAGCTCATTTAAATGTTCTTACTTCTACAAAATTGATTAAGTTAATTTGTGAGGTACAGTAAACCATATTATTTTGGCCGAGATTGACAGATATGTCCATCTCAGACAAAATAATTAGACTGGCTACTTTATATTTTATTTTGTCCAACTGGATCAGCACCGTGAAGGCTTTATTTCCTGATTGCAAACGTCAGCTCATTTGTTTGCAAAGTCTCTCAGGAGTATCTACGTCTTTTTACGGCGAGTTTCTGAAACGTTCGTGAGAAGCGCTTCTCACGCACGAACGAGGCCCACAAGCCTATGCAAAGGTACACAGGCGGCGAATGCATCGCGTTTGCAGCGCGTCACACGCGTGGAAGAACCTCGTCTGCTTAGTCCCTTAATGGCACTTCACTACAGACATTCCACGATAACATTATATGAGATTCCAAAAAGTATATTCATATATCATCGCATTTACGAATGCATTTTCCGTATTAGGCCTCGCGCGTATTTGTGTGCACAGTCTGAAAAATACACAAAACCAATCTTATACATGTTGTCCACCTTATGCTTAGGTTATTCGACTAGTTGTCGCGAGTCATGCTATCGTCAAATATCTCTACACGATTGAAGTCATCACATTCAACGCAAGGGTCTCTTTATCTAAACTGTTGATTCACTCTGTAACTTATAAACATATTGTCTGGGTTCAGGCTGCTACAAGCTTGTTTTATACCTCCAGGCTCAAGAGAAGGACTACGACATCTGCAGCGACGATGAGCCAGCTTGCGAGTACTACGTGCACCTCGGGACTGCCTTTTCTCACCGGGCACTGTCTGCCAAAATACAGCTAGTGAACCATAGGTAATGTCCTGTCTAATCACCATTATGTTGATTATTATATTTGACAGATTGGTGCCCTAAAGAAAGTCGGTGGTTTATAGGTAGACCTTTCCTCCAATGATTAGAGGACGTTCATGTTGGCAGGAAGGCAGTGATTTAAAAACATTGGTTTGGAAATGGGCGTGTACCCACGTGTAGGTACACGCCCATTTCCATTGGTGCGTGTAGGGACGTCCATATAATAAACAGAAGAGGGCTGAAGTGGTGGGGCTGATGTTAAATACACTCGCGCGCAATGAAATCAACCCAAGACCTCAAGCGCGCAATCGTGTTTTTTCTAATTCTGAAAATACTTAACAACCAATTAAAACTATAGGCACTGAATATTTAGCATCATAATTTTCGTAAAAATCAGTTGAGTACTTTTAGAGATACGATACTTAAAATTATATGAGATTTTGTACAAATTTGAAAGCAAGCTATGGGAAAATCTATAATGAAAATAACATACATTTATATGAAAAATCAATACTAATTGTTATATAATTTGAATAATGATTAAAGTAAAATAATTTATGGGCATTTCCGGCGCAAAACTTACGAGAGCAATATTTTCAAGCATTAATTCTAACTGAAGAAAGTGAGAAGTGTCAAATTTTTAAGATTATTTTTTCATCAAGTTCTAATGACCTGTCCTATAAACAGAAATAGTACCAGTATGTGTTGACCATACTGGCGGTTGCCTTACAGTCATAAATACTTTAAACATGCAATACTAGTTTTCCCTCCCGCGACTTCGTACGCGCGGACTACAGACTGTTTATCGCGAAAAAAGCATACTATTTTCTTCTAGGATATTAAAAACCAATGCAAAAGTTGGTATAGCTCTTGATGTTTTTTGACAGATTTGTTATTTCATTTCCATGGCAACCACAGAGTTCCTTAAAGTGAGTAATCAACATTTTCCAGTTTTCCCGTGTAAACTTACAACTTTCCGGGATCAAAAGTATTCTATGTTTTATTCCAGGATATAAGCTATCTCAATTATAAATTCATCAAAATCCGTCCAGCCGTTATCGCGTGAAAGCTCCCCAAACAAACAAACAAACAAACAGACAGTCAACGTTTCACTTTTATATAATGGTAAGGATTGATAATGGAAAAACCCTCTGAGAAGGATTTCACTCAGCAAAGCATACCATGCACTCAATATAATAGTTGCTCTAAAGAGAACAATCCATACCAATATATAAAAGTGAAACGTTGTCTGTTTGTTTGTTTGTGTATTTGTTTGGGGAGCTTTCACGCTGCTATTCCTAAAAAGTATCAGGAACTGTAGAACTCACCTACATGTGAAGAAAACTCACTCAACTCTCAGCTAATTTATTTTTGGTTTGCTGACAAATGATCTGCTACGGGAAGTTAGCAGATCATTTAGTCAATTGACTTTTTCTTAGGTAAAAACACCAGAACTCTTCCTAAAAAGTATGAGGAACTGTCGAACTCAGCTGCATGCGACAAGAACTATCATTTATTTTTGATTTACTGACAAATGATCTGCTACGGGAAGTTAGCAGGTCATTTTGTCTATTGTTTTTTTTAGATAAAAATGCCAGAACTATTCCTAAAAAGTATCAGGAACTGTAGAACTAAGCTGACTGCGACAAGAACTCTCATTTATTTTTGATTTGCTGACAAATGATCTGCTACGGGAAGTTGGTAGATCATTATGTCAATTGACATTATTTAGGTGAAAATAAAGCCATTGTAGCCATCGCAGGAAGTCGGTGGATGGAGGTGGCACAAGATCGCTCGTTATGGCGCTCTTTGGGGGAGGCCTATCTTCAGCAGTGGACTTCTAAAGGCTGACATGATGATGATGATGATGATGATGGTGATGAGGTGAAAATGCCAGAACTATTCGTAAAAAGTATCAGGAACTGTAGAACTCAGCTGCATGCGATAAGAACTCTCATTTATTTTTGAAATGCTGACAAATGATCTGCTACGGGATGTTAGCAGATCATTTTGTCAATTGACTTTTTTTTAGGTAAAAACACCAGAACTATTCCTCAAAAGTATCAGGAACTGTAGAACTCAGCTGCATGCGACAAGAACTCTCATTTATTTTTGATTTGCTGGCAAGTGATCTGCTTCGGGAAGTTAGCAGATCATTTTGTGTATTGACTTTTATTTAGGTAAAAACACCAGAACTATTCCTTAAAAGTATCAGGAACTGTCGAACTCAGCTGCATGCGACAAGAACTCTCATTTATTTTTGATTTGCTGGCAAGTGATCTGCTTCGGGAAGTTAGCAGATCATTTTGTCAATTGACTTTTTTTTAGGTGAAAACACCAGAACTATTCCTAAAAAGTATCAGAAACTGTAGAACTCAGCTGCATGCGACAAGAACTCTCATTTATTTTTGATTTGCTGACAAGTGATCTTCTACGGGAAGTTAGCAGATCATTTTTTCAAATGTTTTTTTTATGTAAAAATGCCAGAACTATTCCTAAAAACTATCAGGAACTGTAGAACTCAGCTGCATGCGACGAGAACTTTCATTTATTTTTGAAATGCTGACAAATTATCTGCTATGGGAAGTTAGCAGATCATTTTGTCGATTGACTTTTTTTTTAGGTAAAAATGCTAGAACTATTCCTAAAAAGTATCAGGAACTGTAGAACTCAGTTGCATGCGTCAAGAACTCTCATTTATTTTTGATTTACTGACAAATGATCTGCTACGGGAAGTTAGCAGATCATTTTGTCTATTGACTTTTTTTAGGTAAAAATGCCAGAACTATTCCTAAATGTATCAGGAACTGTAGAACTCAGCTGCATGCGACAAGAAGTCTCGTTTATTTTTGATTTGCTGACAAATGATCTGCTACGGGAAGTTAGCAGATCATTATGTCAATTGACTTTTTTTTAGGTAAAAATGCCAGAACTATTGCTAAAAAGTATCAGGAACTATAGAACTCAGCTGCATGCGAAAAGAACTCTCATTTATTTTTGATCTGCTGGACAATGATCTGCTAATTTCACTGACATTCACAAAATCCTCATAGTCAATTTTTGATCAGATCACAAAGGTCAAACTGTTAACTGAATTGGTAACATTAAGGAAACTGGACATGCAATTACTCATAGATCAATAACTCAAAAACGCACTGAGAGTTTTCACTTTGCAGTCGAGGATAACATAAATGATTATTAAGTTTCAGACAGATTTGTCAAAAGGTTTCGAGGACCAAGATAAAGCATTTGGTGGCATTTAGTGATTTGTTTTGGTTAATTCATTCGGAATTTACAAAACTCTTTAGGTCTAGAGAAATTTAAACTAGTCTTAACCTTTGTCCCATATAACATTACTTAACATCAAATATGCCGAATGAGCTACTCGTGGTTATCTTATACGCAGACATAAACTGTACCAACATTATGAGCAAAAAAATAATTTTCCTGTTAGTGCAATTTTAGAATATGCTTAAAAACAATACTCAAAAATATTTAAAAAATATGCAGGACGGTAAAGTCTCTTTTTATTAAGGATAAAATATTGAAATCTGTCATTATATATAAAACTACCTAGAATATAATAAGAAAAGAGTCAGGCAAAGGTAAAGTAATTGAGAATACCTGCACATTGAATATTGATAATAAGGTCATCATCATCATTATCATGTCAGCCTTTAGAAGTCCACTGCTCAACTGCCTCCCCCAAAGAGCGCCATGATGAGCGATTTTGTGCCACCTCCATCCACTGATTTTTTGCGATGGCTACAATGTCGTCGGTCCATCGTGTGGGGGGTCTCTCCACACTTCCGCTTGCTTGTTCGTGGTCGCCATTCGAGAACCTTTATTCCCCAACGGTTGTCGGTTCTGCGACTTATATGGCCTGCCCATTGCCACTTCAACTTGCAAACTCTGAGAGCTATGTCGATAATCTTCGTTCTTCTACGGATTTCCTCATTTCGGATTCTATCACGTAGTGAAACACCGAGCATAGCTCTCTCCATTGCACGCTGCGCTACTCTGAGCTTTTGTATGAGACCAATAGTTAGCGACTACGTCTCAGTGCCGTATGTCATCACTGGTAACACGCACTGATTATAAACTTTCGTCTTGAGGATCTGCGGTATCTGCGACGAGAAGATATGGCGTAACTTCCCGAACGCTGCCCACCCAAGTTGGATTCGTCGGTTGACCTCTTTGTCGAAGTTGGATCTAACCAGTTAGGTCGTCTTACCTAAGTAGATATAGTGATCAACAGCTTCGATAATATCGTTCCGAACATAAACCGGCATAGGTACGATATGGGTATTTGACATGATGTTCGGCTTACCCATGTTCATTTTAAGACCCACCTGGTGAGAAACAATATTTAGGTCACTGAACATTGTGCTGAGGTCTTCCAGAGTTTCAGCCATGATGACTATATAATCGAAGGTGAGTGATGTATTTGCCATTGATGTTAACACCGAATCCGTTCCAGTTCAGAAGCTTGAATATATCTTCCAGTGCAGAGGTGAACAGATTCGTAGAAATAACGTCTCCCTGTCTCGCCCCTTTTTGATAGGATAGGATAGAATTCGTGCTCTGATCCTGAAGACGGACTGTCATGGTCGCCTTGCTGTATAAACACTTAAACACTGCGATGTACCGGTAATCAATCTGGCACCTCTGTAATTACTGTAGCACTGCCCAGGGACCTTATTCTCTATTGCCACTCGGCCACGTAACGCGCCGCGTTAAGATATCTGCGTGGAATTGTTTGTGCATGTTCGAGAATTGCCGTACTTTTCCGAACGATTCCACAGTGAGACTCGTTACGCGTGTGACTGTTCATAGAGAATAATGGCCCAGGTCTCGACTGAATCAAAGGTTTTCTCGTAGTCCACAAATGCTAGACATACTGGCCGATTATACTCTTTGGTCTTCTGTATAATCTGCCGGAGCTTATGGATGTGGTCTACGGTGTTAAAGCCTTTCCGGAATCCAGCTTGTTCGGGAGGCTGATAATAAGGTGCCATTTTAGTAGTTTGCCAATAAAATTGACGAGTAATTTAAATGATTCGTTCATAAAAGCAGAATCAATTTAAAAAAAAAAACTAAGCAACCCTCTACTTCTTTTGTATTCCACTCAGTAAAATCAACAACTATTATTAAAACAATTAAATCACTTAAAATAAAAAATAAAAAACTGAAGATTTATGGGGCCTTTCAGTTCAAGTATTGGAAAGTATTAATGTGAAAATTGCTCCTTTCTTGAAAAGACCGTTGCCCGGCTAAGGAAACGGACCTCCTTCTCAGGTAAAGGCGAGGAATTAAAACAAGATGGTAAATTCAATAACAAAGGGCTTTATTACAAAAATAGAAAAAAAACACACATGAGTTATCAAAGTTTGGTACTCTCTCCTTTACTGAGGAATTCAAAAAGAAGTATTTTACACTTAATTAAGTTTGTTCCGCATCAAAATATTTCTAAACAGCAAGTTGTTATAATAGGAAATACTACTAACATAATACTCAAAAGTCAAAATTCTCAAATATGATTACAATTTTCTCAAACATATATATTGTAGTACATAACTTCGGCCTTTATGATATGAATTTACAATAGAACTGCAGTATCCTAGGCTAGTAAAAACTTAGAGAGACGGTGCTCAGCAGTTCATCATGTATTGGTCACAACGCAACGGAATATCTTGTCTATGCCTTAGAATTTTCTAAATTAAAAGAGAACTTGTGCAAACAGGAGTGTGTGTGTGTGTAAGATTGTGTTTCCCAGAGGGATATTAAACTCTAGAACAGAAAGTATCTTTCAACAGTATATTAACACGCAAGTAGGCGAAGGCTTCCCTCACTACCGTAGCTCGCTGACTCAAAATGATTTGGAGTGGACCAACCTGGAAGCTTCCCGGGACGCCGTACCGTCGTCTTGCGTGCCGCCGCGTAACGCCTCCTTACTTCACACGTTCAGCTCCTCCTGATCTCCACGAACGGTGCCTTCCGCTGCTCTCGAACGGTTTCAGTGTCTCTCTCGATCTGTGTCTTCTACTGGACAGGTGGTGCGTTGGAGACCTTCGTAGACTGGCTTCTTCCACGAACGGTGGTGAGCCCCGGGAGATCGTGTGGTGACGGCAACAGCCGACCGTTGATGCACGATTTTAACCTGAAACCCACGTTCCTCTGTGTTCAAATGCCCGCCTTAGATAGTCGCGGTGCAAAATCAAAACAGATATTTCGTTAGTACAATACTTGAATCACGGGAAATCCTACTAACCTGGCTTTTGCACTCGTATACTTATTTCGCCTGTTACAGAGCAGCCTCGTCCTGGACTGCGTGTTTCGGTCGTTTTGTCCACACAAGAGACTGCGTGTTCTTCTGCTGCCTGCGCCGATCTCAATCACGTGCCACGTGAGACAAACTAAATTCAACGTCCGTATTACAAAATGAAATCCACAGGCTTCTCTTATGTATATATACGATCTCTGGCTTTTACGTTGGGTAGCAGTCTACTCCGAAATCGAACTTCCGCTTATCCAGAAATCTCTAGAAACTACTCTGCGGCTTGCATGGTAAATCAGACCTTGTCGGCTTAGCTATACAGGTCACTGTCCTCCAGCCAGCTCTGGTACATTCCAATCAGTTTCCGTTTGTTTACTTCAAGAACTTCATACAAAAAAAAGTATCTCTCTGGAAGTTTAGTGTGTTATAGTCGTTACGTCAAAACATTCCATGGTGTGACCATCGCAAGCGATTTGTAGATGTAAATTATTTTCGACATATGAATTGCTGCCCTCTGAATTTCCGATTTGTTAGCCAACTTAAAGATGCGACTTATTCCGGATTTTTAAACATTCCGCCCCTCGTCCAAAGCTATCCAGAGCCCGAAATATTCCTGGAACGTTAATAATAATAGTAACACTCAAAAGCTTTGCTACTTCCCGACAGAAGTTTCCGCATCGTTTACACCTTCCTTCTAGTTCACGCCTCTTGTCGCTAGCTGTCGCTGCGTGGATTAACCATTTTATCTATTTTGAGACATGAGATGAAAACTTTTCCCTTCCACTCGCAGAGGCAAATTCAACCATTATTTATTGATTCTTAGATAGGCGAAATTATCAATCTGTCTTCAACAAAGAAATGCTTTCATTATTCCTTCATCGAAGAAAGTGGCGCGCGCGTGGTGGAGTTCGGCGTTTCTTCCAAACTTGGCGTCTGGCTTTCAGTTACGGAGAAAACACATCTTGATCTAATAGAGAAGACGCTGCTCCTCGCCAGATGGCGTTGTACCCAATACATTCTATTTAATCGGGAATCATAACAAAAACTCACTTGGAGTCATGATTTAACATGCTACATACCTAATAGAACTTTTTACCGCATATATTGATAAAGGTCTGTTTTCTAGTATGATGAACCATAGTGATAAAATAATTCCTATTTTTATGTTCGGATGTAAGGAGTCCGAGTAACTACGAGTATCGGCCAATTTATGTTTTGCCATAGGTTAGCAAAGTATTTGAAAGGTTAATTTTGGACCAATTACTGGCATTCTTTAAAACTATTAATATTTTACATGAACAGCAGTTCGGGTTCACAAAAGAACGTTCTACTATCAATGCTGGTTCGAAACTATCAAGCTAAATTCCGGATGCTTGGAAAGAATCCTGTGACACAATCGGAGTCTTCTGGATCTCAGCAAAGCCTTTGACAGTGTTGACCACAGAACTCTGATTTCCAAACTTAAGTTACATGGTCTTAGAGAAAAAGCAATAAATCTTATTAATTCGTACCTGTCAAACAGAGAACAGCGTGTCTTTATTAGCAAAGACAGTTCATCTGGATCTACTGTCACAATGGGGGTACCTCAGGATTCTGTTTTGGGACCGTTCCTATTTTTAGTCTATGTGAACGACTTTCTGTTTATACTGTGCTCACAAACAAATACAGAAATTGTGCTATTTGCAGATGACACCTCTCTATCTTATTTAAAGTAAAAAGATGCAATAGCGATTGGAGTCATAAAGACGAAGTTTTGATAAAATTCAGTGACTTGTCCTCCCTGATAATATTGTACTTAATCCTACAAAGATAAAATGTGGCAAATTTACGATGCCCAATGTAGCTCTAGTAGATAGTGATCTTAGACTCATAAATAAGAAGCTTGAATTAGTGGATTCAGCTATATTTCTTGGATTAATTTTGGATGCTAAGGGACCTTTGATTAGGGGATGCTTTGTTTGCTTTGGGACCTCATATAGAAAAACTAGATAGAAAACTAATGTCTTACAGACGTTAGCACTGCGAGGCTGTTCTACTATGCCTACTTTCACAGTATCGTGTCTTATATATCTTCAATGTACAGAATTGGACCTGTTACAGTTTTATTATAAGTATAGATATGCAAACGGGTGCGAGTGAAAAATTGCGTACTGTCTATTGCGATCAAAGATTTTGAATTACGCTAACTGGCGTAAAATAAATTCCGTGCTAATCAATTTTGTTTAAGTAAAATGTCGCGTTTTATTTGATCTAGATGGCCTTTATGCACCCAAGGAAAAAAGTTACCGTAATGCAAGGAAAAAGGAAATTTGTCACATAAAAAACATATTATCATATTATTATCAGAATTCAATTTAGTTGTATAATATTACGACAATGATGTACAATTTATATACTCTTTGGTGATGTACAATGTTTGAAATTATATTGTGAATCGGGAAAATATTAAATATCATATTTTTGCCAAAGCATAGCTTGTTTTCTACTGGCGTGCAAATCACATTCATCAACGAAGCAAATTAATCCAGTGTTCTTAGGCTTTTCCGTTAATATATTTTCGATATTTTTATCCAAAATATTCCTATATATTTCACAAGACTGCCCAAAAAAGGGAGTGTACTAGCTGTGCCCCGCGGGTTTCTGTAGTTTTTTTCTTTCAATCTTTTTTTATGTCGGATACCTTTACGCAAGTACCAACTACAACTGTACAAAGTTTCAATATATTCGGATGCGCGCAGGCATAGAAGTCGAATAAGATACAAACAAAAACTACTTAAGTTTTATTTTTAGGTTAAAGCTCGTCCAGCAATCTTTTAGGGAAAGAGAATATTCAAATGAGCAAGTTGTTTCGGTTCAGCTGGGAAGGGCGGCATTTGGAACACTACATCTGGTCTTCTCGTCGTCCATACCGCAATGCCTATAGACGAAAGTCTTCAACGCTTGCGTCCTATCGGTTATGACGTAAGGAGCCGAAACGTGGACACAAACACGTTTGAATCCAAAATGAGATGATCTGCTAGAGAACCAAGTTGACTGGCATAGTTTAAAGAATTAGCAAGCTGAAGTGGCAATAACTCAAAAAATCGACTACAGTTGTGGTAAGGGAGTTTTGTAATGGATACCACGTTTAAGCAAACAACCTCACACCTACGGTAGACTTTTAATATGTCTGATAAGGAGTAAGAACCATTGAAACTGGGAAAACATCTTTTGATAGTTCCTGAAGTAACATATATAAAATTCAGCTTTTGTACTATAACGTAATATAATTATAATTTATTATAATTTAAGGGTGTCTGACTGGGGGTTGCCACTGTACTGTCTTACAATGGCGACGTGATTTCTATTATTATTCCAAATAAAATGTAAATTAACTGAGCTTTATGAATACTTACTTTTTACTTTAATGAATTTGAGGTGCAGTTTTATACACCTTTGCTACCTGTTATCTTTCAAAGCCACCGTGATCCAGACTTATAGTCGGCAATCGTTTTTACCTGAACTAGGGACATACACAGATAAACTTTCAGGTTTTATAAAATAATGAAAGTCTGATCGTTCCGGGCTCTTGGACTATTAAGAAGAGGAACAAATCTTTCTTAGATAATTCAATTCGGTTCTATAATAAAGTACCGCAAGAGATTTTGCACTGAAATGAGACCTAGTTTAAAAACTTGTTAGGGCCAGTTTAATGAAAAAGGCATATTATAACAATATAGATTACATTGATGACAAAGATGCTTGGAGGTCGTCAAGCTCTGTGCAAACTTAGGTAGGTATTTGACAAAGCGCTGTACAGCTGCTTTTATGTTAGCTTGTAATTTCTGACAAAGCCCCTTTACAACTGATACTCATGAATTTGTACTGCATATTGTCATTTTTACTATAATTTTTTTATTATTGTTTGACAGCGCCTCTGTATAGCCGCACATTTTTCTGTTACTATACCTACTCGTAAATTATTTAAATTGAAATGTTTGACATGACCAATAAGTCATAATAAATGCTTATGACTTATGACTTGGCCGAGTTGTGGTTTGCATTCATTAAGTCACGATATTCTATTCCTATAGTTTGAAAAGTTTGTCAGAGATAATATGT
Organism: Alsophila aescularia; assembly: GCA_946251855.1. Classification (NCBI taxonomy): domain Eukaryota; kingdom Metazoa; phylum Arthropoda; class Insecta; order Lepidoptera; family Geometridae; genus Alsophila; species Alsophila aescularia. The sequence goes on from OX276378.1 coordinate 66,489,114, forward strand.
TTCATGTATCTAATATTCAGACGTATTTTTAACCGACTTCAAAAAGAGGAGATAATCAGGTTTATGTGTACGTATGTAAGTAATATTGTTGGAAATGCGTAATATTCGTATAAGTTAGTATATGTGGGTAGCTAAACAAATGTACCAAATTCCGAGGATCTATGTATGTATGTATGTATGTATGTCCACGTATTACTCTGAAACTACAAGTTGGATTGCAATAATTATTTTTATAATTGTTTCAATATATTCCAACTTAGGGAATAGTTCAAGTTTCATCATAATCGGTTTCATTGTTCATTTTCGGTAGTTTAATAGATATGGTCTGTTAACTGTTTCCAATGTGGCTTTCTTCTTAGCGAACGGAATTAAGATTTTAATTTTCTTAGGCCCACTTTAACGAAACTAAAAAGTAAGAAATGAAACTTTTTTTATTTTAACCGTATAAAACTTAAAAGAAAGAAATAATTCATTTTTGTTTAGGCATGTACCAGGTAAGTTTCTACTTTCTTACATGCAATGCATCTAATTTGGCGGTTTTTAAAACATAATTTTAATTTTAAGTTTATGTCTATTTTATGTGGAATCTGCGAGATAGTTTCCTTCTTGTCCAGTCCCGTGATCTATAACTACTACTGGAGCGTGCGTCCTTGGGCCGCGTGCTCGTGCTGGGAGGACGAGCAGGCGGAGGAGCAGTCCGTGGGGTCTGAAGTCGGTAGTGAGAGGCTCTGTGCTGGCGCTAAGGAAGCTAGGAATGAACAGATGAAGGTATCATCTTAATCATGAGCTTGTAGTTCGTTGCTGCTCGCATCACGCTGGCACACAAATATACCATTTATCCAAGAATTTAATGTGTTTTATCTAATTCTGGGATTAGAAAAATAAGTTACTTGCTTTTGCCAAATAGATAGCTATAGTAGATAGATAAATGTATCTATACGAGTATATTATATTGTTCTAACTTTTGATGGCAGTAAACTTATCTTTTCATAGGTAGGTATAATTATAGAGGATGGGTAGATTTTTGAGATGAGGCAGTAACGGCAGGCACCTTAACTGTTGTAGCTACAGGAAAACGTTCTGAGGAGACTGTCCGTAATTTTAAGATATCAAATATATGTATTTGACCTGCATTCTAAGATTTTTTGGAATAAAATTTATAGTCTTCAATCGATCTTGTTTAAGGATCAAAAGTCTCTACCGGACCAGAAGAGGTTAAAATATTTATTTTTTTCAAAATCTGTGAATGTAGGTCAAAATATCGCGCAAGAGTTAAGGACAATCTCTTAAGAAAGTTTACCTATAGCTTAGGCCCTTACTGCCCCGTCTCATAAATTCACCCTGTATAATTGTTCTACTCCTATGATCAACAGTTAAGAGAAAGTTTCTGCAATGTCACACCTCAGTCACAGTACGTATATAGTCCTGGCTATGTATGTAATGTGCCTGAGTCTATTAACAAATATTATATAACTGAACGAATCATATCACTATTATTATTGATAATAAGTTTCAATCTAAGTGACAAATGGTATGTAGATAATTTATCATCAGGAATTTAAAAATAAATCATAACGACCCCTGAGAGTTAGGCAGATTATTAAAGTGTACCATACCATGACAATATATAATTGTCGCAGGGCCTTTCCATATTTTAAGTTTAAACAACAATATTCTGCGGTCCTACAAGCGTTGCTCCGTACTATTCACAGCCATAATGCCAACTAGGTATGAACCCTCTAGTTCCCCTGTACCAGTGACGTTATTGTTGTTCAAGGGCGGCCCCGACCTCGGCAAGAACACGAACGCGAAGTGCCTGCGCGTGGAGCCGGCACGCGGCGCGCTCGCCCCGCGCGCTGCGTGCGCCGTGCACGTGTGCGCGCCGGACGCCGGCGGCACGCTCGGCGTGCAGAGAGCTGTACTCATGTTAGAAGACGACATTCAATTTGAAGCGATAGTAACAATTATAAAAAAGCATACTAATGTTCGTCTAGGATATTAAAAACCAATGCAAAAGTGTGTACGCTCTTAATGTTTTTTGACAGACTTGCTATTTTGTTTCCATGGCAACCGTTCCTTACAGCGAGTAATCAACATTTTCCAGTTTTTCCGTGGAAACTTACAATTTACCGGGATAAAAAGTATCTCATGTTTTATTCTAGGATATAAGCTATCTCCATTGCAAAACTTCATCAAATTTTATACAGACGTTATCGCGTGAAAGCTCCCCAAACAAACAAACAGACAACATATCAATTTTATATATTGGTATAGATGATACGCGTCCCGATCATAAACTTAATCTGGATCCCTAGGCTTACCTTTATTTAGGGAATCAAGAACTACGCTGATCGTGATCACCATACTCACGGTTAAAATGTGGCGCTCTTTTAATATTTATTGAAATATCTTTGTATACCCATATTTACGCAAATACTTACATAATCAAACTCAGAGCAGATCTCCTGTGGATCAGGATTAGCTTCTGTTATGATATGAGTACTCAACATAACACAACTCCCAAAGATGACGTAATCAATTCTGATACCTAAAAACGATTAAAGCCCATTTTTTTTCAGGGTTTATGTATGTTTGCATGTATGTGAATTTCTTTATCCCACCATAACTTTTAAATGCCCTAACGGATTTGGATGCATGGGGTATCGTTATGAGTCCTTACATCATCTCGTGTGACACAAAATGTAATATTTTTGGAAATTTCTTGTTTCGGCTGTCGTGTATTTTCTGCACAAAATATTAAAAGTTGTTGATCGGACCCGCAACCCACGTAGCAAGAAATGAGTAGGTACGAGAATACAAGCTAGTCAAACCTATTCGCAACGGGTTAGTCCAACTGGTTCTACTAATTGTTTGGACAAAAAATAACAATCTGTTCTACTGAACAGTACGACATATTGGATTCGAACAAACTGTGTATTTGCCGTCTGTGCTGTTCTAGATAGAACAGATTGGACTACAAAAAAAAACAACGATTGATACCTCGTTTGTGAAAATCGGACCAAGTTTTCATTTTGAACACTTAAGGGTTATCCCTTACTTTGTTTTGTCGTAATTGGGTAAAAATACATAAAAGCGAACCACACAAATGACAAGTTGTTTGTGTTATGAAACTTGTCATTTGTTTTGTTTTAATATGACATTGGTACCTAGTGTTCACATATTCAGATTTTGTTTTGTTTTAATATAACATTGGTACCTAGTGTTCACATATTCAGTTTTTTTTGTTTTAATATGACATTGGTACCTAGTGTTCACATATTCAGATTTTGTTTTGTTTTAATATGACATTGGTACCTAGTGTTCACATATTCAGATTTTGTTTTGTTTTAATATGACATTGGTACCTAGTGTTCACATATTCAGATTTTGTTTTGTTTTAATATGACATTGGTACCTAGTGTTCACATATTCAGATTTTGTTTTGTTTTAATATGACATTGGTAGTGTTCACATATTCAGTTTTTTTGTTTTAATATGACATTGGTACCTAGTGTTCACATATTCAGATTTTGTTTTGTTTTAATGTGACATTGGTACCTAGTGTTCACATATTCAGATTTTGTTTTGTTTTAATATGACATTGGTACCTAGTGTTCACATATTCAGATTTTGTTTTGTTTTAATATGACATTGGTAGTGTTCACACATTCGGATTTCATTTACCTCTTTATTAGAGCAGATAAATTAACACTAAATAAAACGTTCCATTTTCTTTGTTTCATTAGCTGTAATTTATAAAATAGAAGAAGCTAGAAAATACTACTAATAATGAATACTCTAAGTTATCTTTCTTTATAAACGCATGTATGGGTATTATCCGTACAAGTACCCGACAAAGTTCCTCTTAGGCTGTCTAAACTATAACTCTTTAGAAGTGAGAAGAGCAAACGATTGCCTAGTCAGTAATAAAAAAATATATATATAAATATAAAAAAATTACCAACTGGTGCCCATGTGCAAGATTATTCGAGGTAAAATAGACGCACCAGATCTCCACAATGAGCTATCGCGGTTTTTCGCTCCTAACAACTACCGCCGTAACAGAAGCCATAAACTATTTGCAGTGCCTTTGTGCCGAACTAAGGCTCATGCTCGGTCTCCCATTCCGCGAACCCTCACTGCCCTTAATGCTCTCCTGGACGCAAGACTTGGTTTGATATGTTTGCGGATGAATGGAAGGTGATTCAGTCTGGGTTCATGGAGTTCTGTGAGAAGAGTGTGTTGTAAATAATTATGAATTTATATAACGTCAATGTTGGCGATTGTATAAAATATTGTTTGACTATTACATGCCTAACTTGACTTTGTTTTAATTTTGTTTTTTATTATTTTAAATGACTGCTTATGTTTATTATTTGACTAATTGTATTAATTTTGTATATGACATTACTCCTATCATCATATTATTTCTTATTCCTATTTTATTCAATGATTATGTCCATTCTTTTCCTTTTTATTAAATTATTGTGTTATTTTTTTCTGTAATTAGTTATAGTAATTGGCCAAGGCCGTATAATTGATTAAATAAATAAGTAATGAATTTGTTACCAAAACTGTCGCCAACGCCATCTATCGAATGATAAATATTGCTTAAATGACACTTGGAAAACCGCTCATTTGTTTGGATCCAATACGTCATACTGCTCAGTAGAACAATACGTCATACTGCTCAGTAGAACAATACGTCATAATGCTCAGTAGAACAATACGTCATACTGCTCAGTAGAACAATACGTCATAATGCTCAGTAGAACAATACGTCATACTGCTCAGTAGAACAATACGTCATACTGCTCAGTAGAACAGATTGTTTATTTTTTGTTCAATCTGTTCTATAGTAGAACAACTAGTAGAGCCAGTTGGACGAACCCTTCGTAACTTACCTATCTTTTATTTTTCAGGTTGATACTACAGAATGTGCCAAAAGAGAGTTTCCCATTAGACTACGATCCAATGATCGTCAAGACTGAAGTTGTGCAATCTGATCCAATTCCTGGTGTTAAGGTTAAATATTGTTATTGCCACAAGGAATGTGTGACTGTCCACTTGAATGTTTTGAACTATGTTTTGCTTTATTGTCTGAATGCTACCACTTAGAGGTCGTTACGCCATGTCAGAGGCCCTCGGGCAACCTGAAACACTCTGACAGCAGAGGCCAGCATTACCTCACACGACAAACAAAGAAACAAACCACGTAGAGGTTGGCACCTGGAAGTGTGGCATGTCACAAAAAAATTGTTCCTGTTGTTTAGTTAAAAAATACATATTATACCAAACTTTGTAGATGGTTTGAGCTGTGCCATATCCAATTTCAATAATCTAGTTTTACTACCTGTGTTTCCATTGGTCATTTGTATCGGATAAAAGTAACGTACCCATATGTTATTACAGGATCAAAAGTGCATAATTATAACACATTTCATCAAAATTTGTTCATTCGTCTTTTTTTTTTATTTACTTTCTACACATCCGATTGAGATAAATACGAAAATTATAGCAGATTTTAGGTCACTACTTAAAAATTCGTGAGAATTAGTTTATAAAAAAAAACATGGCGTAGCTCAATAATTTATTGAAATACCTTAGCGTCGTACTGACGCACGTTTTTTTATGAAACATTTGCCACCTCTCATCTGGAATTCTTATTCATTCTTATTGATTCTTGGTTCAATAAGAAATTGTAGAAGTTTAATCATTGATACAGGGTTGGACTCGAGAGGTCTGTGAAGTGGTGTGCGCACAAATGGAAGTGTGGTGGGAGGTAGAACCAGTCCGGTTCGTGTTAGACCCACCAGTGCTACCCTTGGTATGTTCCAGGAGGTATGTTTGCATTGTTTTTTCATGAAAGCTATTTCACTCTCTTCATCCACTCCATCCGTTTTCACAACGAATAACTTAACCTGGTTAGCAGGCATCTCATACTACGTTTGCCTAAACTTGTCAAAAACTCGTTTACCTCAACGGTGAATCATAATAATTAAAGAAATAAATATATACTTGTATCACGGCAGTATTTAACCAAAAGTATGTACAATTAAGATAAGTAAACAAGAACAAATTAAAAATGTATATAACCCCCAACCCTCCATTATTAGATAAGAAGCATCTCGATCACACCAGTTTTTAAACATAAAACCGCATCAAAATCGGTCCATTTGTTTGGGAGCTACGATATCATTTTATTAAATGGTGTTTTGTCAATTTGTCTGGTTGTTCGCGCATTACACAAAAACTACTGGACTGCGGTTGTAAATGTTCAATAACTTAGATTTTGTCTTATAAACTGGAGAACTTGGTATCTTTATCCGATGATTAGAAGCCGAGCAATCGATAAAAACTGTTTGTCGGCTGAACGACATTTGGTATTTTGTACATTATGGGTTTTTTTTGGTCCTGGAATAACACAAAGGTTACTTTACTAGAGAAATGACAAAGCGGGCAAAGCCGCGGGCACAGCTAGTAATAAATAAACACATCAAGAATTTAAACTTCTACACTAATATTTATAAAGAGGAAAGTTTACTAAAGAAACACGTGAGCGTTCATTTAAACAACCCGTGTTCACTTTGTCTCCGACTCCATAAATTGACAACCTTTTTTCCTAGTACCGTGTTACCAACCATAATGAAGAAGTGTGATACCTGTGGCGTTAATTTCAATGATGGAGTGCAGTGTGCGTCATGTAGAAAGAACTTAGATTTCGGTTGTTCCGGCATCACTGAAGGCGGCTGGAGAAGAATGGGAGCTGAGCGTAGGTCAGCGTGGAAGTGTTCTTCATGTAGAACACAGTCTCCCCAACCACCAGTTAGTCCCGAGCCTGCTTCGTTGGATATCATCCTCGGCGAAATTCGTGAAATGAAACGCCAGCTCAGCAGTCTGTCTACATTGGTTGCTGATGTAAAAACTATCAAAGATGAGATGTCGGACTTGAAGTCGGCGAATGAATTCCTACAGTCCAAGTTAGATGATCATTCCGTTAGATTCACTGGAATTGAAAACAGGGTTTCGGATCTTGAACCATTGCATGCCTCGATTGACATTCTCCGGAATGAGTCAAGGGTGACGAAGGGTCAGCTGTCTACTAATGACCAGAGGTCTAGACTCAATAACGTAGAAATAAAAGGTATCCCTGTAAAAAAAGATGAGAATCTATTTACAATTATTGATAATATCAGCAATAAAGTCAACTACGTGTTTCCGAAGACACAAATTAACTACTTATATAGGATACCTCTTCATAACACAAAGGATAAAGCGATTGTGGTGAGCTTCTTGAACAGATACATCAAGGAGGAGTTTGTTGCAGCGGCCAGGGCCATCAAGACCTTGACGGCGGCAGACGTTGGATTTGGGGAGTTTACTAACCGGGTATATATCAATGACCATCTCAATGCGGAGGTCAAGTCTGTCTTAACTAAAAGCAAATTACTTGCGAAGGAGCAGAACTACAGTTACGTATGGGTCAAATACGGAAAAATACACGTTAGAAAAAATGATACTTCGCGTGTGCTTGTAATCAATAGTGAAATCGATTTAAACAAAATTGTTTAATCTGTCTTTGTGAACTATTTGTACTTCCATTTTCGCTTTTTAAACTGTTCAGCACCTCTGTATCGCCTAGTGTACGCGTGCGCCTGCGCCGCGTCATTTGTCGAACTTTTTGCCTACTGTGCGTTTCTCGCGCATCAATTCGTCGGTCGCTAAATGTATGTATCTCCTTCTCACTACAGTGCTTGCATATTTGTTGCTCGCTCTGTTGCGGTGAGTATGCTTGGTATGTTTTACCTACTTTAACTTTCGGTAATATGTTAATAATAAGAATTTTGTTTACATTTCGAAGAAAATATGTTATATGTGCGGTGGTTGCTTCTCACTACATATCCTACCTACATAATTCTGCTTCTAATATGTGTATATTAGTTACGAACATAAAAAATGGATAGCACAAGTGATAAACTTAATATTTATTATCAGAATGTGCGGGGACTTCGGTCTAAAAGTACTATTTTTCACCGCAATGTTTGTCTCAACTCTTATCATTTGATAATTCTGACGGAAACTTGGCTTCTTGATAATATCTCGAATTCGGAATTATTTGATGACCGGTATATTGTCTGGCGTCGCGATAGGGATTACTCTCGAACGGGTCAGTCACGCGGTGGGGGCGTGTTGATTGCAGTTCGTAAGGAACTTGTGGTTAGGTCACAGCCCGATTACCATTCCACGGCCGAAGATTTATGGCTTACCTTATCCATTAATCCAGTTAGTAGTAGACGAGTGGTTAACGTACATTTATGCGTGTTATATTTGTGTAAGCAGAATCTAGGTTTCTCGTTTTCCGCCCAATTGAATAACTTTTTATCGAAACTCAACGAAGTCATACTCGCACATCCTGATGATAAATATTTAATTATAGGTGACTTCAATATGAGTAGCATCAATTGGTCACCTTCAACGTCGAGCAGTGGCAATTTCTTGTGTCCTTCTAATATTATTGGTGCTGATGAAACAGTTTTAATCGACGATTTAATCATGCATAACCTGAATCAATACAATGGTTGTCTGAATAAATATGGCAAAATTCTTGACCTTGTATTGTCAAACGACTCGGTGACTGTTACCGAGAGTGATGACCCGCTTGTACCTATTGATCCATATCATAGTTCTCTGTTAATTTGTGTGCAGTATATTGATATACCACTCCTAAAATCTAACGCTTACGTTAAGTATGCCTATAATAAAGGTGATTATGACTCTGTGAACAGAGAAATCTCGGAGCAGAATTGGGATATTGAACTTTTTAATAAACCGCTAGATGACGCGGTTGAACACTTTTATAATATACTTCTTATGCTACACACTAAATATATCCCCACCAGACAGGTTAATAATCAGGCTTATCCTAAATGGTACTCTCCAGCTCTTAAGAGGGTCATTAAAGAGAAGCATAAATACTTACGTAAATTTAAAACTTATCAAAATAGCGCAGATCTACTAACTTATAAGCGCTTACGTGAGAGAGCTAGAAAACTAGAACAGTCATGTTATCAGTACTACGTGGCATCAGTTGAGGATTCGATAGAAAAGGCTCCTAAGCACTTTTGGTCTTTTATTAAGTCCCGCGCCAAATCAAATAGTATGCCTAGTAATATAACGTATAACAATACTACAGCCATTACTGGGGAATCAATTTGCAACATGTTCTCCTCATATTTCTTCTCAACTTTTCTTTCTACAAGTACATCTGATAATTATGTCCCTACGCGGTTTTTATCCCAAATTCGTGGAGATATTTCTTCCATATCAATAACTAGATCAGAGGTAGAAAAAATCTTAACTAACCTTGACCCGTCGAAGTCTGCAGGACCAGACCGCATTCATTCTCTGTTTTTGATAAAATGCGCCGAAAGTCTGGCAGTTCCTATAACTATTCTATTCCAAAGATCTGCCACCGAATGCTATTTTCCTCGTGTTTGGAAGTCCGCTTTTATAACACCCATTCATAAAAAGGGACCCAAAACAGATGCAACGAACTATAGGCCGATCTCCAAGTTGTGTATAATATCCAAAGTATATGAGAGGATTGTGTATAATCAAGTTTACTCAGCGCTCAAAGGCTCGTTTAGTCCGCTTCAACACGGTTTTTTAAAGGGACGGTCAACGGTTTCTAATCTGATAATACTCAATGAATATTTGACCAAGGTGATGGACTCTGGTGACCAGGTGGATGTGGTGTATACTGATTATAGTAAAGCTTTTGACAGAATACACCATACTATCCTAATAGCCAAACTCCAGATCATAGGCATCCACGGTGACTTGCGTAGGTGGTTCTCTTCATATATTAACATGAGAACTCAAGCCGTTGTCATTAATAATTATATTTCTAGTTGGGTTAAGATCCCTAGTGGTGTTCCACAGGGATCTCTTCTCGGTCCTTTGTTATTTGCAATTTTTGTAAATGACATTTCACAGTGTTTTCATAGCTCTAAATTTTTATGTTTTGCTGATGATATGAAGATTTTTACTAATGTATCCACTCCATCGGATGTTCGAGCACTCCAAGATGACCTATCTAGACTGGATGATTATTGTCGCCTCAATAAACTTGACCTCAATCCATCCAAGTGTTCTGTCACTACTTTTAGCCGGAAAAAAAACCTAGTTAATTCTGCTTATTCACTTAGGAATCAAATCCTACTACAAACGCGGGTCATCCGCGATCTAGGTGTCATACACGATTCTAAATTATTATTTGATGAACATATTTCGCACATAGTTTCCAAGGCTTCTAAGGCATTAGGTTTTATTATGAGAAGTTCAAAGGGTTTTAAGAAAATTAAAACAAAGATTCTCTACTGCACTTTTGTTCGGAGCGTACTGGAATATGCGTCTCAGGTATGGAATCCACGGTACAATAGGTATATTTTACGAGTTGAACGAATACAAATGAAGTTTATTAAGTTTTTATGTTTTCGTTTGCGTATTCCATATCAGTCAGAAAATTATCTTCAACTATGTAAACAATTCCATTTTTTACCACTCAGTGTCAGACGTGATATTTCCGACGTATCATTTTTAATAAAAATAGCTTCAAATCAAGTTGATAGTCCGGATTTAGTCGGTAAAATTAATTTAAATGTCCCCCTCAGAAATATTAGATTCAATCCTCCTATAAGCATTCCACTTGTTAATACTAAGTATCGGCAGAACTCATTTTTGCACAGGACGAGCAAGAAATTCAACAATCTTTGTAAGGATAACCAATCAGTTGACTTATTCTGTACAAGCGTACACTCGGCGAGGCGGCTGCTGAGCAGTCAATTCTTTGATTAGTGTGTGTTACTTAGCTTAGGTAGAACTTGTTACTAATCTAATGGTAGTAGATAAGGTGTAAGGTGTGGGTCGGAGCAGTAGTTACGGATGTGCTTATCCCGAACTATCGTTTTGATTTTACATCACATTAGTTTAAAGTGTATGCTCATGTGTCTTGATTTAATTATGTTTCTAAACGCGAGGACCTGTAATTGGCTCTCTGGCGCGTATAATAAAATTTCAACTTTGTTACTTAAGCTGTTGGTCTTCCTATGAATAAATAAATAAATAAATAAAAGAATTACAGTCTCCCAATTCGCCCACCCAAGGATCAAGAGCAGGTACACCAAATTATAAATGTTTAACAAATAAATAACTTACACACAAATTAATATACATTTTCAATAACAAATCAATACAGAAACTCACAAAAATTAGGCACTTGCCAACTTTGGACTTTCCATTATTAAGTCCATTGCCGCTTAGTAAAACTCATCATAGGTACATTTAAATAAATCCAGATCCTGGTCCGGACTCTGAGCCAGCACGGAATTAAGCAAGCGCACCCTCCTGCAGCACGGATGCTCAAAAAACTTGTGCCGACAAGCCCTAATGTAGTTATCAGGAACAGCTATCGGTATACGCTCCGGAACAGATGGAATGCTCCTACTGCCAACAATAATACGCCAGACATTAGTGAGACGAACCGTCTCACTTCCAAGCTATTGTATTGTACCCAACCATACCGAGGAGAAACTCACTGGGATACAGATATGGATACCCAACGTAATAACCGTATTGTTTATTATAAAGCCATCTCATAAATTTCCTTTATATTTTTTCCACGATTTGTAATGTATTTGGCTTCATAGGAATTCCATATATTTGATGTTATTGTTTGTTATTGTTGTATTGTTGTTTGATTGTTTATAATTATTGGTAATCTCAAAAATACTAAACCCATTTTAAAAATGCTTCCACCTCTATATAGAAAGCAACATTATCAGCGAATAAAAGAGCAGAATATTATTTTTCATAAATTAAACAAAATATTTCATTGGCAAATTAATAATCATTAATTTTTCTTAGGTATCTAAATAAATCCACCATCAGTTTAGCAACGCCAAGTATTTTTCCAGAATAGATTCCCTGGACGTGGTGATCCGAGCCATCCAACTCTTCGGCAACGAGGGCATCAGCTGTTCTTGGCAGCTCCCGCCCCACTTGCGCCCGCCTCCGGCAGTGGTGCTGTTCCCGGCGCAATCCTGCGAACAGAAGTTCAAGTATCCTCTGCCTGTACTGTCTAACGAGTGTTCAGAGACGGATATTATTAGGTGAGTATAGTGAAGCGGGGTCCGTAAAATATTGCTACAAAGAAAGTGGTCAAACGCGTGCCATAAAAACAGGCCAAGTGCGAGTTGGACTCGCACACGAAGGTTCCGTTCAAACTTGTATTTGATTTTATGTGATAATCTAGAAATTTACAGTTTTTCAGAATTTTTTTCTTGTGCTTTAAGACATTGCTTCTTGCCAAATTTCGTAATTCTAGGGCAACGGGAAGTACCCTATAGGTTTTGAGGTCGTTTCTTTTGAATGCGTTGACCTAGAAGTTTTGTTTTTTTTTCACTGCTCCAAAGGATTACAGACCTGAGTATTTGGTATTAATTTCAACTTGATACCTCCACGCGTTCCTGAGAAAAATGCTCTTGACAGACAACGAAGTCTGCAAGGGTTATTTTTCCCTTTTGAGCTACAAAACCCTAAAAAGGTATAATGTATTAATTATGTATAAGGTTGGAAGCCGTTTCCTCGGAGTGGATGTCACAGTGCCTGGTATCGCGGCAGGTAGCGACGCGGCACCCGGCGCTGCGCCCCGCGCGCGCCTGGCTCGGAGTGCTGCCTCCCTCCGCGCACCTGCACGCCTCACTAGAGGTCGTCAACGATACCTACCAGCATGTGAGCTTACAGCATATCACCTTTCTTTGGTCGTGGTTCTCATGTCTGAGGGTCGAGAATTCCTCCTGCTATCATCCTACTCCTCGCGATGATACGTCATCTTTCTCTGTTCACGGCTATATGTAGTGCATTGTAGACAGCTTCAGATAGTGCTAAGGATCTGACCAGACCAACGAGTCAGGCTTAGGCCTCGTGATATTTTCCAGACATCCAAATTACAAACAGTCATAAAAAAAAATTTTGCTTCTCGTTGGACCAATTTACGTTCTGAGTGATTTCTAGAAGCTGATTTTGACACCAGCACGCCAATTTCCACAGTTAAGACTGGGCCATATCCTATACTTCTAACAACTGAGGGTCCATCCAAAAGAAGCGTACACGCGTTCAAACGTTTCACTTTCAGAGTCGTATGCATAGCGTACAGTTTATCAAGGGTCAACGGTTTGCGCAAAAGAACTCGAAAGCGTAACCATTATCCAGAACCTCTAATAAGGATACTTATCATAGTCACAAGTATGCATTTCTTGTGCACATCTATGAAATCTATTGCAGGTATGTCGTCGAGAGCTTCGGAAAAATGTGAAAGTCTCAGCTTGACCAGCTTGTATGAGATTGATTCCACACAGTACGAGTCACGGTTATGCCCTTACAGATATGCTGGTGGGCGGAGGCGTTCCGCTGGTACGGCGAAAACCCACCGCACGTGATGTGTACGGTCGCCGGACGGCCGTCGTGCGACACGTGCAGGCAGCATGACTGCACGTGCGCGCTCGTGCGACCCACACTCGGTGCACTGCACCACGGGGAAGGCAAGGAGATAATTTACGATGTCAACACGCCGGTGGTGAGATGCTATGATTACAATTACAACGCCTCTGTTCTTTTAGTTACTGTTTTACTGTTTTTTTGTTAGTTCGTGTTAGAATCACCTTGAATACGAATAAAAGCAGTTGTTTGAATAACAAGTTGAGCAATGAGTGTCAAAAAGAAGCCATCGAAAGGTTGTTTCGACCCAAATCATCTGGGTTAATTGCTCTTGTTTAAGAATTATTGTATGATACCTATTATCTGGGTGGGCCGCCGCTCAGTCTCCAAGCTGTATCTCATAATTACGGTTTCATTTAAAAAATCACTGCTAGCATTTGAAATCACAACCTTCTTACCCCGTTGCATATTTTGTTACGCCATAATTATGGAGTAAAAAGAGATGCAGACCTTATACACGTTTTAGACCTCGTGTTAACGTGGGGTAAGAAATCCTACATACGCCCTCGTGCGTGAGACTGAGTCCTTGCATGGAGGGCTCCATGCAAGGACAGAAAAGAGACGGCTCAGTGTTCACGCACCCGTATGAGGCCTTCAAAGGGCGAGCGGAACTGGGCAGGGTGTATGTAATGTATGAGCACGCTTTGAGACCTTTTATTTAGAGACAAGTTCAAACTAATCAAACTGTGTACCTATCTCGTGGCGTTCAAACTTAATGCAGTTTATCCGTTGAGCTAGATGCAGTAAGCCAAGATATCGAACTTCCGTTAAACTTGATACTGAGATTAATACCTAACCGAATACAAAATTCTTGATAAAGTTTGAAGCTCATCTAGTAAATAGTGGCTTATTCGTGAGAGTGAGTAGTGGGAGAAAGTAATATACTTCATAAATTATTATACAATTGACAAAATAGAGAAGCGCGCTGGTATGACCGACAGATTGGCTCCAATCAGTGATGAATGGCGTAAGAGGGAGGAGGCTTATGCCTTGTAGTGGGCGGAATAAGCTGCACAAGATGATGATTACGTTTATCATTCTTCAAAGTCAAAGTCAATCTATTTATTGGCGTTATAGGTAATATATGTGGTTTAACTTATAATAAAGATGACCGCTGTAATATATACCTCACAAATAAGGTGTGTAAAGTACAAATAATATTAAATTATTTGCATGGTTAACTCTCAATAACAACATCATATACAATACTTTACACAAATTAATCAATAACATAATAAAAAAAACAGTGTTAACAATAATACAATAATGTACCATAAGTTTTACGAAATGTCAATAATTATTCTTATTTCACCTTCTCTCTCAAGTAATCATCAACAGAGTTATAACATTTACAAGAACAAGTTAAAAAATGATATTACCCCCGACCCTAGCGAATGGACCCCGGCCCCGGCTTCTTAGCTGTAGCTAAGAAGCATCTCGGTCACGTCAGTTTCAAACATAAAAAAACACATCAAAACCACTCGTTTGGAAGCTACGATTCTCACCCCCCTTTTCTCACCTCCCCCCTCTCCATATATCTAAGAACCATTCTGATCACATCAGATTTCAACCAAAAAAAACCGCATCAAAATCGGTCACACATACACACAGTGATACAAACCCATAACTTATAACACCCATCTCTTTATTCGGGGGTTAATAAATACGAATTGTCTTCATGCTGACATAGCGATTTCAAGTGAAATTAAATATGTTTATGGCACTTTATAACAAGGTCCTGTATAAGCAACAGTGTTCTGAGCATAATACATTATTTCTATTTGAATTTAAAAATCAATTAATGACTGATTTGGCAGTCTGCTGTAAATTTCTAATTTGTGGTTTCTTCACATTTATAATTATTAAAACCTGAAACTCCGAGATCCTCTTCTACAGGATTCTACGATGAGTAACATGTAACTTCGGCAAGTAACAAAGACGCTCATCTACATAAAATACATTTGAAATAATGGTTAAACGCAAGCTCATGCTGAATGAAATAAAACTGTTAAACTTTAATCTCGGAGCTAATAGCCATACATGTATTATCATCGGCCAAAATTTCCAAAACGTGGGAGCCAATTGCTGTAAGTGTTACCGTCTTACAATGCGTGGGGGCAGTTCGTGGTGGGAGAAAGTAAATGTTGTTACCGTCTTACAATGCGTGGGGGCAGTTCGTGGTGGGAGAAAGTAAATGTTGTTACCGTCTTACAATGCGTGGGGGCAGTTCGTGGTGGGAGAAAGTAAATGTTGTTACCGTCTTACAATGCGTGGGGGCAGTTCGTGGTGGGAGAAAGTAAATGGTTTTTTTTAAAGACTTATTTAGCAGGACATTAGTTCTAAAACTAAAACCACTACTATCGTTTAAATAACAGCCTATGATACTTGCAATGAATACGAATCGATTGAAACCACATTTGTCTAAATAGGACCAAATTTTTTGTTTTAACACATAAACTTTCCTATGCTTCGCTGTAGTTGGGGATATTTTTTTAGCCCATAACACTGTACAAGACAAATCAATTGACACCTTGCTTGTCAAAATCGGACAAATAGGGGCGACACTTCGGTGAAACATCCACATAATCATATACATACATACATACATACATACAAACATAGACTGTTAAACTCATTACCCTTCAGTTTCTTCGTCGTAGGCAGGTGTAAAGAGGGATTTGTATTTGGTTGAGCAATCACTACTCGTATTCGTATCGATCATTGGTAAGGCCCCATAGATTGATTCGTACTGTGTCGGTCTCGCAGGGGGACGGTTGCGTGGCGACGCTGGTGCGCGTGCGACGCACGGGCGCGGACGTGGCGCAGGCGGCGGGCGGCGCCGCGACCGCCGCGCGCGCAACCCTGCTCACATACCGCGTGCTCGCACCGCGGCTCGTGATCACAGTGCGACAATGCGGCGGGGATACCACCGAATGTGAGACTATGTACTGTTTTAATTGTTTGATGTGACTGACAAGCTGGAGAGACGCAGTTAACAACTGTGTTCGTTGTGATGTTCTATGAGAAAATATATTTTGGCTGAAGATGAATGTAGGAGTGTACTAGTCCTTGCTTGCACATGATTCTATCTCAAATAAAAATATATAATTTGTAGGTACACATTATAGTTTGACATCGTTATTGAACTATTGAAAACTTTGTTGTTTCATCTAGCTGCGCTGCGCCGGCAGCTATTGTTCTGGGTAACAAGTACCAGGAAAGTACTAAATACCGTTTATTTCTTGTTAATGCTGGGCACTATCAGTAGAATATCAAATTCCAACAAAAAATATTCAATATTTTTCTAATGGGTTTTTTTTATTACGGTCGAGATTCGAACATAGGTCTCGGTAGCCGAATTGCTAAAGGCATGTGCTGCGCTGAGGCACAGTATGCGAGTTCAAATCTCGTCCGCGATCCAAATTTTTCTATTAGAAAATTATTATATATATTTACGATAAGCAGGCGTTAACTACTACTACGAGCCTTAAATGGAGCTGGGTAGGACACATAGCCAGATGAAGTGACGATAGGTGGAGCATGGCTGTGTCTGAGTAGTGACCAAAACAGGGGAAGCGAAGCGTTGGTCGTCCTGCGGCGAGATGGGCCGACGATATTGTAAAGATCGCGGGTCGAACCTGGATCCGATTGGCACAGGACCGAGGCGAATGGCATAGTAAAGGAGAGGCCTATACCCAGCAGTGGGAAGTTAAAGGCTGTAGATGATGATGAGGACTTTAACTGTCAAATATTTTTTTATTGACTGATTGGCTTTTCTACTTATTGAATTTAGATACAAAGTGCACTTGATTTTAAGTCAAGATGTAAGCTGTCCAACAGTGGAAACTACAATGTATTTGAGGTTAGTAGTTTTTACGTGAAGCGCTAACATAAAGACTGACAGACAGACACCATTTTTTAAATGTTTTATTCTTGTCCGTTTTTTGGAATTATCTTTCATGTACAGACTTTTCGTTAGTTAGGGCTTTATTTTAAGTATAGATGGGGTTATGTTTGACCTTTATCTAACCAAAACTTCTCTTTCCGCATAAACTTTAATAGATGATACGGTAAAAAATGTAAAACAATTACCTAGAAAAATAAACTGACTTGAAGACTCAGGAAATATCAAGCTTGGCAATGGGTACACTTAACTAATGTTGAGCTTCATACATTTTCTCTGTTAATTATATAACGTCTGATTCATAATGTTTTCAAGACTAAAAGCAAAATGGTTGCTGTGTAAATAAACAGCTAAGCAAATTGCTTCAGTGGATTGAAATTTCATCAAGCGTACATCCCAAGTGGGTCGGGCAAAGTTCCACTTCACAGTTCAACGCACCCTTCCGCGGTTCTTATCAATGCTATAAAAATTGACGCGTGTTTTTTTTCCACCCCCAAATGAGAAAAGTGAGGGGTGTTATAAGTTTAGTGTGTGTATGTATATATATATATGTGTTTGTGTGTGTGTGAGTTGAGAGTTATATAAATTTATAAATTGTGCTTGTTAAGCTGAAATAGTAACACATGTGTAGGTAAATTACGATCATTTAAATCCCATTGATGAAGCCGTTCTTTCCACTTGAACCCCTGAGGGGTCCATGGATACTCACTATTACACTTGGTCCCCCAACAAGGCGGTTCAAGAATAAGTACATAATTTTTATTCCACTTGAAGCCTCTGAGTCAAAAACGAAATTATGAAAAGAAAATTGAAATATTTATTATAATTTAAATTATAACATTGGACATTAGCACGAGAGACATCTATCCAATCTTATTTAAAAACTCCCAAATTACATATATCGGGGAACATAGACGCAGGCAGTCTGGATAATGAAGCAAAGCGATCAGTGCGAACAGGAAGGACGTTAACCTCAGGAGCCTCTCTCAGTCTAATCGTACGTTGATTGACAGGACATGGGGGAATTAAAAATAATTATGTCATGCTGAAGGGAAAGTTTTATTTAGTTGATTTTAAACAAGCCACATAGTATGAACAGTAAAAGTACCAACCCATGGTTTTTGTATACTGTCTACTAGGTGACAGCTGTGCCCTCGACGAAGGTGAGCTCCGCAGCGAGCGAGGCACTGCCATTCTCCGGCCCAAGACGGCGTTGTCGCTGGCGCGGCGGACGTGTTACAGGCTCCGCGTCACCAACCTCACCCCGCTGCCCACTCGGGTGAAATGGGACCCGGCGTTAGGTATCCTAGTTATTAGTTCTTTACGAGTGATTTCTGAAGCGTGCGAGGCGTGGCCACTTTCTGGCTTAAATGTTGTAGAAATTACCCTTGTTTATATTGTACTATTTATGAATAGGTATGCCTTGCTTTGGAGGGTTATGCTGTAGGTCCTGGTTGTTAATAGCAGTTGTTATGCCATGTTAGTTTCTCACAAGCAGCCTGACAATCTCAGAAACCAGAGTCCAGAACTACGGCTGCGGCAGACCGCCGCTGGCCGCGTGTCGCGCCTGGTTTCACCGGACGTGGCGACGCATTGTGGCAACTGATGGCCACTTGTCGCTAAATGCGCGTGAGTTTAAATGATAGCTAGATCTCATTGGCCGATTAATGCGCATACACATTACCTCATACGATAAACAAGCAAGGTACTTACCATTGTTTCCTTACTTATTATTATTTTGTTCTTTGCAGAAGAAGATGTCCTCAAAGTTATATTCATTCCGAAGGAGTTCAACGTTGGAAGCTACGCGCAGGTGGAACTTCAAGTAGGTTCCAAATCTACCACTTTATTAAATTGTTTTTATGATTTAGTAAGTAATTTAAGCTCGGAGGCACCCGCCCGGGTGCCTCCGAGCGGGTGCCATCTGCGCGGCAACTTCAAACAAAACGTGAAAGCGTGAATTGAATGGACTATTGGAAGGCGTCCTGACATGAAAATGTATTTTGAGTTGTATTCTTCATGAACACAAACCCAATTATTATGTAACGTATAAGAATGTGAATTTCTATAAATATTATATTATAGAAACTTCAATATCGTAAATGCCATTTTTTGTTTATTGTATTAGCTAGGTAAGGGAAAGAAGCTGGCTAAAACTCAAGTCGGCGAGAAAAAGATTGTAGTTATCAGTGCTAGAAAATATTACCAACAGACTCAACAAACGGCGACGAACTAAAATAAAGTCAGAACTACCTCACCCTGGACCAAATTCAGTAAACCCAGATTTGAGACTGGACCAAATTCAGTAAACCCAGATTTGAGAGTGAACTCCCACAGCTTGTGCAAGTAATTAACGCGCAGAAGATAGTTAGGCGCGGAGCCAGCGCCAATTGAATCCCATTACTTTTAATGTTATCGAGTTTTTAACACTTCCGTGCCGTTAACGTCTAAAAGTTTTAGAACCAATTCGAGATCTGGAGAATTGAGAAAACAGTTGTAATGTTGGAAATGAACATTTAAAGTATTTTTGACACTATCATTTGTGGCAAAATTTAAGAGAAAATCGGCATGTCCAACTAAGTACTTCAATATTTTAAAATATGATGATATAGGGGCTGATAGCCATAAGTGTATTACCGTCTACCCCTATTTTATGTGGCGGCCAAATAGTTATAAGTGCCGCCACGTGGGAGTAGTTCGTGGGGGCAAACAGTAATAAATAATCTGCTCGGACCAGCGAGATGAAATATGACTCATACATTAGGAACGTAACGTAGTCTGAATGTTATATTACTACTACTCCAATTTTATTAAACTAAACTGAACGGGCGGCAGTTCCCAAAACTTTGTTAGCATCCAAACATAAAGCCATAAACATTTAAATCACACACACACATTATATAAAGTGCTGGCTACAGCGAAGGGCTCTAGGTATAATAAAACTGGACATAATTTGACATAAACCCTAGAAGTTGCTGCGTGATGTGCACAGTGCAACCACAGGTGCAGTCTTGATTTGACCTTTATCATCAAACTGCTGTCCATTTAACTCTCGGATTCCTCTCCGTGTCTGGACATTGTTTTTGTTCTTGTTATAGGTATTTTTATTTATTATTGAAGAACGCTGCTGTCCATTTAACTCTCAGATTCCTCTCCGTGTCTGGACATTGTTTTTGTTCTTGTTATAGGTATTTGTATTTATTATTGAAGAACGCTGCTGTCCATTTAACTCTCGGATTCCTCTCCGTGTCTGGACATTGTTTTTGTTCTTGTTATAGGTATTTGTATTTATTATTGAAGAACGCTGCTGTCCATTTAACTCTCGGATTCCTCTCCGTGTCTGGACATTGTTTTTGTTCTTGTTATAGGTATTTGTATTTATTATTGAAGAACGCTGCTGTCCATTTAACTCTCGGATTCCTCTCCGTGTCTGGACATTGTTTTTGTTCTTGTTATAGGTATTTTTATTTATTATTGAAGAACGCTGCTGTCCATTTAACTCTCAGATTCCTCTCCGTGTCTGGACATTGTTTTTGTTCTTGTTATAGGTATTTGTATTTATTATTGAAGAACGCTGCTGTCCATTTAACTCTCGGATTCCTCTCCGTGTCTGGACATTGTTTTTGTTCTTGTTATAGGTATTTTTATTTATTATTGAAGAACGCTGCTGTCCATTTAACTCTCGGATTCCTCTCCGTGTCTGGACATTGTTTTTGTTCTTGTTATAGGTATTTTTATTTATTATTGAAGAACGCTGCTGTCCATTTAACTCTCAGATTCCTCTCCGTGTCTGGACATTGTTTTTGTTCTTGTTATAGGTATTTGTATTTATTATTGAAGAACGCTGCTGTCCATTTAACTCTCGGATTCCTCTCCGTGTCTGGACATTGTTTTTGTTCTTGTTATAGGTATTTTTATTTATTATTGAAGAACGCTGCTGTCCATTTAACTCTCGCATTCCTCTCCGTGTCTGGACATTGTTTTTGTTCTTGTTATAGGTATTTTTATTTATTATTGAAGAACGCTGCTGTCCATTTAACTCTCGCATTCCTCTCCGTGTCTGGACATTGTTTTTGTTCTTGTTATAGGTATTTTTATTTATTATTGAAGAACGCTGATGTCCATTTAACTCTCGGATTCCTCTCCGTGTCTGGACATTGTTTTTGTTCTTGTTATAGGTATTTTTATTTATTATTGAAGAACGCTGCTGTCCATTTAACTCTCAGATTCCTCTCCGTGTCTGGACATTGTTTTTGTTCTTGTTATAGGTATTTGTATTTATTATTGAAGAACGCTGCTGTCCATTTAACTCTCGGATTCCTCTCCGTGTCTGGACATTGTTTTTGTTCTTGTTATAGGTATTTTTATTTATTATTGAAGAACGCTGCTGTCCATTTAACTCTCGGATTCCTCTCCGTGTCTGGACATTGTTTTTGTTCTTGTTATAGGTATTTTTATTTATTATTGAAGAACGCTGCTGTCCATTTAACTCTCGCATTCCTCTCCGTGTCTGGACATTGTTTTTGTTCTTGTTATAGGTATTTTTATTTATTATTGAAGAACGCTGCTGTCCATTTAACTCTTGGATTCCTCTCCGTGTCTGGACATTGTTTTTGTTCTTGTTATAAGTATTTTTAGACGACTGCCCAAAAAAAGGAGTGTAATGTTTTTAGGATTAATATTATGTTCGTTTGTTTGTATGGATGTGAGTTTATTTATACCACCATAATTTATAAATGCCTGAACAGATTTAGACGTATGGGGTATCATTAGAAACTTTACACCCCACCCTAGTAACAAAGGGTAATGATTTAAAAAAAAAAAATATGTTGGCAGTATAACATTTTCAAAAACGAAAAAAAAACTTCGAGTTTTACAATATGGGTATCAAATTAAAGGCCTTGATAAGGAAATTCCAAAAGTATATAATTTATTGGCATCAGGTCTTTTTTGGCAGAGCAGGCAAGTTTTTATAGCTTTTAAGCTAGTTATTGTTTCTGTGGTGTTTCAATGAAAATATTATCTATCTATCTATCTATTATTAGACAGAGATCTAAGATTTTCTTATTCATACTCGTATTAATAGTTTTAATTATTTTATTAGATTTATTAAGGTTATTACGTTTAGGCCTAAGGAATTTAATAACTGACCATCATAATGAAAGTCAAACTCAGCTATCATAAAATAAGAAGGTATTAAAAATATAAATTTCATCTTTTTGGTAGTTTTAATTTACTAGCTTTCCCGCGGACAAAGTCGTGGGACTTATATCGTATTTTGTCCGTAAATAGGAGTACGAGTAGCTGCTTCAATATCCGAAATGATTCCAAACGCTAAGATTTTTCTTCAGTTTCGAGACGCGATCGATTCCAAGTGTTGCCCTGGCTTTCAAGTAATCGGAAAAATCCACACGCTTCGGGTTTAGTCGAGTAATTTCCACATTAAGACGCGACTGTGCCTTCAGTGGTTTCATGGAATGTGTCTCGTGGAACGTTGTTAGAGATGCAGCCTGTATCCGGCCAGATACGGCAACTCTGGCTACTTATTAGTTCTGAAGTGAGGATTACAATATATTGTTTTTTATATAAATAAATGTGTGTTTATACGAGTAGATCATTTTATTACACTACATAATCATACCCTCTTTCCTTTATTTGATATAATTCAGTTTGACATTAAATAAAAACTATTATCATGTTGTTCGAGTAATCGTGATCAATTGCAAACACACAGGGTGAGTGTACCTACCTAGTAACTGTTTTTTTTTTATTACTAATCCGCAACCAACGTGGAGTAGGTGTAAGCTATAGATGTACATGTATGCAATAAATAATACACAAACAATAATAATATAAATAAGTCACCTGTTTTTCTGTAGCGATTCTCTAGGGCTAAGCCTATAGATATCCCTTACAGCTCGTTTCTGTAATACATAAATTCTATTGGTGTGTCGGCAGCATTGTCCCAGAGCAATAACCCGTACGACATTACAGAGTGAAAATATTGTGAAATATTTTAGTTTATACATACAATAAAAATAATATGCAATATGACACTTTTTCTAATTTTAACCGTTCTTCCAAATCCGTTCAGCCGATATAGATAACATAGTTTCAATCATAAATAGGCACACAAACTTTATTAGTATGATATTATTACAGCTATACGTTTATTAGCTGCGCCCAGTGGTTTTACCTGCGTGGAGAAATGATAATGGATGATGATGATAACATATACACAATTTCATCAAAATCCATTCAGCCATATCAGCGCTTAATGGTAACAGACACACATAGGTGGTGTGGAATTGTCCCGAATATATATATATATATACTAACAAATATGAATGTTTTTATCTGAAATAAATCAAATTGAATATACATAAATGCACACAAACTTTTGAATATTTATTATAAGATTAGATTGCAATTACATTAATAATTCAGACCTACGTACCTACATAACAATTAACGTACAAAAAAAAGCAAATTTATTTTCTTTTCGTACCCACCCAATATAGTAAAAAGCTAAACCAGTTTATACCCTAACCCGATCTACATATATCATTTACTATACTGTGGTATGCCCAAAAGCGCCGGGGCACGGTAACGGGGCCTCGCGACTCGCGTCGTGTTTCTCGCTCGCTGCGTGTTTACGCTCGAAACATTTGCGGGGGCTGAGGAAATGTTTTCATACCTACATACTGCCCTAGAAGAGCGCCTTAACGCTCTAATTTATTGGAATTAAGATGGAACTTTTCCAAGTCAGGACGAATTTGTACAAACAACATAACCCGGCCAAACCGATATCCTTAATCACTGGTATTTATTTTTATCACAGCCGCTTTGGATCCGTAATATTGCTTTGTCAAACGGCAAAAATCTAATAAAGTATTTGTCAGCGACACCCGACAACTGTTTCTTGTCATGAAATAAATTGGTTGGCAAAATGTTGCCGTCGAAATTGTTTGCTTTCTAGATATATAAGTTCAAAGGATTGTTTACGAATCTCTAGTAATATTATAAGGAGCCAAAGTTTAGATTTTTGTATTTTTGTTTGTTTGTAATGGATTAACCCAGAAATTACTTAACCGATTTAAAAAAATCTTTCACCAGTAGAATGCTGAACTATTCCAGATGGACAAAGACTACTTTCCCCAGGAAAATGCAAAGTGGAACAAGTACATCATCAAAGTAGGAGAAAAAATACGTCTGCCCTGACAAAAAAGGAACTTTTCAAAAAATTTATAGCCTATGTTACTCGGGATGATGAAAGGATTCTAACGATATTACGATACCCCATACATCCAAATCTGTTCAGGTATTTAAAAGTTATAGTGGAACAAAGAAAATCGCATACATATACATAATACATACATGAACCCTGAAAATATTACATTCCTTTATTGCGCAGTCGTGGAATAGCGGGAAAACTGCGGTCGGTGCCGTATATCAGAGCAGCTAGTCCTATAAATAATATTAAGTCTAATATTTTTACCTGATATATTGATATTTTTTCAAATTAACCATTATATATTTTCCGAAGAATGCCATAACTAATTATGTATTCAATAAGGCGGTAAAAAGTACAAAGTCTCCACTGTTTGAGATGTTCATTAGGGACAGTGTGCGCTTTTTGTCAGACAAGCATTCAGTAAGAAATTATGTTTAATCAATATTAGCTTTCCCGGCCGCAACTTCGTCCACGCGGACTAGTTTATCGCGTCCTTTGTTCTTCTAGGATATTAAAAATCAATGCAAAAGTAGGTATCACACCAATGCTCTTGAAGTTTTTTGACAGACTTGTTATTTCGTTTCCATGGCAACGTTCCTTACAGCGAGTTATTAACATTTTCTAGTTTTCCGTGAAAATTTTCAATTTTCCGGAATAAAAAGTATCAATCCAGCCGTTATCGCGTGAAAGCTCCCGAAACAAACAAACAAACATACGTTTCAATTTTATATATTGGTATGGATTTGTGCTGCAGGTAATACTCGAAGCTCGTCAGGTGTGCGGCCGCCAGTTGTACGTCCATCGTGCGCAGGTGTTGCATGCTTACAAGCCCATCTACCTCGTTATAGACACTGCAATCTCGGTAAGTCTTTGTCTTCTATGTATTTGTGCTGCAGGTAAAACTCGAAGCTCGACAGGTGTGCGGCCGCCAGTTGTACGTCCATCGTGCGCAGGTGTTGCATGCTTACAAGCCCATCTACCTCGTTATAGACACTGCAATCTCGGTAAGTCTTTGTCTTCTATGTATTTGTGCTGCAGGTAATACTCGAAGCTCGACAGGTGTGCGGCCGCCAGTTGTACGTCCATCGTGCGCAGGTGTTGCATGCTTACAAGCCCATCTACCTCGTTATAGACACTGCAATCTCGGTAAGTCTTTGTCTTCTATGTATTTGTGCTGCAGGTAATACTCGAAGCTCGACAGGTGTGCGGCCGCCAGTTGTACGTCCATCGTGCGCAGGTGTTGCATGCTTACAAGCCCATCTACCTCGTTATAGACACTGCAATCTCGGTAAGTCTTTGTCTTCTATGTATTTGTGCTGCAGGTAATACTCGAAGCTCGACAGGTGTGCGCGGCCGCCAGTTGTACGTCCATCGTGCGCAGGTGTTGCATGCTTACAAGCCCATCTACCTCGTTATAGACACTGCAATCTCGGTAAGTCTTTGTCTTCTATGTATTTGTGCTGCAGGTAATACTCGAAGCTCGACAGGTGTGCGGCCGCCAGTTGTACGTCCATCGTGCGCAGGTGTTGCATTCTTACAAGCCCATCTACCTCGTTATAGACACTGCAATCTCGGTAAGTCTTTATCTTCTATGTATTTGTGCTGCAGGTAATACTCGAAGCTCGACAGGTGTGCGGCGGCCGCCAGTTGTACGTCCATCGTGCGCAGGTGTTGCATGCTTACAAGCCCATCTACCTCGTTATAGACACTGCAATCTCGGTAAGTCTTTGTCTTCTATGT
The DNA here is from genome assembly GCA_946251855.1 of Alsophila aescularia. NCBI lineage: Eukaryota > Metazoa > Arthropoda > Insecta > Lepidoptera > Geometridae > Alsophila > Alsophila aescularia. The sequence goes on from OX276378.1 coordinate 66,515,549, forward strand.
ATTTGTGCTGCAGGTAATACTCGAAGCTCGACAGGTGTGCGGCCGCCAGTTGTACGTCCATCGTGCGCAGGTGTTGCATGCTTACAAGCCCATCTACCTCGTTATAGACACTGCAATCTCGGTAAGTCTTTGTCTTCTATGTATTTGTGCTGCAGGTAATACTCGAAGCTCGACAGGTGTGCGGCCGCCAGTTGTACGTCCATCGTGCGCAGGTGTTGCATGCTTACAAGCCCATCTACCTCGTTATAGACACTGCAATCTCGGTAAGTCTTTGTTTTCTATGTATTTTGTGCGTTTGTTTAGGTATTTATTCATTATTTTTAAATTGTTTTTGGTATTTTTTAAAGATATTTGGCAGAGCGAGACGTTCAGCGTTTATTAAAGAGACATTGCCACCACTTGCAGTCCAAAATATATTTTCTATACTTCTAAGCTTCTATAAGCTGTTTTCGAGAGAAGTTAAAAACTTTCTGGGTCGTAGGTTCGATGACTTTCAGCCTCCCGAACAAGCTGGATTCCGGAAAGGCTTTAGCAACGTAGACCACATCCATACGCTCCAGCAGATTATACAGAAGACCGAAGAGTATAATTTGACTTTGAAGCTTACTCTTTACCAGTTTCATCCCCAATGAGCCTGATAGCACGTCTCTCAATTGAATCCAAAGACTCGAGCTGATACTTGGCAGAACCGTCCCAGAGGTGGCAGCAGTACTCCATACAAGATCGGACCTGTGCTTGATAAAGATTCAAAAGCTGCCCCGGGGTGAAGTACCGCCTAACCTTCGACAAAATACCAAGTTTTATTGCAGCTACTTTAGCTTTGGATTCAATATAAGACCCAAAATTCAGGTTTGATGTGAGTTCGACACCCAAAAGCTCCAGATGGTCACCTATTGGTATTGTTACACTTTGGAAGACGGAGATCAGTTTAGAGGACTCGAAAACAAACACGCCTGCGTTTTAGTAGCATTAAACTGGGCAGTGTTATAGTCATTACAGCGGTGCAGGATTGACTACCGGTACATCGAAGTGTTGAAGTGTTTGTTTGGCAAGGCCACCATGACTGTCCGTCTCTAAGAACAGAGCATAGATTCTATCGAATTGAAAAAAGGGGTGAGACAGGGACACGTTATTTCTCCGAAACTGTTCACCTCTGCGCTGGAAGATATATTCAAGCTTCTGAACTGGAACGGATATGGTATTAACATCAATTGCGAATGCATCACTCACCTTCGATTTGCTGATGATATAGTCATCATGGCAGAAACTCTGGAAGACCTCAGCACAATGCTCAGTGACCTCAATATTGTTTCTCAACAGGTGGGTCTTAAAATGAACATGGGTAAGATGAACATCATGTCAAATACCCATGTCGTACCTATGCCGGTCTATGTTGGAAACGATATTATATCGAAGCATAGTGATCTATGTCTACTTGGGTCAGACGATCCAACTGGGTAGATCCAACTTTGACAAAGAGGTCAACCGACGAATCAAACTCGAATGGGCAGCGTTCGGAAAATTACGTCATATCTTCTCGTCACAGATACCGCAGTGTCTCAAGACGAAAGTTTATAATCAGTACGTGTTGCCAGTGATGACATACGGCACTGAGACGTGGTTGCTACGAGTGACTACTGGTCTTATACATAAGCTCAAAGTCACGCAGCGTGCAATGGAGAGAGCTATGCTTGGAGTTTCACTACGTAATAAGATCCGTAACGAGGAAATCCGTAGAAGAACCAAGGTTATCGACATAGCTCTCAGAAGTTGAAGTGGCAATGGGCAGGTCATATAGTTTACAGAGCCGACAACCGCTGGGGAATAAAGGTTCTCGAGTGGCGACCACGAACAAGCATGCGAAGTGTACGGAGACCTCCCACACGATGGACGGATGACATTGTAGCCATTGCAGGGAGTCGGTTGATGGAGGCAGCACAAGACCGTTCGTCGTGGTGCTCTTAGGGGGACGTCTATGTTCAGCAGTGGAAAGCAGTGGCATTTTTGTTAAAGGTTGAAATGATGATTCTTCAAATAAATCAGTACCTAAGTAACTAAAAGTCTACACAAAGAAGATATTAAAAGAATAGTCGAGGGAACTTAACTTAAGCTACTATACACATATCATATAATATTATTTTTATGGTGTCCGTCTTTCTTTCTGTCTGTCTGTTCACGCCTCACGTAAAAACTACTTGATCGACTGAAATGTGGTTTTCACTGTTGGATAGCTGTTGTTAATCCAGTCAGCGGGAAATGTGAAATAGCAAAAAATATTTGCTGCTTTGTCTCCTTTGTACTTCTCATAGACACTTTTGTCATAAAATCAAATGTTTGATGCTTGCAGCATTATTTTACAAACATACAAATTTCGGTACCTTCATTTCAAGATTGTGGCTAACTCTCGAAACCCTCAAGGTCAAAGATCTCCATAATATGTGAATATTTAGTTTTAATAAATAGTAAATTCAACCTGGAAACTATTATTTGAATACAATTGAATGCGTATACACACGTTATTACTGCATTTTTAAGGTCTGTAATTTTTCTTATAATTATGGCAATTTTTACCGCCAAATATTTTGCAAACGTGACACTTTAGGGTTCCATATTACTTGTCATTTTTTGGTTGTTTAAGTGTCCTCTACCCGTATATACTACTTTAAACGTGCGCGGAAACTTTGAAAATAAAACAAAATGGCGGGCGAGTAGAATTGCCAGCATCCATACAAAAATGTTCGAACCCCTTTCCTTTTTAATCAACTTCACAAAATGAGAGGGTTATAATAATGTTCCGCTATATGGTTTTTTATTTTATTTGTGTTTACCGATTATTCAATCAAATGCGGATCGATTTTAAAATTATTTTTTTGTTTGAAAGTAGTCCAGGAGTGGCTCTTTAGGTGGTCCCATATAAATTGTATCAAAATTGGTTTAGTATTGTTTCGAAAATAAATAGCTTTTTTTAGTAAATTCAGTTTTTTTTAGAGAGAGAGTTTAGAAATCTTAGAGAATTCTAAGCCGATTTGGATAGGTTGTTGTTGTTTTGTTCAAAAAAGCGGACTTTCTGTGTAGCGCCATATAAACTTCATCAAAATTGGTTCAGTAGGTTTTTATTTTTAGTTGTTTGCTGTTAATCCATTTGAAGTCGATTTTTTTGTAGCATGGTCTTTTGTAGAGCACTTGTTACACCCCGGACCGGTTAAATTGCTTCCAGAATTTTCACCCTAACTTTTAATAGCCTACCTTATTAGAATTTTTAACCTAAACTTTTTTATTCCCAAAGCTCATGTTTTTATCTTTTAATTTATTGCCTATTTTAAGTTTTGAGCTTTATTATCAATAAAGATAATGTAAAAAATATGTAATTGAAATTTTACCTTTCCAACCTGTAAAGTTAACTTTACAGGTTGGAAAGGCAAAAGGGAGGTCTACATAAACAACTTTTACAAAGTTGTTTATGTAGACATACATAAACAACTTTGTAAAAGTGCGACTTAAATAAATAACTAGCTCGGTGGCTGTCCCATAGTAGATTTCGTTCGTAAAGGAACTTTGTCTTGCAACTTTCTCTCGTGCTTTCTATACAACTTTAATTAATGTAGCTCGGAAGTAAGCTACAAGTTCATCTTATAGGCTCTTTGTAGGTTTTTAATTAATAGGCCCTACATTTTTCAAGGAAAAATATTGACGGCTAACGATCAAACCTTAATAAATCGACAGAGCAAATTCCGCCAAAATGTAAGTCAGACAAAATCTAGTCAAATAAAATGTAAGTCAGACAAAATCTAGTCAGATAAAATGTAAGTCAGACAAAATGTAGTCAGATAAAATATTATACAATAAGGAAATATATCCCCTATCGATTTATTAAGCTTAGATTCACGATTTTCACTTGTGTGTACTCCACCTGACAACATTTTATAAACCCAATCAGAATGTTATCGCAATCGACACGCTAGTACATTTATTTTTGCCACTATTTTTATGAGACATAAATATTTTATGGCCAAAACAAACCAAGCCTAGCAGGAAAAGAGTAATCCTGACCCAGGTCCCAGCTAATAGATTGCCTTATTTACTACCTGCCTATATCTTCTACGATAACATGACTCGCAACAACCAGTCGAACAAGCTAACAACTAAGACATATGCCAGCATTCTCAACATTATGAAAGCTACAAGCGTGCGAGTAGAAGCTAACCATTCAGGCATAATATTTATTAAAAGTGTAAAAAAAACTTTTTTTTTACAGGAGGCTGGAGCTAAGCCTCTTACCAGGATCCTTAGTTCCCATTAATTATATTCTATGGTTGAAATATTTCAACTGTTAAAAGTGAGTAAATCCCGTTTTAGCCTTTATAATCAAAATTTTATTCGTCATAAGTCAGAGTGTCATGCAGAAATAGGCATTACCTTCATAATAAATTATATCGGTTGATGGCACACCATTAATAGTTATTAAGTTACTAGCTGCGCCCCACGGCTTAACGCGCTTAAGCGATTTCCGGAGAAAAACGTAAAATAATTGGACACATCCGTCTTTTTGATGCACACTATTTCCTTATTCAATTTCGTCACACTAGTATACCTAGTGGCACGTTAGTCTAGCGGTGAACGACGATCTTGGCACAGTCAGTTTTCGAGATAACTAACTGACTGTGCCAAGATCCCGGCCACGTTTCGTTCACCGCTAGACTTACGTGCCACTAGCTATAGTGAAAACTTATAAACAGATAAAGAGACAAAGTCTCCCGTTTTAGCCAACAAAATGTAAAAAATATATGTTTAAATTTTCATAATAAATATATAAATATATAAATATTATGCGGGACAATTCACACCAATTACATGGAGACTTGTACATGTTTGCCGCAGTTGTATGTGAGGCTTGATGGCACAACATGTTCTTTTTTAAATACATTAATGGATACATTTAATTTTTGGAGAGGCGATTCATGTTACCGTAGACTATTTACCTGCGAAGGTTGTGGGTGAGATATCTCCACCACCGATTCGTTTGAGTCGTGTTCCGAATCTATTGCGATCATTCTTTTGATACCCTCATTTTTTTACGAAGATATTTCGCGTGTGTTCGCTGAACTAGCGGTTATTTTTTCGCTGACTCCACACAAATGAGAACAAATTGAATGTTTTTAATGCGATAGACATATTCAATTCGAGAAACTGTCAATTTTATCTAATTAGAATGTGTAATATCTTAGTCGGTAGAAGAGTTGTTTGACATTAATAAGTAGGTACAATTTATCTAGTTCAGGGCAATGAGATTTTACCAATAGAGACGTCATACCCATTATAAAACACTAAAAACACGGCAAAATTGTACTATAGCTACTTACATAGAACTTAAGCAACTATATTTGCATCACTGAACCGCTCAGATGCGCCAAGTCTCTACGGTTGCCAAATAAAAAAAGCCCGATTGCAACATACCTCTGTGGTGGCCAAGGTCTAAGTATTCATTTATTTTCGATTTATTCAAGTTTTATCGTATGGAAGGCCATTTATTTAATCTACGGTACTAGTAATATAATGTAGCTACCCAATAAAATGCCATAGTCTCAGAAAAATATTCAATCCAACTTAAAAAAAATATACCGCGACGCACGACTCTGAAAAAATATTTACCGTTAAAATATTTTGCAAATTCTGCAAATAAGCCGTAAGTTCATGGGATAACAATTGTTATATATTAAAATTATGGTTGTTTCAACATATATCAATTAAATCATTCGTATGAATAAAGCTTCTTTAGTTACAAAATAGTTAAAGCCCGATTGCGTCATGCTTCTCTAGTTGCGAGTCGGAACATATTATTGATTTATTTAAAAGTTATCGAATTTAGGGCTCGTAATTTAATCTAAGTTACTAGTAATAGCATGTAGCAACACAATATTAACTTTATATTTCACTTTGAAATTACTTTATGGTAGGTAGGTACTATTATAGTAAGATACTAGAATATAATTATATTTAAATGTTTAACCTTCTGATAAGCGCAAATGAGCATAAGAAAAAGAAAAAGAAGAATGACTTTTATTATGTCTACAACCAATGATGTTAAATGAAAAATATCAAACATCATTGTCTACAACCATTAAAAAAATAAACAATTTTTTAGTATTTGTTTAACCAATATTCTAACCTATGTATCACAGAAAGACTGTACTAAACCTTTTAGATACATTTTATATAAACAGTAAATAATTTAATACATTTTGTGGAACAATCTCAACGCTCTTAGATACGAAGTTTACTCCGGGGCAAGTCGTCTGAGCTCGCCCGCAATAACTAACTAGCCACAGTTTCCCAAGTCGTTATCCAAGAGAAATAGTTTAGCTCAAGTGATTACTAACGGTTCTCTATCAACGGCTCCCGATAATTATTTGTGCCCCGCGAGGAATCAATAAGAGATTCTTGCCCAACTTCGAAATTAATAGAAACTAATTTTATGTTTGTAGAAATAGATTTGCACATTGTAATTCTAGTTTTGAAAAGTCCGGCTGGATGTTAAAGAATTATTGTCATTTTATTATATATTTTAATATTATTACTAGCTGTACCTGCGGCTTCGCACGCGTGAGCATTTCTCTAGGTTAAACGTACTCTATGTACTATTGTATGACCTAAAATACCAATATACCAACATTTGATCAAAATTCCGTCGGCCTACAAAAAGTTTTTGTGGATTGCTCGGCTTCTCATCATTGGGTTAAGATATCTAGTACCGAATTTTTATGTCAAAACCCTAAGCTATCCAACAGTGAAAACTGGATCGCAATCGGTCCCGTAGCTTCTACGTGATGCGCAAACAAACAGACGAACAGACAAACACAGACACGATTTAAAAAATATATAGCTTATTTTAAGTACCCTAGACCATTTTTATTTTAATTACCTTCTTTGTACAGACTTTTTCGTTTATATTGCTTTATGACAAGTATAGATTTACTTATTTATATCCTCAGGGACTGGAAATCCTCTGCGAAGTGCCACTAGGAGGCGGAGAAAAGACTGAGAAAACATTGATTATGCGAAGGAATCAGGTAACTGGTAGAAAATTATTGAGTACTTACTACTTTATAAGTAATGCTTTCAAACTATGCTAAAAATTAATCAAAATGTGAGAGTTGGGGCCACAAGGCTAGTTGTGTGAGACTTCGGTGGCAGCGGACGAAACACAAACGCACAACCCCCCTCATTTTCATCAGTTGGGGTTAAAAATTATCGCAGCATTTATACGAGTCCTTCAATAGAATCCAATTAGAATATATATATAATAGAATTCAATGAGATCATCATCATCATGAACAGCCTGCATTAGTCCATTGCTGGACATAAGCCTCACCTACCGTGCGCCACTGAACCCGATCTTTGGCTCTTGTCATGTAATTGCTGCCAGCTACATTGCGTAAATTGTAACTCCACTCCGTCATCCATCAACCGTCTGGCCGGAAGGCGTCCCACACTATGTTTGCCTATACGTGGTCTCCACTCAAGAAGTCTACCTCACCAGTTATCGGTTCTTCAACTAATATGACCGGCCCATTGCCACTTCAGTGTGTCACTATTTAGGTGACTTTCGTTCTCTGCCGAATCACCTCGTTTTGGATGTGATCCTATAGAGAAACCCCGAGCACATCCATCTATAGCTCGCTGAGCGACCTGAAATTTGTGGACTAGTCTCAAAGTCAGTGTCCACGTTTCGGCCACATATGTTATTACGGGTAGGACGCACTGGTTAAAGACTTTCGTCTTTAAGCACTGTGGGATGGGCGATGAGAAGACATGACGTAGATTTATAAATGCTGCCCAGCCCAGCCAAATCCGCCAATCGGCTTCCTTCTCATAGTTATTGCTGCCCAAAATAAGAGTTTTTCCTAGGCAAACATACTCCTGCACAAATTTGGAAGGCATGCCACTAACGACTATTGGTTCCGGTGTAAATTTTGTCAATGTTCATGCGGAGGCCAATACGTAGGAAGGCATCTGCTAGGTGGGTCAGCATTTGTTGCAACTCTTGTAGTGACTCCACCATAAGGGCAATATCGTCTACGAATTTCAAGTTTGAGATGTCCTCGCCGTTTAGGTTGATGCCCATTCCATTCCAGTCCAACATCTTGAACATATCCTCCATTGCGTTGGTCAGCAGTTTTGGGGATATAACATCCCTCTGTCGTACTCCCCTAGGCTATTGGATTTGTTCAGTTTGCCGGTCCTGGACTCGGACGGACATCGTAGAAGCATCTAATAAGCATCTCAACACTTGAATATATTGCCCAACCACTTGATTCTTATTGCTATTTGGTATTCGCGTTTTTATTTGGATATAGTGTAGAAGTCTGTATAACACGAACACACCGTCTCTTTAGGGAGCCTTACCCTTACAGAGCGCGTCCCCAGGTGGCGGATAGGGGAATGCTCGCCGGGTGTCCCGCAAGGAACACCTGGAGGGTAGGAGGGAAATAAAATACCTTCCGCGGACCAAACAGGCCGGAGATGGAAATTCCGATAACAAACCCCTCATCACAGGCTACTCTGACATATTCAGAGGTTAGGCTGTGGTGGGTGCTGTGCGCTGGACTGGAGCGTGCAGAAGTGCGGCAGCGGACGAGCCCTACTGGGCCAACGGCGGCGTTACAGTTCTCCAAGAGAGTCACAGTATTGGCGTCAGGTGGCAACCGGCCGTAAAAATCAAAGCCATTCTACATAGCAATCACGAAGCACACAAGAAAAGGAAAGAGTATAAATGCTAGGGCGTCCCCCACAAGCGACGGCACTAGAGCGAATGGAAATGCGATTAATGTTAGGGCGTACCCCGGAAGCGACGAGCAGCGACATCAAAATCAACGCAAGGTGGCTGTAATACCTAAGCTACGAATAGGTTCATGGAACATTGGTACCATGACAAAACGGAGCTCCGAAATCAGCGAGGTGCTAGACAGACGTCGCATAAACATATGCTGTGTGCAGGAGACAAAGTGGAAGGGAGCCAAATCACGACAGATCGGAAGGGGATTTAAGCTGTTGTACAATGGTACTGACAGCAAAAGAAACGGAGTCGATATCATCGTTGACAAATACCTAACAGATAATGTAGTGGAGGTTACTAGAGTCAGTGACCGTATTACATCTATCAAGGTTGCAGTAGGGGGACCATGTATGCACCGCAATCAAATTGCTCAGACATCGAAAAACGGTCTTTTTGGGATGAGTTTCATGATTTTGTGGCCCTTATACCCAGAAATGAGACAAGGGTTATATGCGGAGATCTAAATGGACACGTAGGCAAGGATAAATACCACTTTAGTGACTCTCACGGTGGTTTTGGATACGGTACCAAGAATGCTGATGGTGAAAGTATCATTCAGTTTGCAGACACACACAATTTTGCAATTGTAAATACTTTCTGTCAAAAGAAGGATGAATATTTGATAACATACGAAAGCGGAGGCTCCAAAACACAAATTGATTATATCCTTATAGATAGACCTAATTTAAAACAAGTAAAGAACTGCAAAATTATACCCGGAGAACCTTTAACGTCACAGCATAGACTACTTTTGGCTACATTTCAGTTTAAAACACCACTTAAAATTAGCAAACCAAAGATTGAAAAAATCAAATGGCACCTACTTAAAGATGAAAATGCCACTGCTTTGAGGTCAACCCTTACAAATTATTTCTTTGAGAATCGTGATGGAACAGAATCTGCTACGAACACCTGGCACTAATATGAAGAATTCTGTGTCACTGAAGCCAAAAATCTACTGGGTATAAGTAAAGGTGAACTTAACAACAACAAGGATGCACGCTGGTGGAATGATCATGTGAAGGAAAAAGTAACAACAAAGAAGATACTATTTAAAGAATGGCAAACATGTGGTACAGATTTAAGTAAAAAAAACTCCATGGAAGCAAAGAAAGCTGCAAGAAGAGCCGCAGCCATAGAGAAGAATAAGGTGGAGTTGGAATTTTACCAGAAATTAGAAGCAGGGGATGATAATGAAATTTACAAGATAGCAAAATTTAGACACAACAATACAAGAGACTTTAACACTACTAAATTCATCAAAGATGGAGAAGGTATCCTCCTTACAGCAGACAAGGACATATGTAAACGGTGGTTTGAGTACTGTAACCAGCTACTGAATTAAGAGTTTCCCAGACAACAGGAAACAGAAGAACCGCCAGTACAAGGTCCCTTAACCATCATTACCTCTGAAGAAGTAGCACGGGCAATATCAAAGATGAAAAACAGTAAAAGTACTGGTCCGGATCAAATACCTGCTGAAACATGGAAGTGTCTAAAAACTGATGGAGAAGCATGGATTACAGACCTCTTTAACGAAATCTTGACATCCGGTTGCATGCCCGATTCTTGGAGGAAATATGTGCTCGTCCCTTTTTATAAAAACAAAGGAGACGTCCGAGATTGTGGCAACTTCAGGAGTATAAAATTAACATCTCATACCCTAAAAAATTGGGAAAGAGTTCTACGCCAATGCCTTATGGAAATTATTAAACCATCCGAAAACCAGTTACTCCTCGGTTCCTCGGTTTTACTCCTGGAAAAAGTACAACTGATGCCATACACGCTGTCAGAACAGTCATAGAAAAATTTCGGAACAACAAAAAGAACCTGTGGCTCATATTCATTGACCTGGAAAAGGCGTTTGATAGAGTACCAAGATCACTTACCTGGCCAGCGCTGTGAGCACATAAAGTCCCGGAACACTACGTAGCATTAATAATCAATATGTACAGGAATGTGGAAACTTGTGTTAAAAGTCCAGCTGGAGTATCAGATTGCTTTTCAGTAAATGTAGGCGTCCATCAGGGAAGTGAATTACCTGACTGTCGATATTGTGAGGACAACTCCATGGGACCTTCTCTATGCTGATGATGTGGTGCTCATGTCTGGGAGTCAAACCGAAGCATAGGAGGATCTGGAGCGGTGGAGAGAAGCATTGGAGCAAGGTGGGTTACGCATCAGCAGGACAAAAACTGAGTATATGATGTGTCAGTTTAACCCTATGCCATACCAGTCGGCACCTGATATTGCTTTAGATGGCACTATACTTCCAAGAGTCACCATATTTAAATATCTTGGATCCGTTATTTCGGATGATGGCTCAATAGACGCATACGTTACCCATCGAGTCACCACAGCTTGGTGCAAGTGGCGCACGCTCACTAAAGTCCTGTGCGATAGCAAAATACCCATCAGAACAAAGGGAAAAGTTTATAATACAGCGGTAAGACCTGCTATATTATACGGCACAGAGACTTGGGCGTCATTGAAAAGACACGAGCAAAAGCTACACATAGCAGAAATGCGAATGCTGAAGCGGTCCGGGGGAGTCACTCTCAAAGATCATATTAGAAATGAACATGTAAGAGGCAGTTTCAAAGTTAAACCGATCACTGACAAAGTTTCTGAATCCAGGTTGCGAGGGTACGGACACGTAGTACGACGACCTGACGATCATTTCGTGAAAAAGTGCCTTTCCATGGATACGGACAAAAGGGGGAGAGGAAGGCCTCCCACAACCTGGCTGTCAACTGTCCAGAAGGATATGAAGACTTAGATGCCGTAGAAGCGGATGCCAAAGACCGGCAGAAGTGGCGCCACATGATTGCGAAAGCTGATCCCGTATAACGGGATAAAGCGAAGAGGAAGAAGAAGAAGACCGTCCACACATCGTGAAGAGCAAATAAGTATGGCAAACATTTACGATTATTTATCTTTTTACTAATCTGAACGCAAAGATGGACGTGTTGACGGCAGCAGTGACTTATTATTTCTTCTGTGTTAACTGCCAATACAGTCATGTTATGCGTATGTAAAAACCAAGTCGTTAAAAAATCATGGAACAGAAGACGCTGGTGGAAGTTAAAAATTCACTAAAATCTTAGTAAAAACTTAACAAGTTTCATCGCTGCCATGCACTGCACTCTCACTGAGCAAGCCATGTGTGGACAGTAACCAAACTTGTTCAGTATATTCTCAATCTTTTGATACAAGTATAACTAAAAACTTAACAAGTTTCATCGCTGCCATGCACTGCACTCTCACTGAGCAAGCCATATGTGGACAGTAACCAAACTTGTTCAGTATATTCTCAATCTTTTGATACAAGTATAACTAAAAACTTAACAAGTTTCATCGCTGCCATGCACTGCACTCTCACTGAGCAAGCCATGTGTGGACAGTAACCAAACTTGTTCAGTATATTCTCAATCTTTTGATACAAGTATAACTAAAAACTTAACAAGTTTCATCGCTGCCATGCACTGCACTCTCACTGAGCAAGCCATATGTGGACAGTAACCAAACTTGTTCAGTATATTCTCAATCTTTTGATACAAGTATAACTAAAAACTTAACAAGTTTCATCGCTGCCATGCACTGCACTCTCACTGAGCAAGCCATGTGTGGACAGTAACCAAACTTGTTCAGTATATTCTCAATCTTTTGATACAAGTATAACTAAAAACTTAACAAGTTTCATCGCTGCCATGCACTGCACTCTCACTGAGCAAGCCATGTGTGGACAGTAACCAAACTTGTTCAGTATATTCTCAATCTTTTGATACAAGTATAACTAAAAACTTAACAAGTTTCATCGCTGCCATGCACTGCACTCTCACTGAGCAAGCCATATGTGGACAGTAACCAAACTTGTTCAGTATATTCTCAATCTTTTGATACAAGTATAACTAAAAACTGACAACCCAGCGATACGAGTGTTCGTGTATGTTCGTGAAAAATAGGCAATTATAAGAGAATAGAGTGACGAATACGAAATAGCGATGTAGTGCCACTAAAACATTTTATAAAAAAACAAACTTACTTTTAAAAAAAATGATACGAAATAGTTTCCTGTCCAGCAGGGCGACCGCGGTTGAGTGATCGTAATTGAATTACGACATTGGAATTGTAATCTTTTATGACGTCAATGCACTGTCCGTCCTTGTCATATCGTAACACAAAGACAAGGACGGACAGAGCATTGGTATCGCTATCGCTATAGTTTTGTGTTAGGCGGTCACTGGTCAGAAAGGGAGTTACATTGCAAACACGATTAGCAAGTAATCTAAATTAAAAACCTTTTTTTTTATCCTTAAAATGGAAATAAATGTCGCATGAATAATGTTTTTTATTTCGCACTCCATTGCTTTTTACGACACTCGTAAAAGTTTGAGGGCCAGTGTCACCTGAAAATTGTGTGATTGTTTCGTTTTTTAATCATTTAAGTTGAATGAACATTTTCAAGCAATCGGAAGTGGCAATGGGCTGGTCACGTCTCTCGCAAATTGACAACCGTTGGGGAAAACGAGTTATAGAGTGGAGACCACGTTTAGACAAACGTAGCCCCAGTTGTTCAGGTGGAAATGAGACTTATTAATCGCGATTGATAAAGTGAATCATAGGAAATCATTTTATACAAAGTTTATAACAAAGTAGCTGATGCCATGGCTTCGCACGCGTGGTCATTTTAATATACAGCCTATGACACTCACAAATAACTTGGCTTTGTATTGCTAAAATAATTTTCTAAATCGGTTCAGTAAATCCAAAGATTACTCGCTAAACCTCACAAACTCACAAACTTTACCTCTTTATAATATTAGTGTAAATAAATAATTATTAAGCTCGTATTGGATCATTTTATTTAAAATACATTTTATATAAAACTCATGAAATATTATTCCACATAAAAAATGTATACTCGCACTACACTTGAGCATTCCTTGATAACTTCCCTATATATAGTATTTTAAACTTTAAACCAGCTTTTGCACGGTTTATAACATCTTTATTTTCTCTGTATAACATATCAAGATACGGACTGGTTAAACTGTAACAAAATCAACTCAGTAGTTTCTGGAGATTGGCGCAAACAGACATACGAGGATAAGCGCCTGGTGACTTCTTTATTAAGTAGTGATAGTGAAGTATCGTTCATAAAAACTTCTGTCAGAATAATCTCAGACCCGCCCAATAGAAACTAAAAGATTTAATATAAACAATAGGGAAGCTAAACCTTTTAATCACCACGCAATAAAAGCGTTTCATATCAGACTGATCTTAAATTACATAATCCTTAACAAAAGACGTAATCGAAACCCTAGTTATTAATACTGTTACAATTATTAAATTGGATACAACAAAAAAGTCCTAAAGTCCTAAGCTACAGAAAGGCAAAATTTATAACTAAATGTATTTATTATTTAATTGTCCCGCTGGCACTCAATGCTCCTGAAGAAGACTAAAATAGGCTAAGTAAAGTAGATTTAGGTCAGAGAGCCGGCTAGTAGCAATTAGACATGATATTCATTTTAATGTTATTTCTGGGTCAATTAAATTGGGCCTACCTATATGCAATACCTGCAGCATGTGGGCCGTGACTCGCTGACATTACTCGTAACAACAAGCAGAATTAAATATGTAATCAAATTTTGAAACCAGATGAATAAAAATAGGAAGAATTTTCAATTAACTGTATTTTATTCCTTCGTTCAGGAATGTATTGCTGTTCTTTCACTTGTATGTACTCGTAGTACACTCTTAACCTAAATCAGATTAATAACAATAATTATTTATTCGCTTGAATTGATGTGTGGTCATACAACATGTTGGGTAATGTGGCTTAGCACATCACCAAGTTTGGCACGCAACGATACATTTATAATTGTATTTATACAGGGCTAACAGTAAACGTCCAGACGTTATCTCTAATATGAAATGTGCTTTGAACGAAGCAACAGACCATAGGATATCTTTACTCCCATTAATTTGACAAAGGAGCGGCGCTGAGCGAAGCCACGGGTGATTAACTTGCAAAGTTGTAATACTCGGTCGACTATATCATTATACGCATAATATCGGGAACTTTAATGTGTTCGTTTGTTTACTGCCATGTTTATACTATTCCGCCATACCGACATTCCGCCATTCCGCCATCCCTGGCCAAACGGCTCGTAAAACAGAGTTATGTTCTTGCCAGTTTGTTAGGGCTTGTACTATTATTTATTCTGTGGTTAGGGTAAGGTTTTCTTCACTAAATAATAAAAGGCCTATAATATATTTACTTCATAGCTGTTTAAAGATGAATCTCAAATGTTGGCGCATTTTGTGAAGATTGAAATATAGCCGTGTAATATATAAAACTCCATAAAATTCGCTTAGAGGTTTTATAAATATGATTTTCTGGTTGCCATTGATAACAAACAGTACATAACAGATAAATATGGACGAAAAGACGATGGAGAAATGTAATGTGTGTACTTCCCCCAAAAAGGGTTAAAAAGTGGGCTACTGAATATATTATTACACCGCCTTATTACATTCGATTACGATGGTACGTAAACTTTAAATAGTATCATAAAAGTTTGGTGAAGACCTAATGAGGACCCCCAGCATGATGAGCAGAATAGCTCCTCAAAAATGCAGTAAATTTCTCACTTTTAGGTTTCTACCAGTGGAATCGGCCCTTTAACTATTAGGTAAGGATTGATGGAGCATCTTGTTCGTATAGAGTACCTTGCGAGAACTTTGCTCATATCTATCCATTCGAAGACCTCAAAAAAGTAGATACTTAGCAACGCCGCACGTTATCACTATACAGACAAAAACATTACAAATTAAATTCTATGTCTTTTGGTTAGAAACTGCTATCTCTATCTTTTTTGATAAGATTTGTCACGGTTAATCCGAGATCTTAATATATAAACGCGGTATACAAAACGAGGACGGTGTGTTAAACCATTCGAGGACCTTGCGACCTGCCCAGTGACGCCCATCTTAGTACGGTTTTCTTACAAGAAACCTGTGCCAAGTACTATTTGTGTTAAACCATTCGAGGACCTTGCCGACCTGCCCAGTGACGCCCATCTTAGTACGGTTTTCTTACAAGAAACCTGTGCCAAGTACTATTTGAGGACTTTGTGTCAGACAAACCATTAAAAAACAGATCGTTTTTCCGAGCTCAGCTTGTCCAAAGCGAGAACGTGCGATATCCATTATCGGTATTTATCAAAGAAAATAATGAATTATTTTTATCCAATTTAACTATTTTTAATGCACTTCTGAAAGGAAGAAAGGAGGTTCTCAAGTCCTCTGTAGTTATTTGTTTGTTACCTGATATCTCTAAAACTTCTGAACCGATTTAAATAAAAATTAAAAAGTGTAGGACGCCGATAAGGTCTCATTTTTTTCCATTAAAATTGGTTCAGTAGTTTTATATTGGGAGGTTAAGGATGCAATATTTTTGAACCGATTTGAATGATTCTTGGTCTGTTTAAATGGTTAGACTTTCACTGTAGTCCCACATCAATTTCATAAAAAATGCTTTAGTTTTTTATCAGTCAATCGATTTGTTTTGTTGTTAATGTTTTCTAGTATTTTCGGGATTTGTGAACCGAATTAGATGATTATTTTTTAGTCGAAAGAATAAATTTATAGTTTGGTACTGTATAAAATTCATCAAAATTGGTTTAGTATTATATCACAAGTTTTTATTTAACTTACTGGTTAATCTGTTTGGGAAAAATCTTCCAAGTGAATTTTGAACCACTCAACGACGTCAAATGAAGTTGAACTTTTGCACACTTGTTTAGTTCTGATGATTATATACAACAATAATTATAGTACCATATAGATGGTTTGATGATGGAACCAGAAGGAAGTCACAGGAACCCAACATTCAAATGATGAAATCCCTTTGAGTTTGGGCTCAATTTATTTTTCTTGATAAGTTCTCATGTCATATGTGGTATCCGAGGTATGACGATGGAGCCGGAAGAGAGTCACAGGAACCTAACATTCAAATAATGACACCGCTTTAAGTATGGGATCATTTGAACTGTCTCAATGAGTTCTTTGGTCTTATGTGGCTTGTAAAAGCTGATGTTTGCGGGTAAACCACCCAAAGTTAATACATAAAAATATAATTCCAAAAAAAAGAAACGCTTTGTTTTTTATGAGGGTGCGTACTCGTAGGGACGTATGTAGATATGTAAATTTGTTGTAAAGATATACGGTTTGGCACCAACTTCAAAATTTCTTACATATATTATGTTGTATTTTTATATTAGTATTACATTTTCAATTTCGGAAAAAATACTGATTCAATTAGAATTATTTTATTCTACTCGTATTAAGGGTTTCTTCTTAACAAATACAGTTTGTACATGAAGTATATTGTATATTTAATTTATATGGAAAAATATTTTTATTTTCCTTTTAAAGCATGGCGACACTGTTTTTTTTGCCGGCTTTCAGCCGCTGTTTATTAGTTTCAGCCAATACTTCACTGGACGCCCAGTTTTTATTGTATGTACGTGTGCACGTGCGCTCCTTCTGGGGTCCACCCATGACAGATACACTAGACAAGTTGTCTCCACGGCTTTCCGCTCTGTTGATGTAGCAGTACCCCGTTTGTTGAGGTTGCGGTTACGAAGTTTACAGCGCTTTACGAGAGTAAAGCAGTCTTTGTCCATTTTCCTAGAATCCAGAGCAGGCATCGGCATCGTCCTCTTCCGCTAGTCAGTTCTAGCAATATCCAGATGTCCGTGACTTCTGCTCTCAGCATCACGATGCCCTTCATGAACCGAGTGAAGTCGAAATAGTCCCACGTAACTGGTGGCAGGCGATTCAAATCACAAGCTAGAGGAACGTCACCAGAGTCGGTATCTTTGTAGACGGAAGATATCTTGCAGGTCTTAACGGTGTGCGCGTCCCGGCGTATCATGTTGAGGTTGGAGGTAGTGTTGGCGGTGTCAGCGAGTATCTTTTTTGAATCCAAAATATCCTCCTACGTAGAGCTGGATGTGCAGATTTGCTCTATACTGAGCACATCCATTTTTTTTTTTTAATCATAAACGTATGTGTTAGTAATAATGTTCACACATATTTTATCTAATTGCGGACGGAAAATTTTACACCTTGGTCAGAAAATTATGCAATACATACAATGTCAGGAAAAGCTACTAATTTGAGGACGTTTGTGTTAAGTTTTACACACAAGTCCTCGATTTGTACAGAATCTAAACAAAAGTGTAAATTAGGTGTGTAAAAAATCGATGGTGGCGTTTCCCCCGTATCTCACACTCCAACTTGACTTGCCATGACCAAAACAAGCATTTATTCAAATTTCCTTGTTACAAGTACAGAATGGTTCATAATCTCATAATAAAAGCGGTAATGTGGTCAGGTCAATCCGAAAACGCACAAAAAGGTCCTCGTTTGGAAAAGGTCCTCGGGTGTGCCCTGTGTATTCAGGTCCAAGTCCACGAAAGGTACTGATTAATTAACAAGTGTGCTTGGTTGGTAAATCTAGTGAACGTGGAAGGCCTCCTAGGGTGGAACGGTCTCCGATGTATCTACCGTTTGTAAGAGGAGTAAAGGACAAAATTGGGTATTTTTTACGGCAGAAGTACAGTATCAAGACGTTTTTCCATCCTGCGGGTTTGCTGAGATCAGCAAACCCGGAGGATGGAAAAACGTCTTGATACTGTGATCACCAAAAGATAGAGACACAATAAACGGGCCGGGTGTTTATATAAAATACCTTGCGATTGTGGCAAGAGTTATATTGGTGAAACTCGACGCAACATCACAACTAGGCTTTCCGAGCACATAAGGAGCATTAAGAATCTGGACACAGCTGGGTCGGCTATTGCGGAGCGTGCGTGTCTTTCTGGTTTGAATCATTACATAAGGTTCGACAAGGCCTCAGTACTAGTTCGAGAGAAGTTCTTTGTACCTCGAAAAGTGCGTGAGGCGAAAGAGATCTATCGATTTGCCTAATTTCAACCGGGATCATGGGTGGACTCTGCCTCCAGATAGGAGAACCGTGCTTAATGTTTTCTCGACGCAGCAAGTGGTAGACAGTCTAGAGTGTGACACGGTCAGTAGTGTGTGTGGCAGCACGTTTGACGATTGTTGTGTTTGAAACACGAGTTCGGTCAAGACTGCCTTTATTTCGTCTACCCACATACCAAATAAATCAACACCTTATATTAAGTACCTACATAATACACAACATCTTCCCCTAATCTTTTTTTATTCTTTGTTCAGCTTTGTAAGTAAGTACATCCATTAATACGAATTGGGTTGAAGACCGTAGCTCTCAAACGGATTCAACGATTGTTATGTTTGAAAACTGATGTGATCGAGATGCTTCTTAGCTATAATGGGGGGTGGGAAGTCGGGGGCCAAATTAATTTTTAATTTGTGCTTGTAAATTATGTATCAGGTTCACGATAACTTTAACACTAAAAGTAATTAAGCTGTTGGTAAGGTTCTAAAGTGCCCATAGATCTTTGTGTTTAACCATCGAAATAAATAGCTAAAATACAGTCATGCATAATATGAAAACCGGATTTGCATTACTTACTCGTATACAGGATTTCCAACTCACATAAATAAAGATTTACAAACTTGAATCAACGATGTCGTAAATATAAATTATGTTTGCTAGCTTTGTACTAGCCCACATATAAAAGTAGACATACAAGGAATAAGTCGCTCTCATAAATGGTAAAGTGCTCATATGCCTGTTGTAATATTCTAAGAGGGAGGTTTATATGAATTGTTTTATTCATGTATGTATTCGGACGTTGTATTGTAGCTTTTACATTTTTTTCTGTTTTCACAGCGTCATATTTTACTAGCTGATACCCTTTCTTGTTAATTAATCAGATTTATGTGGTACTAAAATCATTAAAATCGCACTGGCCTCAAAGGAAGCGCCCGGCAGGTGCCAACTTTGTGAAACTCCGAGGTGGCGGCACTGCCAACTTCATAACCTAGAGCTCTCTTTATGTTTGACGATATTGAGTTTTTAAGAATTCCCGCAGCTTTAAGCGGAAGTTTTGAACTTTCGAACTATAACTTTGCAGCTGTGGTTTTCATTAAGTTTTTTTTAGTAAGAAGTTGTGAATTGAAAAAAGAAAGATTTCTGCTAGACTAGAATTAATTCAATTTTTACATAATAGGCACAGGACCAATATTTTTTTCATTTCGTGCGTGGTTAAAGAAACTTACTTTAAAAATATCTATATAAGTATCTACACTCGAGACTCGACAGCATAGAAATCGCACACCACCTACATTTTCACTTTGACCCTAAATATTTTTTAAATTAAATGTTGGTTACAAATATAACTTAAATGTAATAAAAGTACACACTTTTAGTTTTCTAAAAACCCATAATTCCTAGTCGTGACCTTCAAAATAATTATAGTAGCAACAAAACAATAGAACCAAAATCCAAAACCAACAAAACCAAAAATCGCTCTTTTCAGGTAGCGCGGTTTGCATGACTATTAGCAGGTATAGGTTAGGGGATGATTGAAATGACATCAGCCCGTTCGGCCAAAGCGGCTCGCCTTGCCTTCATGGCGACGCCCCCTCGCACTCCGATAGCCGCCAACTCTTTTTCATTACGGAATAAGAGAAGTGGGACGCGGTCACGCGGCTCTTAGCCTCAAAGGAGGCGGCCTTTACATCTGCACATAATACCCAACTGGGCATTAAAGTGCAAGTCCCTACCGCGAACGACCACCGCGAAATAACAAATATTCTTCGCGACGAAGGCGTGCGTTTTTACACGTACGCCCGTGAAGAGCAAAAACCCCTCCAAGTAGTGCTGCGCGGTGTCCCCAGCGAACTTGAGACCGCGCTCATTTTCAAGGACCTTCAGTCACAGGGGGTCCATCGATTATACAGGGGAAACCCCAAAACACCCCTTCCTCTTGTCCTTGTCGTTCTTGAACGTACGCCGGAGGGGATGGCCATCTTTAACATAAAGACGGTCTGCCACCTATCCGGGATCTATTTAGAGCCCCCGCACCGTAACTTACAACAACAAACAACACAAACTACTTTATGGCCACGTCGCGCGTTTTTGTTTTGGCCATCCCAGGTGCGTTAAGTGCCTGGGCGACCACGGCACATCCGCCTGTACCCGCCCCCGCGATACTCCCGACCCACCCCATTGCGTTCTTGTTGTCTTGTTTGTGCCGTTCAAATATAAAAAACCGCAGCTAAATTGGTCTATTCGTTCAAAACAACAATTCTCATCGGTCCGCAATTGATGGAGATATCGAACGACATACACAAAAAAAAACGTACATACAGCGGAACATACAACCGTCTCCTTTTCTAAAGTCAATTATCAAGAGCACAATCGTTTTGTGGAAATTTTATTCCTATTGTAGGATCGACTGACGTGGAATGGATTTATAAAAATATACCATATAAACTACATTTTGTAATAGCCGATTTCGAATGCCAAAGTGTATTAGGAAAATTTGCATGTGAGAATATGATCCAGCGAGTTTTTTCTCTTAGCATTGACAACTATAGTGACCTATTTCAAGATTTTGGCAAGTTACCGGGTAAATATAGTATAGTATTAGAGATTGTTGTAGATTTTATATTCTGCGTATTTGAAATAATGTCCGAATCTAGCTCATTTTGAAGAAAATGTGATGGTGAATCTCGTTGTTTGGATGTAGATGGGCGTGGCGACAGTGGCATGGATGGATTAACTGAAGGTGGCAATTTAATGTTTTGCCACCATGCGTTCACATGTTTTTGCCTTGTTCTCAATGGAATCTTCTATATATCTATATCTATCTATATCTCGTGCGATCGAGCAGACTAAGTTGTTGGACCATGTGTTCTGAGCAAAACTGACTGCTATAGCAACATTATCAACGTCAGAAATTTCATCGGTGTCAGCAACAAGAAGAAGAAGTTTTCTATAATTTCTGTTTTAATTTTCATGTCACCATACCATATCCCAAACAAACATTGCTTTTTTTGCAGATATGCAATTAAAAATACCAATACAATTTTGGTTTATCATAACTATGCCTTTTTTATAAAAAATGAATATTATCCATACCAAATTATATGAGTAAATCGTTGTCTGTTTGTTTGTTTGTTTGGGGAGCTTTCACGCGATAACGGCTGGATGGATTATGATGAAATTTAGAATGGAGACAGCTTATACCTTAGAATAAAACATGGAATACTTTTTATCCCGGAAAATTCAAAGTTTCCGCAGGAAAACTGGAATATGTTGATTACTCACTGTAAGGACGGTTGCCGTCACAGAATGGTCTATGGTTGCCATTGAAATGAAATAACAAGTCTGTCAAAAAACATAAAGAGCATTGGTGCTATACCTACTTTTGCATTGGTTTTTAATATCCTAGAAGAAAAAAGGATGCTTTTTTTCGCGATAAATACAGTAGTCTGCGCGTACGAAGTCGCGGGCGGGTAAACTAGTCTATAAATTAACTACGAGCAAACTGCCATGAAAAAATAGATCAGTCGGGTATTAACTGTGCTGCACTGGTTACTGTTCTTACAGTACTGTTCTTTAACAGCACGTGCGTTCAAATAGTAGCAGTACTGTTCCGCTCACTACTCTGCCTCACTGCTCTGCCCTTGTGTGAAACGGCCATTATTCCTACATCTATTACTTCATATGATAAATACTTAAAATAGGTAGGCACATAAAAAGGCATTAATTATTTCATGTCTGGTAGCAATAAACACAATTAAGGTTTATAGCTGGTGTATTTTAATGGAAATAAAATTTTGTATAAAAAAGGTTGAGCGCACCTGACCTTTCACTTTGACAGTGAATTTTGTTGACTCTTCTTTGTTGACATTTTAGGCCTCTAATTATGAATCAGGGTATACCCTTCTATATAGTCGGCTGACATTGTGTCATTTTCATCTACATCCAGAGACAACTCCATGGCTTTAATCTGTTTTGATTGTTTCTTATAATAAATATATATATATACATTAATTACAGTTACGTGTGCAATGTTTATCTATGGCACAGCTCATTTGTTATTTTAGTAATGACTAGTTGATTGAAAACAAATGCAAAGGTTGTACCAGCGGCTTTGCCCGTGCAGTCATTTCATATAAAAGCATCCCATACGTGTTATTCCAGTACCTTATGTACCTATAAAGATACTACATTTCACCAAAATTCGTTCAGCCGTCAAATAGTTTTTTATCGATTGCTCGGCATCAAATCATTGGATTAAGATACCAAGTACCCCAGTTTTTAAGTCAACCTCTAAACTATCCAACTGTGACCGCATCGCAATCGGTCCAGTAGTTTCAACATGATGTGACAACAAACAGACAGACACGGTTTTTAGAATATGTTATAGTCTTGTTCAGTAGCTTATTTTAGGTTAAAAAAAGGTCTCGGGTCTTTTTTTTAAATTATCTTCTTTATAGAAACTTTTTCGTTCCCATTGTTCACACGCTTTATTATAAGTTCAATTACAAAACATGTGCTGGTCCAAATGTTTTGTAATTGCCGAGAAAAATTGAGATTTATGCCGCCAATATGAAAATATATGCGTCGTCTTAATCGATTCGTCTTCATCGCAAGAGTGTCATAGGCTTTACCCTACCGTAGTCGGATTTTAGTTTTTGAACTTAAGTATTGTTTATTTAAAGCTGTATTCACACTTACTTAACGCGAAATTACAGCACCAAGGCGCAGAAGAGAAGGGACGCATGCACATTTCCATCAATTTCCGTTCACACGACATGGGCGGACGTTCATTTATTATCCCGGTCCATTTTAAGCGCATTTACTTACCAAGTTTAGTAAATAAAAATATTATTGAAATTAAAATAATAATTGTCATATTATTATTAGATTTGAAAATGTTTACTTGGTTTGATGATAAACCAAGTATTTAGTATGAAGTAACATGACATTACATTAACATTATAAATATGTAGTTGAGTATGTATAGGGAATATACATCGAATAGGTATTCGATGACTCATAGCTCATTTGGTATAATCCAAAGTGTGACGCTGACAAGGTCTTTGTCTTTAGTGATAATTGCGTTACAGACTTTTGTTATACATATAAACGAAATACATTACGCAGAGATAGAACTGGTTTGTTTTTCTGGCAGCTTTGCAGACAGTGACTAATAGTTTGAATATGACACACGCCACAACTAACCTATTTGAATATGACACACGCCACAACTAACCTATTTGAATATGATACACGCCACAACTAACCTATTTGAATATGATACACGCCACAACTAACCTATTTGAATATATTACACGCCACAACTAACCTATTTGAATATGATACACGCCACAACTAACCTATTTGAATATGACACACGCCACAACTAACCTATTT
The DNA here is from genome assembly GCA_946251855.1 of Alsophila aescularia. Lineage (NCBI taxonomy): Eukaryota > Metazoa > Arthropoda > Insecta > Lepidoptera > Geometridae > Alsophila > Alsophila aescularia. The sequence continues at coordinate 66,539,797 of OX276378.1, forward strand.
GAATATGATACACGCCACAACTAACCTATTTGAATATATTACACGCCACAACTAACCTATTTGAATATGATACACGCCACAACTAACCTATTTGAATATGATACACGCCACAACTAACCTATTTGAATATATTACACGCCACAACTAACCTATTTGAATATGATACACGCCACAACTAACCTATTTGAATATGACACACGCCACAACTAACCTATTTGAATATGATACACGCCACAACTAACCTATTTGAATATGACACACGCCACAACTAACCTATTTGAATATATTACACGCCACAACTAACCTATTTGAATATGATACACGCCACAACTAACCTATTTGAATATGATACACGCCACAAATAACCTATTTGAATATGACACACGCCACAACTAACCTATTTGAATATGATACACGCCACAACTAACCTATTTGAATATATTACACGCCACAACTAACCTATTTGAATATGATACACGCCACAACTAACCTATTTGAATATGACACACGCCACAACTAACCTATTTGAATATGATACACGCCACAACTAACCTATTTGAATATGACACACGCCACAACTAACCTATTTGAATATATTACACGCCACAACTAACCTATTTGAATATGATACACGCCACAACTAACCTATTTGAATATGACACACGCCACAACTAACCTATTTGAATATGACACACGCCACAACTAACCTATTTGAATATGATACACGCCACAACTAACCTATTTGAATATGACACACGCCACAACTAACCTATTTGAATATGATACACGCCACAACTAACCTATTTGGTTTTGTTTTGATGTATCTCCTTTGTTCATTGTTTGTCAACTAGATATTACGAGTATAACGTTAGTTATTTTATTTTAATATTAAACTTTCTATAGGGATTTGAGAAATTTTTCGATCATCTCCTTTTCTGAATAGAATTTAATAAATCCTTTATTAGGTATATTATTCATTTTAAATTAAATCATATTTCAATACTTTAGGCTGAAATCTATTCGCCTGACCAGGAGATGCCAAGTTCTCCGGAAGAAATATTCGAAGAGGAAGACAGACAACGATTGAAAAGTGCTAGTGAGTATACTTTTTATCATTATAATAACCATCCATACGAATATACAAAAGTAAAACGTTGTCTGTTTGTTGATTTGGGGAGCTTTCACGGGATAACGGCTGGACAGATTTTGATGAACTTTGGAATGGAGATAGCTTATGCCCTGGAATAAAACGAAGGAAACTTTTTATCCCGGAAAATTGTAGGTTTCCAGGGGAAAACTGAAAAATAATGACTATTCGCTGTAAGGAACGGTTGCCATGGATACAAAATAACAAGTCTGTCAAAGAACATCAAGAGTATTGGTGCTATACCAACCTTTGCATATGTTTTCAATATCCTAGAAGAAAACAGGATGCTTTTTTTCGCGTTAGACTGTAGTCCGTGCGGACGGTCGCGGGCGGGACAGCTAGTACCAAATATATTCTCTCTTTCTCAGATAACGCCTGTGGCCCAGCAGTGGTAACGTAATCACATTGTTATTGATACCTTACTGAGGAGCGTTATGTGTTTGGGTTTTATGTATGTCTGTACGTTTCTTAGGCGCATCCTACAGTCTAAATGGCTTGATGGATTTTGATAAATGAGGTGGTATCATTGAATTTGTCTTGATCACGAGAGTACTTTATGATATATGAAGTGTCAAGAAAACTAATATGGCGGCTTGCAGCTGCCATATTGTAATTTCGACTGAACAAAAAAGGCCCAAAACCTATCGATTGGGGATAAAAATGAAGGTCTTTAAAAGACCATTTTAAAATTTATAATTCTTATAACTAAACAGTAGCAATTGTCTTTTAAGCTCCTTACAAAAAAAAACAAGTATATTTATTACTAGTCTTCCCGCCCGCGACTTCGTCCGCGCAGGCTACTGTTTATCGCGAAAAAAGGCATCCTGTGTTATTCTAGGATATTAAAAACCAATGCAAAAATAGGTATAGCACCAATGCTCTTGAAGTTTTTTGACAGACTTGTTATTTTGTTTCCATGGCAACCGTTCCTCACAGCGAGTAAACAACATTTTCCAGTATTTCCGTGGAAGCATACAATTTTCCGGGATTAAAAGTTTGCTATGTTTTATTCTAGGGTATAAGCTATCTCAAATTCATCAAAATCCGTCCAGCCGTTATCGCGTGAAAGCTCCCCAAACAAACAAGAAAACAGACAACGTTTCACTTTTATATATTGGTAAGGATACTGTAGTCTAATGTTGCAATTGCAACTATTAAAGTAAAGTTTAATATGTAAATAAAAAAGAAACATTCAATTGATATAAATAGCAGCTGCGCCCCCGCGGTTTCACCCGTTTCTCAGGAATAAAACAATGTTCCGGGATAAAATTAGCCTATGTGTTACCCCCGTACCAAATTTCATCTCAATCCGTTCAGCCGTTTAAGCGTAAAGTAGTAACAAACATACACACAGACACACACACCTTGATACATACAAACTTTCGCCTCTATAATATTGCATCACTATTTAATTCGTTTAGGTCACAATTTATAAACTCCCAATCAGACATTTTCTTGATTCGATAAGGTCTAATAATTATATTCAAATCATCCGACCCTCATTATTATAATTATGGGGACCGAGAATGCCATTGAAACTGAACGTGAGTACAAACATGCAATAGTGCCTGAGATCCGTTTACAAAGAGTAATACGAGATTGTCTTGTTAATTTAACTTGCTGTACCCGGTCACAGTACATATATTAGTCTTTACAAACAGTAGTGTATCGAAGCATTGTTTTCGAGTTTGAAGTCTGCTGTCAGTCGGAGACCGATGGTTGCCACCTGTGGCTCTTTACCCGGCTACAAAAAAGGAGGGTTTTGATTTTATCAGAATACCTATGTATGCATGAATTAGTGTATGTATCTATGTTCGTCTCTTTGTATATGACCACAATTTACAGCCAACCTTTTAAATTTGTAAGAATATTCTCAATGCAATTCAATTCAATTCAATTTATTTACACCATTGGAACACAGGGAACTCTTAGTATCGTCAATGTAGTACAGTATTAATTAAGCAGCTGTATAGGGGTTTTGTCATTTCATCCTAAGTTCTAAATATTAAAAATTAAAATTGTAGCGGCTGTAAAGTGGCCTTGTCAGTTAAAAATAAATTACATAATTTGCTGCAGCTGCACATGGGCTTTGTCAGACTTATTGCTATTGCACAGATTTACATCAGTCCACGCGTTCTTATCTTCTACATAGTCATTAACACTATCATATGCTTTTTTCAACAAAATACTTTTAATTTTATTTTTAAACAATCTTTAATTTAAGTCGACTATGGTTTTGGGAATTTTATTAAAGAACTGTACTGCATTTCCTAGGAATGACTTGTTGCACTTCTGTAGCCTAAATTTGGTATTCAATAATTAATCTTTATAACGAGTATTTATTGAATTATGAATTGAATTATGTATTTATTGAATGTAATAAGAACATACATTCAATAATTCTTAATAATTCTTCTAATTCAATAATTGTAATTTCAATAATTCTTATAAAAATAAAAATTTGATGTTCTTGCGAGTGTACATGATTACCTTATAGACATATAAGGATGGCACTGTTAGAATATTAATTCTCTTAAAATGATCACGTAAGGATGTTCTTGAGTTCATCTTGTATACTGACCTAATAGCTCTTTTTTCAAGATGAAAATCACACTGATGTCAGCAGCTGTCCCCCACAGCAAAATTCCATAACTCATGATGCTATGGAAATAAGCAAAGTATACAAGTCTGGCAGTTGCCACATCAGTGATCTTTCTAATCTCACGTACTGCATGGACAGCAGAGCTTAGCTTACTTCCCAGAGTAGCAGTGTGAGGTCCCCATTGAATTTTAGAGTCCAATTCTATCCCCAAAAACACCGTTGAACGCACAAAATCTAGTTTCTTACCCATCAGTTTGACCTCAGCATTCACATTCTTGACATTGGGTAAAGAGAACTTCACACATTTCATTTTGGATGGATTGAACAGAAGATTGTTAGCTGAAAACCATTTACACACTGATTCCACTATGTTATTTACATCACTGAGATCAGTCACACCTCTTTTAGTATTAAAAATCAATGACGTGTCATCGGCAAATAAAATAATTTCTGTGTTAGTCTGCTTTTCCAGCATAAATGGAAGATCATTAACATAAACAAGAAATAAAAATGGGCCAAGTATTGAGTCTTGCGGTACTCCTAGTTGAATTGGCCTCCTTGAAGAACTTATATCACCTATTGCAACACTTTGCTGTCTTCCTGTTAAATAGGACGAGATAAGACCAAGCGCTAAGTCTGCTATACCGTAGTGTTTCAATTTAGTCAGTAATGTATTATGGTCAACACAATCGATAGATTACGATTAACTTAGAAAGATTGCAGAAAACGCCTATGGCATCGTTTGCATTATCCCAGGCTATTAAGACACACGATATTAGCTTGCAGCCTGCGTCAATAGTCGAACTTCCTTTTGTAAAGCCATACTGTCGTTTGTGCAGTATATGATTGACATTAGCATTATCTTTTCAAATATTTTGTTAAGACAAGGCAAAATAGGTACAGGTCTATAGTTGGATGGACTACTTTTGCTGCCTGATTTGATAGCGGTATTACCTTACTATGCTTCATCAAATCTGGAAAAACGCCTACTGCTATACAATTATTAAATATAGCTGCTAGATTATGAGCAATTGAAAAAATAATACTGTTGATTGCTTTAACCGACAACCCCCAGAGATCTTCAGTTTTCTTCATATTAAGCGACTTGAAAACTTTAACTATTGTAGTTGCAGCAATTGAATGAAAAGCAAAAGTAGTTAGACAATAACTGTACATTTTCAGCTAATAGTGTTAGAGCTTTAATTGGAGATGAGTTTAGAGAACCAGTTAACTGTACTGGAATTTCTGCGAAATAGTTCTCGAATGTATTTGCTATTTCTAATTTATCAGTAATAACATCATTATTCAACTTCAGTGACTCAATTTTTTTAAAGTCTTGAGCTTTACCGGTTTTCTTTTTTATTATATTCCAGGTTGTTCTTATTTTTTATTGGAGTTCATTATTTTATCTTTTATAAATAATGTCTTGGCCTGATAACATACTTGTTTGAATACTTTAGAGTACAACTTAACATGTTCAGCAGTGTCAGTGCTGTAAGATTTGTTTCTTTTAGCATAAAGTTCAAAAAGAGTATGTCTAATTTTAATTATTCTAGGAGTCACCCATTCTGCAAAAAAAGGTTTATTTTTAATTTTTATTTTCTGGCGTTGAAAATGTTTATTGAATTCTGAACAGATTATCTCAAATAAAATCGTGAAATTATGATTAGGATCATCGGTGTCACAATGGAAAACATCAATTTCCTTAGCAATAGATTTTTCAAACAATTTCATTCGCTTTGATGTTAGAGGTCTACTGATAGCTTTGCAATCATTTAAAAGCTAATTTCCACTAAACACTACGCTCTGTCCCATATGATCAGAGGGCAACTTATCAATCAATGATTTCTGCTGAAAGTCACAATCTTGAAAAATATTATCCAGACAAATAGCAGTATTCAAAGTAATTCTGGTAGGTTCATTAAAAAGGTTAAGTAAATTGTAAGATCTACATAATATCATAAATTGTTGTTTTTGAAGCGAATCAGTCAACAAATCTACGTTAAAATCCTCACACATTATTATAATATATTTATTTTTTCTTGAAACTTTCTCTAAAGCTTCCTCCAAAATCCTAAAAAAAAGATTCAAAGTGAGATGACGGTGGACTTTATATACATAAAATGATATGATTATCTAACGCTGCACATGATATTTCACAGAATCGTTCTTTAGAAAGCGACACGACATCGTTTCTATCTTTGGCTTTAATTTGATTGTAAATAAATATTAAGCAGCCTCCACCCTGTGCAGACTTTCTATAGAACGAACTTATCACATTAAGATTATTTAAACTAAGTATTTTAGCATCAGATTCCATCCAGGTTTCGGTGATACACATTATATCAAATGGATATTTCTTTAAAAATGATTCTATTTCTAAAAGTTTACGTGGTAACCGATTGATGTTCTGATGCATTAACCTAATTAAACTGGATGTTTTAGAATTACAATTTAAGATCGTATTATTCAATGAGTTGCAAGGTTGATCTGGTTCAGATTGCTTTGCAACGTAACTAGGTCGTCCTTTTGTCAAACTTATTGGTTTAAAGTCTTGATAACAATAAGGTTTCCTGCTCTATTCTGGCTAGCTCCAGCACATGTAATCTGATAGAAACATAAAATATGGGCAATTAATTTAGCTATATCAGTTTTTTGTCTTTTATTAAATATTTTTTATATAATACATATTTTTTGAGGTCAAAGCATAATTATAAATAAATTTATTTGTATCTAATAATACAAATTCGTCACTATATAATGATGTTAAATTATATAAAACTAAATTTAATTTGTTAATCCTTTCATTCTCAATTGCTTGTAGAGAGTTTAAATACGGAAAAGTAGATAGTACAATTTTGCTTAATTTTTCAGCTTTGTGTAATTTCAATAGTGATTCTACACTTTGACTGATTATACTTCTGCTCACGTCTGAGCTATCACCCATTAAAATTACTATATCAGTCCCTTCCTTATATTTTCCTTTTATAACTTTTTTCATAATTTGGTTGTAAGATATGTCCGGAATACATGTATTATTTACAGAACCACTTATATATTTACAGGTAATTATGCCTAGTTTCTTACCTATGCTTTCACAAAATATCTTAATTTCTCTATCATTTGCGGCTGGAAGATTATTATCAGTTAAACTGAAACTTTTACTATAAATGTTATCAGTGTTATTTGCTGTTTTCTGTGACGTCGTACTGTATACCTTCATATTCACAGGTATTGACTGCGAGCTGGCATCCTCCACCTACTTCGCATTGCTGCTGTCTGAATATAATAAAGACTGGTGTGTGATAAACTCTGCAGGCTCGACGTTGCATTCAGAGCTCAATTTCAGCAGTGTAATAATTGATGAAATTTGCTCTTTAATTTGACTTTGAGCAATTGTGTATTTATAATTCAGGTTTTTCAGTTCACCTTCCAGTCTCATTACTTTATCCATATTTATTTTATATTCTTGTTCATATCCTTCTGTCACTGTTTTATAGTGAGCAAGGTCGTTGCTAATTTTAACTTTCTCCTTTCTTAGTGTCACTGTATTAATATTACTCGTTTGTTGTTTAATATATTTCTAGGTTCTATGGATAATTCTTTTTATATTAATATATTTCTTCACTTTATTAATTCTTGCCATTTTTTTATTCGTATACATTGAGTTCCCTGGCGATTGCGCAGTGTTTTCTACAACTACTTTGTACATGCTAGCAGTTTCTAATTGTTCCTTCTGGTGATTATTGTCTTGTAGTTTAGCTATAGATTTTTCTGACTTATTCAGCTGACTTTGTAAATCTTGTATTTTTCCTATTGCAATATCAAACATATTATTGCATTGTTCATTTTGCTTTACAATTGACTGAAGGTCGTCTTTTTCATGAATTATCTCTAGTAATTGTGTGTCTAGGCTTGAAAGTTGTCTCTTTAACTGTGTATTTTTGTCTATAATTTTTTGTATATCCATTTACCTGTCTTCTCTCTCTTGTAATAACTTTTTATTATCTGTTTCAACATCTAATAATTTTTGTAGAGTTGATTTTAGTTTTACTTCCAAGTCTTTAATACTGGCTTGTCTAGTCTTCATTATTCAACTGAACTCCGTTTCGAACTCCGGTGGCCTCAGTCGGTTAGTCTTGTAGTTAAAATAAAATAATGTTATATTAGCAAAATATATTTGCTTCAACTGGTTTCGAACTCAGGTGCACAATCATCTCAGTCGGCCCGTCTCATTATAACAATCAAATAATTTTAAATAAGCAACATATTTTGCCTTCAACTGGTTTCAAACTCAGGAGTGCAATAGTCAGTCTCGTAGTGTCAATAATAATTTAAAAATAGCAATATAAATTGTTTTCAAGTGGTTATAAACTCAGGTGTACAATCTTCTCAATCAGCCAGTGTCTCCACTCGACTAACATACACTTAGTAACAGCATTATTGTAGCATGTATTGTTGTACATTACCCTGTGTAGCTTTTTATCAGTAGTTGTTAAAGAGATGAAATTCTTTTTTCTTTTAAAAATACCCACATTTGAAATAAAAAAAAAGTTAAGTTGGTTAAAATATTAAAATTTGACTTGATTTACTTACTTTATTTATAAATTACGTGTTTATTTACGTGTTTTAATTCACATTTATGGTCCTAGCTAGATAAAACTGCAATAACTTGCTGTCTAAAGCATTTACGTAGATTTGTTTACAGATTGTTATCGCCCAAATTATTTTCTCAAGTTCTCCACTATTTCACTATTTTACAAGTTACAAACACTCGTACATGGTTATCACTCAGTTATAATACACTTTTGAGACCCTATACATAAATGAATGAGTTGTTTCTATTTAAAAAAATATAATAGTCTCGCGCTCGCTAACGACCGTCTTGAGCGATCAAATAGAGTCTATTCTATTAGTAAAACCAGAGTTTTTAAGCTACTTACAAAAACTTACTTACATAAAAGAAGGCTATCGATTTCACGCGTATGTCTACACTCATATTACAAAGAGGAAAGATTTGATTTATTGTATGTTTGTATTTTTGTATCTTTGTTAGTAATGGACAAACGCAAAAAAAAAATGTACCTATTTAAAAAATATATTTCACGTATTAGAAAGCTACATTAACAGCAAGTAACATGGGAACTATTTTATTTTTCAAGAAAGTAGAGATCCCTCCGAACATTGTAATATTGTAACCCAAGGAATCAATAAAAATATTTTACTTCGTATTCAAATTTTCTTTTCTAAACAAACACTAAAAGGAATAAAATAATTACAATATAACCAGAACACTATCACTAAAAATGTAAAAATGTACCTAATACCGATTCAAAAATACAATTTAAAATAGAAAGAGTTATAATAGTTTTTTACCACCCTTTTCTCAATTCCCCCCCCCCCCCTCTTCTCAATAACCGATTTATTTCCAACGGCCCCATTATCGTTGTTAATGGGGCCGATGGGAATTTAAATTCCCATCGGCCCTATTGATGGGGACGTTACTTTTGAAATACTTTTGACATACATTTGACGTACTTTTGACATACATTTGACATACCTTTAACATACTTTTGACATACATTTGGCATACTTTTGACATACTTTTGTACCAATCAAACAATCTAACAAAAAAAGTCAAAGTAATCGTACTACATCAAAAAAATAAATAAAAAAAACATGCAGTCGAACATATAACCGTCTCCGATCTCTGTGAAGTCGATTAAAAATATACAACGGAATGACACGTTGCCACGGAAACGAAATAACAACAAGTCGTACGTCAGTAATGATTAGACATTTCTTACTGACATTGGAGTAATGATGCAATTATTGTCTATAGGTAAAAAAACACCATGATCGTTGCTGAAAAAGTTTTTGAATTACGCTTACTGGCGTATTTTTTTAGAAGTGCGTATATATTCTAAAAGTAAGAATAATGCCGCGGTGTGAGCGCTACCCGTGCGAAACCGAGGCGAATCACTAGTATGTAATATTGTACTTATTAGTAGTATTCATATTATGTTAGTCTATATTATGGGTAGGTAATAGGTATCTCAACGAATGTTACTACTTTGTATCTCAATCCGATGAGTAGAGAAGCCCGTCAATTATTCGATCAATGAAGTAATATTTGACGAATGCACGAAATTTGGTAATTTGTATTTTTGGTTCTGGAATACATAAGCTACATTTTCCCCAGAAAAATGTCGCGGGCAAAGCCGCGGAGGATAATATAAAACTACTCTATACCTATAAATGTCCACGCGGGCAAAGCCGCGGAGGATAATATAAAACTACTCTATACCTATAAATGTCCACGCGGGCAAAGACGCGGAGGATAATATAAAACTACTCTATAGCTATAAATGTCCACGCGGGCAAAGCCGCGGAGGATAATATAAAACTACTCTATACCTATAAATTTCCACGCGGGCAAAGCCGCGGAGAGCAATATAAAACTACTCTATACCTATAAGTGTCCACGCGGGCAAAGCCACGGAGGACAATATAAAATTACTCTATACCTATAAATGTCCACGCGGGCAAAGCCGCGGAGGACAATATAAAACTACTCTATACCTATAAATGTCCACGCGGGCAAAGCCGCGGAGGATAATATAAAACTACTCTTTACCTATAAATATCCACGCGGGCAAAGCCGCGGAGGATAATATAAAACTACTCTATACCTATATTATTTTAGTTTATTATTTATGTATCTTACGTTTTTTTTTGCCAGATATATTTATAAACGATATATTTTGGGAGGTTTTAGAGTTATACAAACATTTTTCTTTCCGTTGATAATAAAATATGGCAGTTGTAAGCCGCTTGAAACTTCATATTTCCAATAGCACTTTCACGGTTAAGACAAATCCAATGATACCTCATTTATCAAAATCCGTTTAGCCATTTAGTCTGTAGGACGTGCCAAAGAAACGTAAAAACAAAGAAACATACAACCCAAAACATGACCCTCCGCAATCGGGTAATAAATGAAGTTTTTTTTTTTCGGATCCCAATAGCGGTTCGAAAAGATTGAACTAAAGAGTCCAATCTTGATATATACTTATATAGTTGTAAACAATCTCTCTTTCTCGTATTTTTACGTGAAGATACTTCATGCGCGAAACTCGCTCGTAGCGTTCTTTTCAAAACCACGCTGAAACCCCTGCCTCCCGGCCCCCGCACCGCGTGTGTCACATCGGCCGTTTACTCCTTGATACACTATAACCAAAGAGTATAGTAATATAGGGGGGAAAGAGTGCCCTCTTGCGGCTTCCACGTGCATATAAAATTGAAGCGCTACTTGATGTCTTAACAAGAACTAATGTGTGTGTGTGTGTGTACACACACACACACACACACACACACACACACACACACACACACACACACACACACACGCACACACGCACACGCACACGCACACGCACACGCACACACACCCCCACAGGTATTTTGTTAATTTTATTTTACCCAATTCGTTCTAATTACCGTATTGTGACCTTGTCAAATGGTATTTTTTTAATTAATATCATTTGACAAAGTTACATTAAGGTAGCCTAAAAAAATTGCTCAGTAAGTAATTGGGAAACATAATATTTTATTACCACACTATTAATTGCAATTAAACAAAAGATCGATTTAGTAAAAAGTAGTAGTAGTAGTACTGTGTTGTTTTAAAAGTATTTATTAAAACAACACAGTAGGTAAATAACATTAAAATACAAAGTTGGCTTTGAAAAATAAGTGTATGTAACAATAGGCGGTCATTTTATTTAATCATTATGAGTCCCTCAATCGAAGTCTAAGAAAATTAATTAACTGTTGTGAATCATACGCAGAATCAAATGTATTACAATGTAAAAAAAAAGTGAGATAATGATTTATAAACCAGAAATAAATTACCCAACTATGTTCCCCCTGTTACCCTGAGTGGAACGGAACTCCTTTAAATATTCTCAATAACTTTAAATGTTTGGTTCATATAGTTACAAACGATCTTAGGGACGATCAGGACATTTGAGAGGGAACGCGGGGCTCTGGCGGTCAGATGCAACATGCTGGCTCATAGGTTTGCCCGCTGTAACGCCTATGTTAAGTTTACTCTCTTTAAGGCATATTGCCAATCGTTTTACACGAGCAGCCTATGGATCTGCTATACGCAGAGGGCCTACAGCGCTCTGCTAGTCCAATATAACAATGGATTCAGGGTGGTGTTGGGCCTGCCTCGGTTCTTCAGTGCGTCTAGAATGTTTGCAGAGGCACGTACTGATGTTTTTTTCGCGATCATAAGAAAAAATGCGGCATCTCTCTTACGAAGAACTAGTGGCAGTGTCAACGGCATACTGAATACCATTGCTGTGAAAGGACCGTTGCCCGGCAAAACAAACTGACCTCCTTCTCAGGTAAAGGCGAGGAATTAAAACAAGATGGTAAATTCAATAACAAAGGGCTTTATTACAAGAAATAGAAAAAGCACATATGAGTTATCAAATATTGGTACTCTCCCCTTTACTGAGGAATTCAAAAAAGTAATATTTTACACTTAATTTAGTTTGTTCTGCATCAAAATAATTATAAACAGCAAGATCTTATAATAGGAAATATTACTAACTTAATACTCAAAACTCAAAATTCTCAAATATGATTACAATTTCCTCAAACATATAAATTTTAGTACATAACTCCGGCCTGTATGATATGAATTTACAATAGAAAAGCTGTATCCTAGGCTAGTAAAACTTAGAGAGTCTGTGCTCAGCAGATCAACATGTATTGGCCACAACGCAACGGAATAATCTTGTCTTTGCCTTAGAATTTTCTAAATTAAAAGAGAACTTGTGCAAACAGAGTGTGTGTGTGTAAGATTGTGTTTCCCAGAGGGATATTAAACTCTAAAACAGAAAGTGAAACAGAAAATAAACAGAAAGTAAACAGAAAGTATCTTTCAACAATATATTAACCCGCAAGTAGGCGAAGGCTTCCCTCACTACCGTATCTCGCTGACTCAAAATGATTTGGAGTGGACCAACCTGGAAGCTTCCTGGGACGCCGTACCGTCGTCTTGCGTGCCGCCGCGGAACGCCTCCTTACTCCACTCGATCAGCTCCTACTGCTTCTCCACGAACGGTGCCTGGTATCTTTTACTGGACAGGTGGTGCGTTGGAGTCCTTCTGGAGTCCCTCGTAGACCGGCTTCTTCCACGAACGGTGGTGAGCCCCGGGTGATCGCGCACAGCAGCTCGCAGTGGTGACGACAATGCACGATTTTAACCTGGAACCCACGTTCCTTTGTGTTCAAATGTGTCTCGAGATGCCCGCCTTAGATAGACGCGGTGCAATATCAAAACAGATATTTCGTTAGTACAATACTGAAATCACAGGAAATCACACTAATCTGGCTTTTGCACTTGTATACTTATTTCGCCTGTAACAGGGCAGCTTCGTTCTGGACAGCGTGCCTCGGTCGTTTTGTTCACACAAGAGAAACTGCGTGTTTTTCTGCTGCCTGGGCCGATCTTAATCACGTGCCAACTACGTGAACTAAATCCAGTTTTACGTCCGAAATCAAAATCCAATCCACAGGCTTCTCTCTTGTATATATACGAACTTTGGTTTGCACTTCGAGTAGCATTCTACTGAGACCTCGAACTTCCGGTTATCTCGAACAGTCCAGAACTAACTCTGCCATTTGCATCATAAAGCAGACCTTGTCGGCCTAGCTATACAGGTCAGGTAAGGATTCGAACCATACCCCATAAAGAAACTCACATACATACATACATACATACATACATACATACATACATACATACATACATACATACATACATACATACATACATACATACATACATACATACATACATACATACATACATACATACATACATACATACATACATACATACATACATACATACATACATACATACATACATACATACATACATGAATGCTAAAAACATAACACTCTTTTTTTTTGGGCAGTCGTGTAAAAAGTAGATATTTATCGTCTTTGTTTTCGTTAACACTGAAACAACTGCTGTTTAATTGTATAATTTGTAGAAATCAGCACATCGATATAACACAGCACAGCACAGTTAGCCCTGTGCGTTCCGTGCGTACGGTTGCCGAAGCGTGCTTGCTTAATAATTGATAAAAATGTCGGCGGAAAAAGTGCTTAAATGCATTAATTGCAACCTGGTAGTGAATGAGTTGTTAACGTTTGTGCAAAATAAAAGTGAGGATATGTAAGTTGGCTTTCTCACAAGAAGACATCGGAAAAGCTAAGTCCTTATTATTTCAATCTCTTACTACTGATATACGTAAAATACAACGTAAAAAGAAGGAAGGAAAAGAAATTAAAGATTTATTCGACATAATTGAAATTTTTATGTCTACTGATCCTGAGAAGATTCCTGTTTTCGTAGCTCATGATTTGAACCGCTTGCCTGCTATACATTTTGACCATATCGATGTAAGTAGACTTTTAAAAGATATTCTTATCTTACAAAACGAATTGAAGACAATCAAAAGTTCTTACGTGACGGCGGATCAGCTGTTAGAGTTAAAAAATGAGATTATAAACAGAAATGGTGGCACCGCAGACGCCGCCGTAACGGTAACTGATAGTTTAAATAAAAGCACAATAATTAACTCATACAGAAACATAAATTCCCGCAGAGGTGCATGTTGGACCTATGGGTCTTCTACATATGCCTACTGAGAATTCACCAGCAATAAATTTAAACAGCACGTTTGATGTCAGTTGTGAATGCCCGAAACCGTCTTACGTTGGCGCGACCGTTAGTAGCTTTACTCCGTCCGATAACGTCGTGGGTATGCCTACAGCTATAGCTGAGGAACAATTACTGACTGAGGTTTCGGCAGCTGTGCGTTCGGAAGATTGCAGTGATACCTGTGCTGCGGGGCCTGATGTTGTTTTGAATGATGTGTGCGTTACTATGCCTATTATATCAAAGAGCGGAGGTACATCCTTGACTGCGCCTAGTAACAACAGCTGTTCGCCGATTCGTTCGTTTGCGGTAGTAGCTCGCGCAACTGGAGAGTGGAAGCAACCAGAGAAAAGTAGCGTATGGAAAGAGGTCCAGAGGAATAGACATCAAAATAGATTTATAGGTAGAAATCTATTTTGGTGTAGCTATAACATCATCTGAGTGCAAGTTTAAGGCCGCAGATATAAAAATCCCTTTGTTTATTAATAATGTTGATAAAGGTGCTTCGCCGGCGGACATATCAGGATATATACAAGAAAAGACACAAGTATGTGTGAGTCTGGTTAGAGTTGTAATGAAACAAGACAAAGGATATGATGCATATAAGATTTTTATACCTAGACACAAGTTGGCACTATTCTTGAATGATAATTTATGGCCGGAAGGGATATCATTTCGGCGTTTTATAGACTTTAGGCACAGAAAATCAAATAATCAAACTAATAATGGATGACAAAAAAACAGTAGAACACTCGATTAGCAGTTTTATCAGTTTTAACTAGGTTTTAACTGTAAATCATTTACACGTTCGATTGATCATGTGAGAAGTCTATGCCAGCGAGCTACAATTCTAGGATTACGAGAAACCTGGATGTTTCCTCATGACCTACCACTCCTCGGTACTGTGGACAGCGACTTTGGTTTTACTGGCAAGTCGGCTATCGACGCATCCACCGGCATAATACGGGGAAGACCGCATGGCGGTGTGGCTCTGTTATGGAGAAAAAGTGCGTTTACGTCTGTTTCCGTAGTGCCATGTAATAATGTGCGTATCGCAGCTATTAAGGCAGTAGTGTGCGAGCGCTCCTTTTTAGTTGCTTCTGTCTACATGCCTGTAGATTGTACTGATAATTTAATTGAATTTACCGACTGTTTGAGTGAAATTAGCGCCATAATTGATAACACGGAAGTATCTGCTGTATTTGTGTTGGGAGACTTTAATGCTAGCCCTAGTAAACGTTTTGGAAGAGAGCTTTTCAAATTCTGTTGTGATCAAAATTGGAGATGTGCGGATATCGATAAGCTAGGGATTGATTCGAACACCTTCACGTATATCAGCGAAGCCCATGGCAAGTTGGCTTGATCACTGTTTAGTAACACTGGTAGATGTAAAGGTGCACTATGACTGTGCTTGGTCTGATCATTTACCTCTAGTAGTAAAATGTAATATGTCCATATTAAAACCCCGGGTTATTTTTAATGAAAATAAACGAAACGGTATATTGTGGGGTGATAGGGATTGCCAACTAATTATGCGTTATCATTAATTTTGTAATCTGAAATTTAAAGATTTTGACTTTCCATTAGAACTATCCGATTGTTGTGACGGTATGTGTAAGGATTTGGACCATAGGATTGTAATAGATAATATGTATCAGACAATTGTAAATATTATGTGTGACGCACCTGTAGCTGACTTAGGTATAAGAAATGTTAAAATTAAGCAAAGGCGTGTTGTTGTGGGTTGAAATAGGCATGTGCATACTGCTCATAAGACGGCCCGGATCAATTTTTAAAACTAACTTCTCCATGGTAAACCTTCGGGTAGACTTTTATACGAAAATATGTCTGAGTCTCGGCGAGTTTTCAAATCTAAGCTTAAATGGTGCCAGAAAAACGAAGAGTAAATAAGGATGGATATTCTTGCTTCACACCACGCTAAGAAGGACTTTAATTTTGGGTCTTATATTGAATCCAAAGCCAAGGTAGCTGCAAAATAACTTGGTATTTTGTCTAAGGTTAGGCGGTACTTCACACCGGGCCAGCTTTTGAATCTTTATCAAGCACAGGTCCGATCTTGTATGGAGTTCTGCTGCCGCCTCTGGGACGGTTCTGCCAAGTATTAGCTCGAGTCATTGGATTCAATTGAGAGACGTGCTATCAGGCTCATTGCGGATGACACTCTGGTAAAAAGTAAGCTTCAAAGTCTAGCGCATCGACGTGTGGTAGCAAGCCTGGCGGTATTCTACAGATTGCACTATAGAGAGTGTGCACAACCTGATTCCCCCATCCCTTTTCCATCACCGTACGACTAGACGATCAGCAAAGCGCCACCCTTTAATGGTTGAAATACCTCGCAAAAGAACGAAGCGTTACGCTTCTTCATTTATTATAAGAACTGCAAAGGAGTGGAATGCCCTGCCCTCGTCAGTGTTTCCGTTTTTTTTTTTTTTTGGAAAATCACAAAGAAACGGAATCCCAGACAAACTGTCCCTCTCAGTGTTGATGGTGCAACTGAGCCCTATGATATAGCCAATATTTTTAAGTGCCATTTTCAAGTAGAACCTTCACCTATCACCTGCCCTCGCCATTGTCGTCTGGCCTACTAACTAATTTCACTGCCAAAGAAGTAGCTTCAGTGATTCGGACGGTTGTTGTGCCAATAATTAAAAATAAAACAGGTGACTCATCCGATTTGAGCAATTATAGGCCCATCTCGTTAGCTACCACAGTGGCGAAGGTGCTAGACGGACTGCTTGATCTTATTTTGAGTAAACACATAAAGCTGAACGACGCCCAGTTCAGTTTCAGACCTGGGTTGTCTACAGCGATATTGTGCCTCAAGCATACTGTTCGGTGCTACACTGACAGGAAGACGCCAGTCTACGCCTGCTTCTTGGACCTGTCGAAAGCTTTCGATTCGGTGTCGTATGAGGTGCTCTGGAAGAAAATGAGGGATGAAACCAGCCTTCCAGATGAAGTCATAGATATTTTTAATTATTGGTATAGCAGCCAGCTCAATGTTGTGAAATGGGGAGGTGCGGTTTCCGAAGTTTACGGTATGAGATGCGGAGTAAGGCAAGGCGGGCTATCCTCACCTCGACTCTTTAACCTGTATGTGAACGTGCTTATTGAGAGACTCAGCAGCACTGGAGTTGGGAGTTCCATATATGGTACTTTTGTAAACAACATCAGTTATGCTGATGACATGGTGCTGTTGGGTCCCTTAATGAGCGCTGTGAGGAAGCTGCTTAGTGTATGTGAGGAATACGCCAGAGAACATGGGCTCAGGTACAATGGAAAGAAGAGTGAACTCTTGGTCTTTCAGACGGGGGGTCACAAAATAAACGTTGTTCCGCCACTGTATCTTAATGGTGTCGCTTTAACCAGAGTCTCGCGTTTCAAGTACCTGGGCCTTTGGGTTACGGAGAACCTCACAGATACTGAGGACATTGAGAGGGAGCGCCGGGCTTTGGCTGTCAGAAGCAACATGTTGGCACGCAGATTTGCACAGTGTACTGGAGCTGTAAAGATAGTGCTCTTCAAGGCTTACTGCCAGTCTTTTTATACGTGCAATCTGTGGGTCAACTACGCGCAGAAGACAATCAATGCCCTGCGCGTGCAGTATAATAACGCGTTAAGGTTGCTGTTGGGGCTGCCACGGTGGTGCAGTGCATCGGGAATGTTTGCAGAGGCTCGTACCGACGGCTTCCATGCCATAATGAGGAAAAGAGCCGCCTCG
This sequence comes from Alsophila aescularia, assembly GCA_946251855.1. Taxonomy (NCBI): domain Eukaryota; kingdom Metazoa; phylum Arthropoda; class Insecta; order Lepidoptera; family Geometridae; genus Alsophila; species Alsophila aescularia. Next base: position 66,558,035 of record OX276378.1, read on the forward strand.
ATGCTCAGCCGAGTCCGTTGAAGCAACAATAGTATTCTGCGCGTTATAGCAAGCCGAGTTGACTGTCCTTTGCTGAGGCGGGCAATTCAATTGCATATTAGGTGATGAAATGTGATTTTATTATTAATATTATTATTTTAAATTGCATTGTTCTAATACTAACAAGTAGTTTTAAGTTTTTTGAAATGTATATGTGACTAACAAAATATGGACCACGATGTCCGAATTAAACAATTAAATAAATAAACCGTAAAACAATCGTCACAAAGAGTCAGTCAGTAACTAATCACCACAGCACGCGTTGCCTAGTGCCAGTATCGCGGCGCAGCTGATGGGAATCTCTCGGGAGCTCTTTACTACTGTGGCGCAAGTAGCGAGTCTAAAAGCGGAGGCGCGCGGAATCGAAGCGCGCGCAGCGTTCGAATGCAATCCTGCGCGGTAATTTAACAAGCCCGCGTTACAATATGTATTTAAATAACATAATATATTTTTATATGAAGAATGTATTTTATTATAAGTTTTAATTTTATTCATAATTTCTATTTTACTGCCTATATCTCGAGTGCACGCCTATACACATCATTCTTGCACGATGGATGACTGGCCGAAAATTCTGTCATTGCATTAAGTCCTCCTCTGTACGAGTACACTGTTTCTGTGCATAAAGTATTTAATAAATACATAAATATCCTTAGTGGAGCCCAGTAGTTAGAGCGGCAAGGAGCTTAGAGCTTTGAAATCACGCCGTCTATGACGACTATATATCTATGAAGGGCTAAGACAATTTCTGACAGTTTACTATGACCAATCGGTGAATGCACTTACGCCCGTTGCCCGCCCCACCACGCGCTCGTTTTTATGTTTGTACCCTTAGCGAAATTCGCGCGTCACGGCCGGCCGCCCGCCCATCAGTCATCCAATCAATCAAGTCGGATCATGTAGAATTAAATACGAAATGGAACGATGAGTACATTTTTTTTTGTACCTGTTTATTTTATCTCTTTTCAAAATATATACGGAGAAATGTGTGGGTCTGTTTGTTTGTAGCTCGTGGAATCAATCTACTAATTTTTGATTAATTAATGTTGCTCTCAATCTGTTGTTTTTATCTCGTTTTATCTAAAGGTGCGCTACCCACGAGCATTCGTCAGCTAGCATTTGAAAGCGAGCGTTCATGTGGTTGTGAATTTTTTTTCTTGAGCCAAGCATTCGTTTGCAAACAAAACTTCAAGCATTCATTTGCCTCCTCACTGCGACGCGGCGGTAATCTGCGTAACTGCTGCGTTTATTCTGATGCGATGTTTATATTTACGTAAAACGAGAAAAAAAATTGGAGTGCAAATATATATCAAAACCGAATAAATAGTGGTGCATCGGATATAGATAATTTCCGAAAGCGAGCGAGCGAGCGAGTTGAATAATAAACTGATTCTCAAGCTCGGCTCAAATTACTCTCTGGTCAAATGCTCGTAGCAGAATGCTCATTACGCACGAATGCTAGCGTTGAAGACGCACCATAGAGCTGGTAATCTGTATCATTTGAACGTTGTAACGTGTTACTGACGTGAGACGAGAGAGTATTCTTATGGTCAATACAACGATCAAAGTCCCTCACCGCTCGTTCCGAACACATTTTTAGTGTACGCCGTAACTTAGCAAGCAAGCTCGTCGCAAAAGTTACGTTATAATAAAAATTGTAGGTTAGTCGACTGCAAGGCGTTTTTATGTATTCAGTTCACTTAATTATTCATTTAGTCGCTATATCACTTTTGAAACTAAAAATCTATTTCAAATGGATATACTTAAAAAAACTTTACGAATTTTCATGCCATTTTCATGCATTTATGAGGTCTAAATAACTCTTCAAATAACTTCCATTGTTCAAATGGTTTTCAACTACATTCATCTCACCACTTTAGAAGCTACATAGTTGAAACTCTCGTGCCCGTTTCAGAAGTTCTAAATGTGATTGAAATAGTAGTGAAAGGCAATCTCAGCCAGCGCCCGTCTTAAGTGGCACATGTTGGTTCAGGGGCAATCCTGGCTTTTATATATCTTACTCGTACTATAGGTCGCATGAAAAACTAACGTGTTTATAAGTTAACGTTCTAATGGGGTTGGACAAACATTATTAGATCATGATTACTCCACAAGACTTAGTGCTAGTTCCTGGTGAGCTCAACAAAATCCACACCAATTATATAAGACTGAAACGTTGTCTGTTTGTTTGTTTATTTATTTGGGGAGAATTCACTCCAAAACGGCTGATCCGATTTAGATGAAACTTTTTAAATAAGTACTGTACAATATAGAGACCAACAAAGGATAGTTTTTATCCCGGAAAATGGTAAGTTCTCACGGGAAAACTGGAAAATGACAATAACTCGCTGTAAGGAACGGTTGCCATGGAAACGAAATAATAACAAGTCTGTCAAAAGCATCGAGAGCGTTGGTACTATACTTTTGGATTGGTTTTTAATATCCTAGAAGAACATAGGATGCTTTTTTCATTCGCGGACGGAGTCGCTTGTGAAAGCTAGTATAAAATAATATGTGTATTTCTGAAATAGCTTCGCTGGGGCCGGGCTAGAGCGGAACGGGAGATACGCAGTCTCATCGCTATGTTTTATCCGCAGATTATGTCGTTGAAGGGAGAATTGCCCCCTTACTGAGTCGGGCGCGTCGGGACGGTGACTGCACTCGCTTTATTGAGTTTCTGAAACAACATTGTGATTGAAGTGATATTATGACGGAATATTGAGGTGGTTCGATCGGTTGAAACTTGACAGAGCTATGTTGAAGTACGTTATTGGTTGATATCACCTCGCCATTTTCCATTAAACTCATGATCCTGACCTAAATCGTGTATATCTACACCAATATATAAAAGTGAAATGTTGTCTATTTGTCTGTTTGTTTGTTTGGGGAGCTTACACGACAAAACGGTTAATTCGATTTTATTGAAACTTTGCAAATAGGTATTGTACAATTATAGAGATCAACATAGGATACTTTTTATCCAGGAAAATGGTAAATTGCCAAGGGACAACTGGAAAATGACGATAGCTCGCGGTATACTTTTGCATTGGTTTTTACCCAACTGCACGGAGGGTTATGTGTTTTGGTTGTATTTAACATACGTATGTTTGATTGTATTTTTCTTAGGCGCGTCCTATAGCCTAAACGGCTTGATGAATTTTGGTAATGAGGTATCATTGGATTCGTCTATATCACGAGAGTGCTATAGGATATATGCATTTTCTAAAACAATAATATGGCGGCTTACAGCTGCCATATTGTATTTGCGACGGAACAAAAAATTACAAAACCTATCAAGTGAGGTATCAAAATTAAGGTCTTTATAAGTCCATTTCAAAAATATATAATTCTTATAACTAAACAGTAGCAATTGTATTTTAAGACTATTACAAAATGTTCCGCATTATGTTACTCAAGTTAATGTAAATACTATAGTCCGCTAGGTGGCGTTGAACGCACTAAATCATTTTCGTAAAACTCCGCATTCGTTAATTGGAAATAAATAGTTCAGTGCTTCTAAAAAAACAAAAAAGTAAAGTGTTACGGGAAAACATCCTTATCAGAAGAATAGTGAAGAGAAGAAGTAACTTACAAATCAGCTGTTTCTGTAAACAGTGTGAGATCCTGCATCGAACGTCGAAACGGGATACGATTAGAACACTACCACAAAACAGTGAGTTACACTATAATTTCACGATTTGCGATAGCACTGGAACACATAAACATCTAAATAAAAACTTCTGTGTATTTACCAAAACTGAGATAACATTTTGCGTACCGTTTTATACTTTCATACTTCAAAGGGGCACAGTCATTCATCCATAATTTAAACAGTCTACTTTACCGACTGAGACAGTTATCATATCAGACAACTAGCGCCAGCAGCTAGAAGTCTACTGCACTGCAAAGCACGGCCAGTATCTGACTGAACTCTGAGACCCAGATCTAAACCTCAGTTAAAGTTACTATTATACAGCTTTATAGGGGGCGCCAGTAGTCTTAAAATGTCTGAACCACTTATAGATACGCTGAATGCTCTCCGTGTTCAAATCAAAGAAGATAATGAAAGAAGTCTTAAACAGGTAGAGGAAAACATAACACAAAAAATAAACGAAAAAATTGAGGAAAAATTTAATCAAATGGAAATGGATATAAATAAAATTCAAAAAACTCAGGCTGAACAAAAGAAAAAGCTGGAAGATTTTGATTGAAAACTCAGGTAAAGGAATGTAATTTTATCGGAATTTCAGAAGCAGAACGGAGTTATGTAGAGCTTGAGGAATTGGTGCTTCAAATAATTAATCATAAGATGGACTTAGAATGTGACGGGAAGGAGATAGAGTACATTGGTAGAATGGATAAGAAGAGTACAAAGCCAAGACGTATAAGACTAACTTTAACAACATATGGAAAGAAAATAGCACTTCTTCAAAAGAAAACGGCACTAGAAGGATCTGGTTCGTATATAAAAGAAGATTTTTCACCAAAAGTACTAGAGATAAGAAAGTCTTTGATGCCTCAACTTATATAACAAAGAGAAAAAGGCATGAAAGTTATGTTAAAGTACGATCGCTTGGTAGTGAGAGAAAAACCAAGCAATAAAAGAGCACTATCAGCGAGTCCAGCAGAAAAACCAGGTCTTAGCAAACCCTTGGATAAACATGTACAATCCTCAAAGAAAACTAAAACTTTCACATCGGCAACTTTTGCTAACAACAAACAGACAAAAACGACAAAATCTTATCAGGGTACTAGTCCATCGATCACATCCTACATAAAAAGAACTCCCCAATCCGATAGACAAGGATCTGCAAATAATCATAATAAGGAATAGCAACTAAAGCCGGCACCCAAATATCAGAAAGCTACAACGCGGAATAACACCACTAAACCTGAAAACTTACAACACAATCACAATAATAAGCTCCCAATACAGGTGGTCGCTATGGGAGTTCAAGACCAACACCCTCCATTCAATACAAAGACAAACTGTACTAGAAAAGAACAACACGGATATAATGAAATAAACGATAAAATTAAAAAGATACATAAATCCAATCTTAAACTATGTACATATAATATTCGCTCGCTCAATTCTTGTCATCGGTTAATAGAACTGGAGTATGCTCTACGAAATATTAAATTTGATATTATTGGAATATCGGAAGTGAAAATAAATGGGCAATGTATAAAAGAAAAAGATAAATATATATATTAAAGTATAATGGTGATAAAAACGGAATAAATGGTGTGGGTTTTATTATTGCCTCACATCTAAGGAATTATATTATGGATTTCAAAACATTCAAGATATGCAAATCTGTAACACCACTATAGATATAATTCAGGTATACGCCCCCACAGAAAAATCAAAGGAAAAAGAAGTTAAATATTTTTCCCAGGATATCCGTGTTTCGGAGGGCACGTTAAGCTGTCGGTCCCGGCTGTTATTGGTTAATAGCAGTCGTTAAGCCATGTCAGAGGCCCTCGGGCGGCCTGACAAACTCTGACATCAGAGGCCAGCACTACCTCATACGACAAACAAACAAACCAGGATATCCAAAAGGCTCTAGTAGAGACTGGCAAGGACACAATTATTATGGGCGACTTTCATGCGAAAATAGGAAAGCCATTAAATGAAGAACGAAAAGTTTGTGGACCCTTCGGATTTGGAGTAAGAAATGGTAGAGGCGAAATGCTACTGAGTTTTTGCTACGAAAATAGATTACTAATAACGAATACATTTTTAAAAAACATAACAAGCAAAAATGAACACGGCAGTCACCAGATGGAAGAACATGAAACGAGATTGATTTCATACTTGTAAAACAAAAAATAGGGTAAACAATACTGAAGTTCTCTCTACCAAATTTTTCCCAGATCACAGAATGGTTAGAGTTACATATAATATGAACTTAAATATAAAACTATACACCTATCGAAATCGAGACACTAAAAATCATATGAAACATCAAACTCACCTAATAGAAAAAGAGGATATCAATGAATCTTATCATGCCACAGTATCAGCAATCAAATAATGCATAACAAAATTGCCAATATCTAAACACAAAACAAAACCTGAAACTATAAACATCGAAATAGAGACATTAATAAGTGAAAGACAAATATTGAAAAATACATATCCACGAACAATAGAACAAACAAAGCGTCTTACAAAACTACATTAAGTAAATAAAAAGAAGATCAAATTAAACAGACAGAAAATAAAAATGCAGAGCTTGGAAAAATAATTAGAAACTCGAAGTTCTACAAAAAGAAGCAGAAAACAATATGACACTAAGAAAGAGTGGATACATGCCATTAATAAACCAACTGGTCAAAAAACTACTAACAGGAAAGGTAGTTTAACAGTAGCAACTGAATTTTACACCTTACTTTATTCAAGCCAGGAATGAATTTCTACAGAATCAATGTTTACTTATTTAATGGGAATTAAAATCTATTTTATTTTATTTTATAGTCTAATAATTTTCTAAACAAAAAATTTGAATCACGGACGGTGTACGAACCCGCATCATTCCGTGCCTCTGCGCAGCACATGCCTTTACCAAGTTCGGCTACCGTGACAGGTACTCCATGCTTCAAATTTCTCGTATAGGTTGTAAGACCGTCTTACGGAGACGGTAACGCCATCTATTGGCAGTATTCAGAACTGACCAACCGAACACTGCTAATATTGCCATTAACTACGTGTCGTAAAGATAAAGCCTTCCAAATCAAATGTTTTTTAGTCGAAAAATTTATTTCACGGACCGGGTCCGGGGACAAATTTTTCGTTTAAAAAATTATTAGATATGTTCTCGCTAAGCATGCGTTAATGCTAAAATCATATAAACATTACTACATTATAATGTTGCGATTGCAACTATTAAAGTAAAGTATGTAAGTAAATAAGATACATTAAATTTATATAAATACTAGCTGCACTCCACGGTTTCACCCGCGTCTCTCATGAACCGTGCATTTTTTCGGGATTTAAAGTAGCCCATATATTAATACAGGGTTTACTCTACCGCTATACTAAATTTCATCCAAATCCGTTTAGTCGTTTAAGCATGAATAAGTCACAAACATACACACACCCTAAATACGAGGGCTACAGTGGATACAAAAATATACAACATTTATTATAAAAGTCTTAGTTTTTTTTAAAGGTACAATTTAATTATAATTAAGGACATGACAATTGTTCGAAGTTTGAATCAAGAGTGAGAATTAAAATTTGGTTCCATGCGGCGGTCGATGCTTCCACTGCGTCGGCGCCTCGTGTCGGTGCGACATGCGTGCCCTAGATTCAGCCACGTTCTGCTGCACAGGCATAGAAGTAGTACTTCTATGTGCACAGGCAACTCGTCTAGTGATTATTGTACATACATACAAACTTTTGCCTTTATAATATTAGTGTGATTACTTCGCATTCGATACTTTTGTTCGCAGTCCAGTTATTTGTATTTTTATAATAATTTTACTGATTGTATCCTAGATGAACATAGGATGCTTTTGTTCGCGATACATTGTAGTCTGCACGGGCGAAGTTGCGGGAGAAAACTAGTTAGAGATAAATTATCAAACTACCATTAATCCATGCAGCACTCTAAGCAGCTTTTGTATTAACCTTTGGTTGGATTGATTTAATAACTAAAACAACCTTAATTAAATACTGTTAATTGTTTTCCTCGCTGAACACCCCCGGTCTTTCGAGTATTTCAATCAAACGGCTGTTTGTTTGCATCGAATCCAAATTGAAATATAACCCGCACGGCTACACACACAGGCCGCCATCACTTTATTGAAACTGCCGACACAACACGCCAATGCTGCGGCTGTGGTGAGTACACGCAAATTGTTTCAATCCATTCGTGTTTACCTGTTACGCTACGAACAGTGTGAAGAATGGGGCATGCTATTTTACTAGCGTACTTTTCACGTAGATATACCATATTTATATATTAAAACGGGACTTAATCGCGCTGAAAACATTTTTTTTTTATCTCGACGTTTCGAGCAATGCAACTTGATCAAAACGTCGAGTTAAATAAATATTAAGTTTTCAGCGCGATTAAGTTCCGTTTAAATATAACTATGTGTTCGAATCGAAAAGTTTAAAAGAATAGAATAGAATATTTTATGGGCCTTATAACAGATAGTGTCACACTAGTCAACTAGTGCAAGTCAATATTCACATCAAATGAAATCACATTACAATTAGTTATTTATAAAAAACAAAAAAAAACTTATTACCTCTGAATAAGTTTTTTCTCTGAATCGTACAAGAATGAAGATTCCGTCAGACGCATATCTTTGTATTCTTCTAAACAATAGATCGGGTGGAATTCGAAGAATTGTTTCAGTTTCCTTTTAAAATCGTTTGTATGCAAGCTTGTAACACATAAGGGCAATTTATTGTATATACATATTTTCGTGTAAATTCCCTGTTTTTGAACTTTGGTTAATCTCACCTTATGCTTAAATAATGTGTCTTTATTGCGTAGATTGTATTTATGTACGTCTTTGTTTTTAGTTATATTGCCCTTTTCTTCATGAATCTCTAAGAGACTGTTATAAATGTATGTGGATATAACTGTCATTATTTTATGCTTCTTGAAATAATTCCTGACTGAAGTACGTTTCCGTAATCCAAATATTATTCTTATTGCCCTCTTTTTGCTCGTCAGTACCTTTTTTATGTCAACAGCGTTTCTCCAAACAGTAATAGCGTACCGAACTTCCGAATGAATGTAAGCGACTTATTAATAATTATAAATGGCACTTGACATTTTTTTTACAAAGATTTTCAATGTGTGTTGAATGACTTAATGTATAATCTACTGTATATCCTAAAAATACATTATCCTTCAAGCCCATATTGCTTTTATTATTTTTCCTTGTTTGATTTTGCATTACAACACTTTTATCATTAAGAATGATTCCGTTAGCATTAAACCTTTCCCTTAGAATACACATAGTGTCACTGTTTTTTAATTGTAATTTATCTTTACATTTGTCACTAATTCCTATATGAGTATATCATCAGCAAATAAACTATATATAACTATATAGTATAGGTCCAATCTGGCATAGAATTCACGAGGTCATTCACATATATTACAAATAATACTGTTTGAGCCCTGAGGTACACCAATATCTACAGTTCCAACAACCGTTCTTTTTCCATTTACAGACACAACTTTGCTCCGATTCTTTAGATATGAACACATTAAATTAAGTTCAGATCCCTCAAAACCATAATATTTTAGTTTTAAAATTAATATGTCATGTCGCAAACAGTCAAACGCTTTGGGACAAATCGCAGTAAATACTTGCGCATTTCTGTGACTTGTCATGAATAAAATATATAATTTTTCTAATGGCCATTTCTGTCGATCGCCCTTTGCGAAATCCAAATTGTGACCGAGTGAAAAGGTGCAAGGGCATTTTCTTCAAAATATTTCACAATTCTATGCTTTATGATTGATTCTAGTATTTCCGAGATCGTAGGTAATATGCACACTGACTGATAATTACCAAGTTCGGAACAGTCTTCTTTTTTTATATAAAGGTATTATCCTACCAGGCCCTATCGGGGAATATTCCTTCTTCTAGGCACTCATTGATAACAATACACACAAATTCCATAAAATTGCATTTTTTTAAAATTCAATCTTTTTATGTCTTTGTGTTCATGTCATATATATCTTGTGTTGTTTTTTTGTTTCATGGTATTAACAATCGTTCGTAATTTTTTGTAATCTACTGCGTCAAATTTAATTAATGCTTTTGGTGTGTTCCCCATTTCTAAATATTCTGAGCATTTATCAGTCTCAATCTGGGTTTTACACGTAAGATTGTGGGCTATGTTCCTAAAAAAATGTTAAATAAGTTTGTTATCACTTTGCAGTCTGTAAATTCTTCACCATCTTCGTTTTTAATCAAATGTATATATTTTTTCTTATTATGTTTTTTATTGCGTCTTACTCGTTCGTTTATAATTTTCCATGTTTATTTTATCCTGTTTTTGGAAACTTTTATTCTATGCGCATATTGCATTTTTTTAGCTGTAGTCAATACTTTTCTCAGCACTTTTTTATATTGTCGTATCTGTCATTTTCTCTGCTCATTTGGTTGATACTCTTGCAACATCTCCATTTTGGCCAATTTATTTTAAGATTTCTATACCTTCCGATGTCCACTTTTTAACTACTTTACATGCACGATATATTTTTTTAGGGAACGCTATGTTATAATAAAATTTTATAGCGTCTTGCAAAATGTTCATTCTTGTATTTGAGTTCTTTCACATAACTATTTGTTTTTTTAACACAGAAAAGTCTTTTTTCAGCAAATGGTGAAAGCAGCCGCTTCTTCTTAATTATCACCAAAAATTAATTTAATGACTTTATGGTCAGATAGCTTACGATTTAAAACATGGCCTTCATAGCTGTCAAAATTTACTATCTTCTCGATCGCAAGGATTCGAGATAAGTAGGAAGTTGTCAATACAGTTAAAACTTTTTCCTTGTACTCTAGTTGGTTCATTTATAATCCATTTAAAATCAAAATTATTGAGGATCATTGACAACTTTTTTTATATTTTTGTCAATTTTAAAACATTAAAATTAAAATCTCCAGCAAACTTGTTTCCCTTCTCGACATAGTTTATGTAACAGTTTTGTCAGTAAATAAAAAAAGGTAAATGGTTGGTCGGTAGAGGTCTTTGTCTGGTCTATAAACTACTACAATAATAATTTTCGATACTCTTAATTCTATTGCTGTAATTTCAAAATTCATTTCAAATGATAATTTATTTATGTCGTTTCTAATTTTACAAGAACATTGCATTTAAAAAAATGTGTCTGTCTGTATCTATTATCTATTTGTTTGTTCGCGCATCACGTTAAAACTCTAGTAGTTTTGCGATTGCGATACGGTTTTCACTGGTGCATAGATTAGGGGTTGACTTCAAAAGTGGTGTACTTTGTATCTCAATCCCATGCCTAATTAACTTACTGTTAAAGATTCGAGTAGTACCTTTGTTCATCATACGACTGTTTTGCAATGATACCTTTTTAAGTTTCTTTATAACACTCTGATACGGACTCTTTGACCAGTACTTGTTGTTTTTTCGATTTTATTTTAAAATGAACTAGATGTCATCACCATTCAAATTAGATCGCGGTGGCATTAGATTTGCGATGCTTAGGTAGGTATTCCATATTTGAAATTAAAGAGCCAGCGCAACTAGTACCTACTACTATTTGTTACTATAACTGTCTTTCTTTCCGGAAAAGTTTAGTTTATTCTTCGTCTCCTGTACACATATTACAAGTTGCTGTCAAAGTTGCTGTAGTAAACGCTCTTGCCATTACTAAGAAACTGAGCCTTATATTCAGAATGCGAATTTATATGCCTGGACAGATTTGACTATTGTCTAAACTTGGTTAAGTAATCACCCAACTCGATGGAAGACTTTCTTGCTCAATTGTTCTTCAGACATGCCGAATCTTTTAAATTATTTTCACTTTTTATACACAATACAGGCCAGCTTCTGAGTTGATCTAAAGTAAATGGTGGAAGTATGATCGTTGGCTACGTGATGAGAATATTCTGTGTGATACGTCACATTCCATCTATTTCAAAACGATTTTTAAAAGAGAGCAATAGAAGCTCATATAACTTTTGATGAGGCAATAGAACTATATCGCAGAAGATTTTTGCGAATGAATGATGCTGTTGCATATAAATCAAACCTCTGCCACACCTTACCGCTTTTGAAATTAAAGATACGGTCATTGTTAGTACTCGACTGCTTCAGGCTAGTTCATTCCACGAACATATTGGTAGCGATTGGGGCATCCTCTTAACTAAACTTAATTTCTTCAAATGTAATATAAACCTTGTTGGCTTTGTAACAAGGTATTTTTTCCCTGGCATCTAATTCTCACTCACTAAACTATCACTAAAGCCTGTCAGCGTAAAATCAACTTTGTTTCCACGCGGCGATAGTCCCGATTTGTCCAAACGCTGTCTCAGAACGTGTCCGAATTTATCCAAACGCTGCAAGACAGCGTGTTAAAAACCTGGGCCATTATTCTCTATTGCCACACGAAATTCCACGCAGAAAACGCGTGACGTCATAACATGCTTTAAACACAAACGCGTTTCATAAACGCGCCCTAGCGTGGAATCGAAAATAAAATTCTGTATGCCACAAGAAAAGTTGTCTACGCCCGTTTTTTTTTTTAATTTGATTTCACTTGGTACCAGCGGGGCTATTACATAATATCTTGTTGCAATCAGATTTTGCACATAATGCGGCGCGTCAGAGTTGATATTGATTTGAAAATCTGATTGCAACAAATCGTATTGGCTCATGTAATTGCCCTCGCGTGGTAGGTACCTACAGCCAAAGAGTATATAAATACTACGTAAGACCTACAGCTTTATAAAAATTACCCCCATTCCTATAAAAATTAAACGTTTCGTTTTTCTAACGTTTCGTTTCTTTTTTACGTATTTTGTATGGCGTTTATGTCAAAAGCTGATGGACAGTTCGCGAAAACGGTTCGTTTTAAGATATAGGAACCGGCCAATAATAAGCTTAGGTACGTCTGTTCGTTTCCAAAATGTATCGGGGCAATTAGGTATCTAGTAATAATATTACTAAAATGTAATAAAATATGAATAATAATTAGCACTATTTTCGTGTATTTTACCGATTTTACCAAAACAATCATTCTCCGTGCGTTCGAGATGATGAGATGGCGTTGTGGGCAGTTTCGAAATGTACATTTACTCTTTAACAAGCCATTTGCTTTGAATATTTTCAACAGTTTTGCAATTTTTGTAACTTTTGACATTAACGATTGGGGGAATTTGGGATGGCCCAAACCGAATAAAATACGTCCCTATACCCAAATGAAATCAAGTCGCTTTTCCCATGTCAAATTTAACTGTCATGTCATGTCATCTAAACATGAAAAACGAACGTTGATCGAAAACATTTCAGAAATCTAATTTTGCCCACAAATGTCCAAAGTGAACGCCAAATGTAATCATAATTAGCGTTTTAACATTTATTTTCGCCATCGGCCTATTTGTTCACACGTACAAGTTTATGATCGCGTTTTACTTTCCTTTGATGCGCTTTTGAGCATAATGGAAAAAACGCTAAAAATTATCACCTTTGGCGTTCGGCTATAAAATATTGTGGGCAAAATTAGCGTTCTTAGATGATTTCGATCACCGTTATATTAGTAGATGACTTAAAGGGTCGTTTGTTTTTTCTAAATTGGCAAATGTGTAGAAATTGGCCAATCCAACGGTTTGTTAAAGATATACATTTCGAAACTGGCAAAAACGCCATCAACACAATCCGAACATATGATTTATTGACACATAAATTAGGGCTGCCAGACGTCTGGCTTTTGAAGAATGACGTAGGATAAATGAACAAAAAATATTTAAAAAAACGACTGGAAAGGCATAAAGACAAGAATATATTTGTACTAACCATAGAAGTTGAAAATATTTGTAGTTCATAATATGGACATTCAGATCAACACACCCCAAGCATCCCTGACCCGAGACACATTTATTTACATCACAAAATGTTTCCCTTGCCCAGGGCCTGGATTCTGTATGGCCACTCACGCCAATTTCACGCGAATTCCACGCCGATTCCACGCTGCCTGCGTGGAATCACGAACAAATAACCACAAATGTCCAAAGATGGCGGCGTGGAATTGGCGTCTTAAAATAAGAGAATTAGGCCCAAGGATTCAAATTTGGGACAATAATCTTAGAAGGGAAATACAATACCAACTGTGTCACATTGTCGTCAATACATATCATACATTTTTTTTTTTTTTTTTTTAGAAAGGATATGTGCTGTTGGTCTATAACTGACCTCTACAGCACACACGGTGGGGCGGGCGCAAAAGCGCTCCGCCGCAATGCGTGACGCAGAAGGCGCACGCCAAAGTTAAGTTTTTGGCCACTTGCTCAAGGGCACCCAGGGGGTACGAACCTCGGCTTGGACAGTTGCCATTGATTACTTGGGGAGTATCGAACTAAATTACTTGGGGAGTATCGAACTAAATTACTTGGGGAGTATCGAACTAAATTACTTGGGGAGTATCGAACTAAGTTGGGGAGTATCGAACTAAGTTGGGGAGTATCGAACTAAAAAGGGGAGTATCGAACTAAACATATCATACAATATACTATATAGTTTAAAGCTGCAAAATATATGGAGTAAGTACTAAATACATGATATTTAGTACTTACTCCAAATATTTTTTTAAACATCTAGAAAGATCTAGGTTCATGTAGGTTATTCAAAATGTCGGAATTTTGCTATGCCAGGCTCCATAGTAAATTGTGAGTATCCATTTAATTGAGTTTTTAGTGACCAAAAAAAGCGAGAGGGACTGTGTCGGGGCGCACAGCAGTTTGTTTGTCGTGAAACGTCTACGACACGTACAAATTGCGAGTTATGCCGAAAAAAGATCACAAAAATATTAATTGTACTGATTTTAAGCACCCACGTGCTTTGCCCGTGTTATTTCTCTGGGTTAAAAGTTACCTATGTGTTATTTCAGGACCAAAAGTACCAAATTTCACTCAGCCCTCAAATAGTTTTTTATCGATTGCTTGGCTGCTATTCAATGGATTGAGATACCGGTTTTTGAGTCAAAACCTAGTTTTTACGTGATACGCAAACAGACAGACATAATTTAAAAAACTGCACCTAAATCAGTACGCTAGCTATCAGTAGCTTATATACTCAGTTCGATTATGTGATATAAAATGTTTGTCCCCTATAGATAACCCTATCTAAATCGCGGGTTAAACTGAATTATAGATCACAAAAACCTCCATTTTACTGATTTTGCTCTGTGCGTTCTGCTCCCTTCCCGTCTGTCTTTTGACAAAATATAATATTACATCATTGAATTGACTATATAAGCTCAAAAATTACACCTAAATTAGATCTCTGGAGCTTATAGTTACAGAAATATAAAAGTGAGACCATATACTCCTTTTCGTTACAGTCGCTCATTTAGTCATGGTACCCCGTATAGTATCGGTCGGAGTGATTTTTAAAGATCTATCACGTCAAAATATCAAATCAAATCAAATCAAATCGTATTAAGTTTATTCACCAAAACATTACATTAATTTTCACAATGCATGTACTAATTATAAGGTAAATGCTTAACACAAGTAGGAACCTATAAATATAATTTCACTTAAATATATGCACACAAAATACCGAGCTTAATTAAAGTACACACATTTGTGAATTGGTACATATAAACTCTGTATCCCACACTAGAATAAATCCTGTGTTGTGGGATAAACAGTCTCCTTCGCACCACAATTTTATTTGTTTAGGTAGGTACAATTTATTTTTTATAGCAAGAAATGTTTTTTTTGTTTTTTTTTACCGGAACGGTAAAGATAGGTATATAAGTTATACAAATTGCATTATTTTTAAACAGTATGTAAGTTATTTGTAACTGAACATTTTTGATTACTATTAAACATCATACAAGAAGAAAAATATTTGTTGGTAAAAGTAGTAAAAGTCCTGAAAAAGTAGGTAGATGCAAAAAACATGTATTATTAAACTAAGTAGATACTTAACAACTGTGATACTCGTAGCTACATAAGGTATGCGTGACGTAAGTGAGTTTAAAACTACATATATTTGATAACTATTAAACATACAAAACAAATCGAAAAACATTAGTTGGTAAGAATCTTGGAAGTGTAGGTAGATGGAAGAAACACATATTATTAACTAAGTAGGTACTAACTACTGTGATATTGACAGACAGGCGGTATGCGTAGCGTGAACTTATATCTACATTTTTTTTTAATCATCAAACAAAACAATAGGTATATTTTACGTTAAAAATCCTAGAAATGCATTAATACCTAATTAAGAAGGTACTAGCTACTGCGATAATAACAACAAAAGGTATGCTACGCGGGGTGGGTAACTGATGGCTCTGTGATTTGTTTGTGATGTATATATTTAGTAAGTGTTTAGAGATGGAGATAACACGATAGTAGACTACGGTGCTTTGTTTTTACCCGACTGCAGAAGGTTAGGTATTTGGGTTGTATGTATGTATGCATGTATGTTTTTTTTAAATAAGTTTGTTAAAAGACCATTCCAATAACCTCTAAAAAAATATACTAGATATACTAAAAATACAATTAGGTAAGTAGAGCAATTTTGTTATCATCATATATATTTGCTACTAGCTTTCGCCCGCGACTTTGTCCGTGCGGGCGAAGTACAGTTTATCGCGATAAAAAGCATCCTATGTTCTTATATGATATTAAAAACCAATACTAAAGTATATCACCAACGCTATTGATGTTTTTTGACAGACTCGTTATTATTTCCATGGCAACCGTTCCTTACAGCGAGTAATCAACATTTTCCCGTGGAAACTTACCATTTTCCGGGATAAAAGTATCCTATGTTTTATTCCAGGGTATAAGCTATTTCTATTCCAAATTTCATCAAAATCCGTCAAGTTGTTATCGCGTGAAAGCTCCCCGAACAAATTGGTGTTGATGTTTTTTGGTGCCAGTAGCTGGTTTTTGCTGATAAATTATGATGATTGTTTTCAAGTAGTGAAATCTGTGATATAAATATAATAAACACTTATAAATTATTATGTCCGGCTTTTTAGCAATGATTGGGCAAAAAAGCTATTTCATTTTTGGACCTGGCAATGGCAACCCTACGCCTATTCACTGCACAACAAAAACATAACCTTTCATTCACAATCGCATCACGACTGAATTGTCGTTAACTTTATATTATTACCTACAACTATTAATTATTTGTATTGTAAGCTGGCTATTACGTACAAAAAATATACCTATATTAAAGTTTTGAAATGACTTGCAGACAGGTTAACTGAACCTTGGAGATGTGCAAGTATTACAACACAAGCCACAGTAAGTGTACAATATGGTATATAAGTTGTCACTCAACACATTAAAAACAGATATTTTATTAATTGGCATTTGTATTTCCAGATTCTAACCTTAAATTTTCTGGTAACGAGAAGTTATCAAAAGCCACCAAAAGGACAGAATTGGCTAGCACCTTTTATCCAGCTGTTAACGACATATACATGTTGGTGTGGAGGAATTGACAACAAAAAAGAAAGCCAAGGTAGCTGCAAAAAAACTTGGTATTTTGTCTAAGGTTAGGCGGTACTTCACACCGGGACAGCTTTTGAATCTTTATCAAGCACAGGTCCGATCTTGTATGGAGTACTGCTGCCACCTCTGGGACGCTTCTGCCAAGTATCAGCTCGAGTCTTTGGATTTAATTGAGAGACGTGCTATCAGGCTCATTGGGGATGACACTCTGGTAAAGAGTAAGCTTCAAAGTCTGGCGCATCGACGTGAGGTAGCAAGCCTGGCGGTATACAGATTGCACTATGGAGAGTGTGCACAAGAACTGCACAACCTGATTCCCCCATCACCGTACGACTAGACGATCAGCAAAGCGCCACCCTTTCATGGTTGAAATACCTCGCACAAGAACGAAGCGTAACGCTTCTTCATTTATTATAAGAACTGCAAAGAAGTGGAATGCCTTGCCCTCGTCAGTGTTTCCGGTAAATTATAACCCCGGTGTGTTCAAGTTAAGAGTGAATAGGTATCTACAAGGCAAGCGTGCTACACCTTCGACCACATCATCGCTTTCCATCAGGTGAGATCGTGGTCAAACGATTGCCTAGTCCATAATAAAAAATAAAAAAAACCCAACGAGACAGAAACAAAATAAAAGAGGGGTAACAGTTAAATCAACAAGTTTTATTGGTTTTAGTGGTTTTATTGCTCTGTATCAGCACATGAAAAGGAAATTTCCTTTTCAAACTCGGAAGAATGATTAGTTTAAGCCGCATTGACAGAGTACGCTCGGATCAAGCCCACTCCGAGTAATCCGAGCGCACTTTGACGACACTGTCCGATCTGAATAGACTCGAACCGTGTTCTACTTTTCCGAGTCGTACGAGTAGTGAAACAAAATGGTGGCTACTAACATTTTACAAGCGTTTCGTCCGACATCTTTCGAAACGAATACTAAAGACACTAGTTATGTACGAGTACACTTCGATATGTGTAAACAACTATCCATGTACATTCGTATGAAGCCGACTCGTACAGCAGACTCTGATCGTGTCAACACGGCTTTACATAATTTATATATTGAATTGTAATTATACATATAATATTTGAGACATTAACTTTTGACTTGTATAAGTGCTTTATTATGTTATTTATTTTACATTATGTACCCTAATTAAAATAAATTACTTTGACTTTGAGAACTCATTCCTGCCTTTTATTTTACATTATTTTTCAGATGCCGCCATGCCTAAAATGATAAAATAACATAAGCCCATAAAGCAAGTTGCAGACCAAATACTAAGCTATACCGATACAAATTAAGGTAGCTTTTACAAGTGAAAGCTCAGTCTAGTTTGTGAAGGGTTGCCATGGTGGGTGGGATAGTCTTAGCTTAACTCTAAGCAAGCTAAGTAAGCTTAGCTTGTCCCGGTTATAATTTAAGGGGTACTGTTGTATGCCTTCTTACCTGCTTTCTTCCCTCAGGATGGGGGTTCAGAAATAAGGCAGAAATATACGGGCATAAAACATTTAATTTTGCCAAGGGCCGCTCAGTAGTAGGGGGTACACGAAAGTGGTGGTATCGGCCGGACACAGTATGGCTGATTCTACTTCTCTGGTCCTGGTCCAGTACTCTCCTGACTGAGGCCGCAGGTGGAAGGGGGCGCTCGTGGGAGACCAGGTTCTCAGATCGTAGCCGGTTCGAAGTGATGGCTGTCAGACCAGCAAGCCGGACGTAGGACCCTGGAACGCGCATCCAAGAACAGCGTTATGGTCTGATGGTAACTCCTGTGAGCACCTACGGCAACAACAGAAGGGAAGTACTAGGCAGTAGTTGTGTTGCCGGGGATGTTCACAATCAGATACGGAGATTACAATGATTTAAATGAAATTGATTGATTTTATGAAATTGCGAGGGTGGAATTGAAATTATTAATTAAGCCGATTTCAGAGATAGCATTTTACACAATTAAGTAATGAATTCTAATTTCAATTCAGTATGAAATGGCTAACGATGATGACCTCTCAAAAGATTCCCCAAGCAATGAAATAATAAGTTTACGAAAAGTCACACTATCTACTTTACAATATTATGTGCACCGCTTACCCAAATTCCGGGGTGAAACAACAACACCAAGGTCTCGGAGAACGTGTAGGGACGAACAGTTTTATATTTGTTGTCTCTAAGATCCTGTCTTAATTCAAGCAGAGACCAATAAAATTGACGTACGTTCTATTAAATTAACCTCTCGGCGTGTGTGTGGCGGCGGTCTGCCGGTTGCGTCTCAGCTCCCTTAGTAACTCCTAATTAAGCTGTACTGCAGCGAACAGGTCGGGGTGCGGCAAATAAAATGACGCTGCGAATATATTGAACGTATTGATGAATTTCAAAAGCTATTTAATTAATATTTAATATATGATTAGTAGGTAAGGTAATATACGTGTAGACAGTGTTTTATAGATATTAAAATTAGTTGTAACGATTTTAAGTTTGTATTTTTTTTTATAAATAATATGTAAATAATGTAAACATGTACGTATAACGTTACAAGCTTCACATATTTTAGTTAGCTCACTTAGCCAAGTATGTAAAACTGTGTCGGCTGTACGACCTAAGCTAAACCAAGTTAGCTTAGTTTTCAGTCTGCAACCCGCATAAAAGTCTTCTAGATACTGAAAATTCACTTTTCAAAGACCAATCAGTAGCGAGTCGTTCTTTTCATCTAGTTTAGAAATATATATTCAATTTTCACATGCTAATAAAACGATCCGTAGAACAATGTAATTAAATACCTAAAGGCATAATAAAAGGTATAATTATACCTACCTTTTACACATTCATAACCCCGCACTAGGATTGTGTCGCAGGTGAAATGGCATTGAAACGAACATCCAAGATCTGAGGACTAACATTTGTTCTCATCACATAAATATTTGCCCCGGCCAAGATTTTAACCTGGGACTCTAAGCTCAGCAGGCAGAGGCATTACCAACTCTCAATAGGACAAAATCCATAGTACATGCTTAGGTAGGGTCTAGATAGCAGTAGATACCCACACATGATAATAATATGAACAGTTTACCCATCTGGTGTTCATGTCTTTCTTAGCTGTTCACTGTTTAAACTAGGTACCGGAAGGGAAATGAAAGAGTTTCTTCTCAGTTCAATTAGCACTCTATATTAATCGATTAATTACATAGTCACACATTACAAAAATATAAGACAAGGCTTGACATGGAAACACGCATGCAATACTAAGGTGGTAAGGCAACTCGCACTGAGGATGGCGCAATTTGCTAAGTTTGCATTACTATTAATAACTTTGTGTCCCCACAAAAGCCGTAGTTATTTTAAGTATATACTTGCTTCCACATAGTCACTGTTTTGACTGGACCTGCTTGTTAATTTATTTGTAAGATCCATCAACTGTTGATCCAAATCAGCCCGTCCTTGGAGTGTAATAGTGAGGTGCCTTGTTGCCATTTCCAAGTCAGTCATTCCACTCCAACCAACTGAACGTACCAACTTGTTGTGCAGAATGGAACTTGATGGGTTTTCATATGCTCACTTCAAAAAAGTTAGCTGGATTGTTGAGGCCTTGATTTGGTTAATTTTGACTGCAAACAATACTACAAATCAAGTGGGTAAATCATATATATACTTACTACGTAGAAAATGAAAAATTCACACAACTATAAGTATCCACTAGCTATGCCCGTGTGGACATTGTTCCGGGGAAAAAATATCTTATGTCCTTCCTTGTGCATGAAGATCGGTTCAGCCGTTTATTCATGAAAAGATGGCAAACAGATAGTTATATAGGTACTTTTGTTATTTTTGGTATTAGTTTGACGTGATGATTATACACAAAACACATTAGGAAAGCATACGTCTCAGTAGCGATACATACCTATTTCATTATGTAGCATTGTAGGTATATATTTACCATCTGCTTATATTCGCACAAAATAGTTTTATTTCATTCGCAAAATTTGCGAAGTTTTGGTTGGTGGCTTTTGACAATATGAGCCACAAAATAAAAGTTTGGCTGAAAAATGTGATTCTATGATATTTTCATGAGCTGAAAAATTCAACAAATCTATTTCTCTTAGTTAAGTACCTACCTAAATTAATGTTTGTTTTTTTAACACAAAAAGCTCAATTTTTTACTGTTCCACAGATAATATAGACTATAACGTGCGTGTAACGCGCCTTGTCGCGTTTCTCAAATTTGACAGTGGCTTACAGAATAGTATTTTACGTTACACGAAAATTCCACGCAGATATCTTAACGCGGCGCGTAACGTGTCTTATTGGCAATAGAGAATAATGGCCCAGGCCGATAAAATATGTTAGGAAGGAAATGAAGTTTCAATTTCATGTTTGTTTAAATTAATTTGTTAACCAGACTTTGCCTAGCTTAAATGATTTGTTGAAAAAACGTAGAAAAATAATTAGTTACTTAAGTTCTGTAGAAATGATATTTCAAGACGATGCAAGATTTATCATATAAAATTTTGCCCTTGTTCTTTCAAACCTTTAGCTTAAGACTGAAGAAACATGACTATGGTGTAGGTACAAACGAATGGACGGAACTTTCAGGGATCCTTGTTTGACTATACCATTCTATTAAAATTACAGTTTCAACGCCCGAACTCAAAGAGTGGTACGTTATAAGTGTAGGGTGTGTATGTATCATTGTATCAGTGTGTCTGTAGGTATGTGGGATCGTACATAGCTCCTAAACGAATGGACCGATGTTGATGTGTTTTTTTTTCTGTTTGAAAGCTGATGTAATCGAGGTGGTTTTTAGCTATAATGGGAGGGGCGGGAGGTTGGAATCGGAGCTCCCAAACGAATGGACAGATTAGTTGCGGTCTTTTTATGTTTGAAAACTGATGTAATCGAGATATTTTTGTTGCAGTTATCATAGCTGAAGTGGTCGATTGTTCAAAAATAGATATAATCGAATGTAATGAGTATCTCAACAAACAGTGGAAGGTTGTATCCACTTAGTGTATTGCTTTTTTGCAATAATGCGAGTAATAGCATTGAATAAACGTTAAGTTGTATAAAGGAACGGTACCTAAAGATCTTAACAGAAAGGTAAAAAGAGGTCAGTAGCCAAGGATGTCTGTGGCTTAAGTGCATTGAAACCCTATTTGACCTAATGGTCTCACTGTGATATTTTAAACCCCCGTATTGACCCCAATATCTCAGTAACCCCTTAAACCTACTAACCGGTAACTGACCCGCCGCCTCCCTCCCGCCCCCGCCATATACATGCACTTGACGCGGCAATACACTTGAGAGGACCACCCACGACGTAACGTAAACAATAAATCTTTATGAGCACTTCAAAGGGTCTTTTGTTTATACAATTTATGGGTTTGAATGGTGACGGACGGCACTATTTGTTTAAAGTGTTGTTGATTAGTTATAGGCAATGTTTAATTTCTAAAAAAATCTTGGAAATTGATAGAAAAAAAATAGAGGAGTGTTTTTAAAAAACATTATTTATTTCTGAATCTAAATCGATAAGGTATATATATTTTTGCTTATCTAAGAAGTTCAATCAACAAAGCAAGTAAAAAAAGTTTTTAAAAAATTTTTTTGTTTATTTTTTTTTTATGTAGATTTTGGCGCGAAAACATATTTTGGCGGGAGAATATGGGCCTGATATAAAAACAACATTTATAAAAAAAGTATAAGTTTTTTTTTCTTTTTTTTTTTTCTTAATTTAATATTCAATAACATAAATACTAGAACAATAAAAAAAGATTTATCTGCTCCATAATTTAATTAAAAAATCAGAAAAAAAAACCCGCCTAGTTTAAATTCATTTTTGCTTGAAACCGTTTCCCATCAACAATTTACAAGCTATTTCAAAAATATATGTATCATTAGAAAGGGCTTGAAACTACGGTAAAGTTAATGCGTAACACTAAAAACGTAAAACCGCGCCCCCGTCCGATCCGACTTTATTTACGTCCAGAAAACGTAAATGCACAGCAAAAAAAATGCAAAAAACGAGATTCGGAACAAAATGACGAAATTTGTCATTAAATATTATCAAATGGCTATCAAATTACATTTGCAGGTTCGCCAGACTATCCTTTTATTATAATAATACAACATAAAAGCTACATATAATAACAATATTTAATAAAACCAAGAATAATATTAAAATAATGATAAACTCAAAAACGTTTCCGTAGTTACAGCGTGTATCGGGCGCCCGGGGAAATCGTATCCGTAGTTACAGCGTGTATTTAGCGGCGACAATTTCATACATATCTGAATATATAATAAACATAATAATGGCGAGAAAGTTGTCGAAGAACAAACATAGATAAAAAAAAAGTTTTTACTTGTACGTAACTGGTTTCCAGGTAGTATTTGTTTTTACTTGTCCCTTAGTACTATTATTTATTCTGTGCTTGTAGGTATACTTCGTTCCCAGAGTAGTATTTAAAGTCTTTCTTATAGTAGTAGCCAGTAAGTAGAGAAATTTGCCTTGAAAATGGTGGTCTAGTAATGATTTTTACATATTATGTGGTTTATCTAGACTCTGATGACATCTTCAATTGAAGGGGCCAAAATTAGTTTTTTTCTAATTAGTTCTTGAGTAGGTAGCTTTATGTAAAGAAGAGAATTGCAATATTTTTTGCATTCAGTTGTTTTGTCACTCTCATGGGTAAATTAAAAGTTACAAAAAGCAAAAAAAAACAAGTATTTTAAAAAATATCCAATTGCGGAACAACGTATATTCTTAACCGCTGAATGTACAAACTTAATATTTGGAGAGTGTGTTTATAAAGAGGTAACAACGTACACCAAATGTTTTTTTTTTGAAAAAAAACAAATGTCAAGGGGTTTAAAAGGGGGTCAAAGTATTACCAAAATACCTCTATTTGGAAGACACTGTTGATACAAGACAGTCAAAATTTTGAATGTAAGCTACCGAAATAACATAAACATACACGTGTGTCAGGAATTTTCAAAATTTTCTAAAATAAAAGTTAATGCTCAGTTTTTCATCAAAAAAGGAGCTAACATTCAAAATTTCACCTGTCTAATGTCAACAGTGTCTTCCAAATATTGAGGTATTTTGGTAATACTTTGACCCCCTCTTAAACCCCTTGACATATTGTGTTTTTCAAAAAATTTAGTTTGGTGAACGTTGTTACATCTATATAAACATACATCTACTGCCATCAATAAATTTTACCGAATGTTCATAGAAGTAATAATTATAAAGTTGATGGACTGCCTAAGGCAAACTTAGAAATTACGGATTCGGCACCGGATTTGTGTTGAAAAAAAAAGAAGTGAAACGACGGACAAAACTTGTGCATTTCTAAAGGCAATGTTCGTCATTCGATGCCGGCTCGGAGAACTTGACAAATGCCCCCAAGATGCCCGATACAATAGCTTTCCACTTTTCTTAAAATATACAAATGAACGGAGTTAACGAGAAAACTCAGTATTTACAGCAGCAGGCTACAGCAGAGTTATAATGAATAAATAATCAATATTTTCGTTCGATATTTTATTTTGTTGAATTTTCTTTGAAGTGAACTGCAAAATTAAATCTGTTAGGTGTCATGCATAAAAACTTACACATAACCAAAATAAGGCAGATTCTACCCGGCACACATCAACGAAGTGATATACTGATATACTGTTGTAGAGTCATGCGATACATTGGTCTCAAATTGAATGTACTACGTTAAAATTCCGCTAATGTATTATTTTGCAGAATATTATTAAATGTCTGCAGCGAATAAAAGGATGGAGGAAATCAATAATCAAATAATTTTTGGCTTCCTTATTCGCTTGTCCTGTTATGCTTCACCAGTCACACGGGCAACTTTTATTCATAAATACCTACAAAAACCTGTTTACCTACACGGTATAGGCGAACCAATACATATTATAGTCTTCATGATCACAGCAGGTTGGCTTCGGTTAAGCTCTGACTACCAGCTTGAGCGCAACTGGCCTCAACTGTTTTAAGAAAAACGGGTTTTCAGGCCGATATAATATCAACTCGTTCGTTCAGTTACTACCTACCACCTTGTTAATTTATAGCTAAATCAATATACTAATTATAAACACTAGATTGATCTTTCGATCCTGGCGCTGGCTTGATACCGAGACCAAAACTTGTTTTTGTCTCTATAGTTCTAAACATTGAAAATCGTAAATAATCAAAATTTAGTTTAGGTACAACATTAAGTTGATATGAAAACGGGCAACCATAGAGTAACTTTTTGTACCGCGGGCAAACACATACTATTTATCACAGATTTTACCGATATTTATCTAAACGATAGGTATAAGAAAAATAGAAACACTAAAACCATTTCAATTTCTAGCGCAATATTGTGACGATGTCATTCTTTTTCGTTAACATTACAACCTTTTTCATAGTCTCACTGTATTGTCGACACATGTTATAAAATTATAAATACTAAAGAACCCTTCATTGGAACCTGTCATTCTTACATTGTCATTGGATTTGTAAAACTCGATATTTTTACGAAATAATACTTTAAAAAGGTGTAAATGTTGTCTGGAAGAGGTCTCTTTTAGCGATAAGACCGCCTATTGTACCTATAATCTTAGTATTTTCCTGACTATATCCTTTTATTTTCTTGGTGGCATTAAAGAGTTAATCTATCTAAATAAAAGTGGTAAACATTGATCCTATTAAAGAAAGGGAGGATTAGGACCAACTACTCAGCGTGGACCGCGTATATTAGGTGCTGTTTTGGCCGGGGAACTTTATGTTTGCCAGACTACAGACTACAGACTACATCAACAATCCGAATGCAAAAATTCCCACGTACCTTTCAACTCCGAACTTGCTTCTTGCCGTGCTGGACGCTGGCCGTCGATACTCTTTGCGGGGGAGGCAGTTTTCCACCATCAAAACGATCCTCAAAAACAGAGTCCATGCACTTGCACATGCAATACGTCGGAAGGTATAACTTTAATCACGGACGAATAGTCTAGATAAAGTGTTAACAAACGGTAGCCGGTAGAACAACGAGCGGCGTTACCGGTCCGTCGGCGTTCGAATTAACACACACACACTCGTCCTAGACAGCGCTTCGCTCGGCGCCCCCCCCCCCCCCGCTCATGTCCCGCGTTCGTCACGGGGCTTTTTGGCGCGTTTCGTTGTTTCGAGGCTTGCGGAAATAAACACATTCAAACTATAAAAGTAAAACCTATAATCTGGCTCAAACATAAGCCCCCAGCGTGAAAGGTTCCCTTTCAACAAGCATAAATTGTAATTAGAAAATGATGTTAGATATAAATATGAAGATAACTAGTAGCTAAATATTGCAATGCTTATAGTATAAAAGGATAGTTTAATAAGTATATACAAAATGTAATATCTGAAGTGACTATTATAGGCTACTGCGAAGGCAGTGGACAAAGTCGAACTACAGGACGCATCAGTGTACCAGATTTTGTCTTAACCAACACCACCCTAGTTCGTCGATCTGATCCCGGATACGTTTCTTGGATAACGCCGAGTGGCCAATGTAAGGGAGCTGTATTATTTTGCATTATTAACACTACTGTTCCCTTTTTGATGGGTTCGAGGTCAGTTAACCATTTTTCCCTTGTTTGTAGCGTGTGTAAATACTCCATACTCCATCTACGCCAGTAAGATTGCACAAGTTTGTCCAGTAGCAAGTATCTAGAAAGTAGATGCGCACGTTCCTCTGAAACCTGAGCCGCCGGTAAGGACCCTAACGGTGTCGTATGAAGGAAATTTGCCGGGCACAATGCCAAGGGCTCAGCTGGATCTGGACTGAGTGCTCGGCCCAGGGGCCGGGAGTTTAGAACAGCCTCGATTTGGCAAAGGACGGTTAGTAGCTCTTCATAGGTCAATATCTGAGTACCAATAACCCTGATCAGATGTGACTTAAAGGCCTTCACAGTAGATTCCCATCCACCGCCGAAATGCGGAGCATTAGGTGGAATCATTTGCCAATTTATTCGCTGATTTGACATTTCTTCTCCCCACTGTTTGTTATGGGCTTCTGATCTCAAAAAGGAGTAAAGTTCATCTAGATAAGCACGAGCGCCGATAAAATTGGCGCCATTGTCAGACATTAATTTTTCTACAGGACCTCGACGAGCTATAAATCGCTTAAGTGCATTTAGAAAAGCATCAGTGGTCAAATCTGGAACCAGCTCCACGTGTACTGCCCGAGTAGTCAGGCATAGAAATACACATATATAAGCCTTCTGAGACTTGACCCCACGCCTGCGAGTTAAAGTAATGTTGAGTGGGCCGCAGTAATCAAGACCTGTGTACGCAAACGGTTTGGAGATTTGTAATCTGCATTCCGGTAAATTTGACATTACTGGTGGAGTGCACGCCTTGGGGCGAGCTCTAAAACAGAAGTTGCATAAATGCACACGAGAACGTACCAGATTGCGTGCAGATAAAATCCAAAACCGTTGCCTTAATATAGATAATAGTAAATGCGGACCGGTGTGACAATTTTTACGATGAGTATCGTCAATAATAAGGTTAACAACGTGATCTTTCCGTGGCATCAAAATCGGATGTTTATGGTCAAAAGTCAAATTTGTGTATTCCAATCTACCTCCTACCCGCAAGACTTCGTCTACAAGAATTGGCCGCAGCTTCTGTAGTGACTTCGAGCACGATTTGTTGGCTCGAACCGCCTCCACTGCTTCAGCAAAATGCACTGCCTGTACGGAACGAATAATGGCCAACTCAGCTTGAAGCAAATCTTCCACTTTCAAATGACCACAGGACTTCAGTCTCCTGGCGAATCTTAGAATATAGACCACTATGCGAATAAGCTTAGCCCAGGAAGATATTCTCTGAGCCAACTCATACAAAAACGGCTGAGCTGGATTCACTGTAACCAGAACGACGTCTGGCTTGGATTCCGGAACATCTGCGTTTGTTGGCTGAAATGGTTGAACTGGCCATGATTTTTTCTCTTGAGCAATCCATGGCGGACCTCTTAGCCATAGAGGATGTTCAATCAAAGTTGCCGGGGTGAGCCCACGAGATAAACAATCACTAGGATTTTCTTTTCCAGCAATGTGATAAAAACATTTCGGATCAAGATTTTCTTGTATCTGAGCCACTCGGTTAGCTACAAATGTCTTCCACCGGTGCGGACTGGAATGAATCCAATGTAGCGTCACAGTTGAGTCTGTAAATGCAAACAGGTGATTGATTTTCCAACGCGACCCGTAGGTGAGTAGAACGACTTTGACCAATTTCGACAAAAGAAGTGCGCCGAAAAGTTCAAGGCGTGCTAAAGTGACTGATTTTAGTGGAGCAACTCGCGATTTAGCACAAAGCAGATGGATCGCAATCCCGTTTGACGACTGTACATGCAAATAAATTACTGCTCCGTAAGCTTTCTGGCTTGCATCCGAAAAGGCCAGTAAAGTAACTTCCACCCCATCTGAAACTCCTACGTGCCTCGGTATATTCATTTGAGATAACAGCGGTAGCTTTTGCTGAAATTTACTCCATTTCTCGACAATTGACGGAGGCGGAACTTCATCCCAGTCAATTTTTAAGCTCCATAGCTCCTGTATTATCAACTTGGCATAAAGAACTACAGGCGCAGCAAATCCTAGAATGTCCCACAACTTAGCAACAGCGGAGAGAATATTCCGCTTTGAGCAAAGTTCCTTGCATTGGGATATTTCGAATGAAAAAATATCTGATTGCGGCTCCCACTTGACACCAAGTATCTTTTGCCCCTCGCCATCATCGAATTTAATCACTTGTGGGTGTAAATGAGTCGTAGGTAGCTGCGATAACAGTTGCATGGAATTGCTAGACCATTTCATAAGATCGAAGCCTCCCGCCTTGAACAATCCAATTAATTGTAAAGCAGCTTCTGTTGCAGCTGATACGGATCTCTCACTGGAAACGACATCATCCATATATAAATCTCTTTGGACGACGTCAACTGCCACAGGGAAATTTTGATACTCATCATGACAAAGCTGCCGCACAGTTCTCAGTGCCAAAAATGGACTCACTGACAAACCAAAGCATAGCCGTCTGAACTCGAAAAGTTGAATGTCATCATTGGGGTCAAAATGATACAAAATTCTTAAGTATTTCACATCTGCAGGCGCCATCTTGATCTGCAAATACATCTGCTTTACGTCCGCACAGAATGCAAAGGGGAAAAGCCGAAAGTTGAGTAGAATTCGAAATATATCTCCCTGCAAGTTTGGACCAGTATGTAGCACCTGATTAAGAGACACTTGTTTATCGGTTCGAGCACTTGCGTCTAAAACAATACGTAATTTTGTTGAGACCTTTTCATTACGTACTACTCCAAAATGTGGAATTACATATCCCATGGTAGTATTTTTCATATCTGCAATTGGCTCTATATAATCATTGCGCAAATATTCATTTATAACTTCGTCGTAGCCATAACGAAGTTGGGATGAAGTTTTCATTTTTTTCTCTAAAGCCAAAAATCTTTTCTTGGCTGTCGGTAAAGAATCCCCCATGTTAGACGGGTCTGATTTGAATGGTAGTGCCACTGTGTACCTACCGTTGGGATCTCGAGTCGTAGTTGACCTATATAACTGTTCACACTCTTGCTCCTCGCGACTTAAGAGTGCCGAGGTACACGAAGGAATTTCCTCTAGCTCCCAAAAACTCCGAACCACCTCATCCAAGCGACGGCCAGTAACAGCACAAAATGCCGATGTATCCTGCTGCGTCATAATATCCAAAACTGGAGCTTCTCCCATGAGAATAAACCCTAACGTAGTCTGCATAGCATCAGGTCGACCAGGTGGGCCATATATGCGCTTGGAAAGCATCAAACGAGAACAATTGCGCGCCGATGAGCATATCTGTTTCTCCAGGGCGATCGAACGTATCATCGGCTAATGGAATACCTTTTAAGTAGCTCAACATGGACCTATCGATCGTTGCCGTTGGGAGCCGTTGAGTGATGTTATCTACCACCAAAGAACGAATCTTATAAGGTTGACTCCTATCATACCGCGAGAAAAACTCTAGTTCGGTCTCTCCTAGCACGCGATTGATACTACCTCCAAAACAGTTTACTGACATCGGCGACTCAAGTGAACGGGGTGTTAAAGATAATCGTTCACAACACCGCCTGGTGATAAAATGGTTTTGGGATCCATTGTCTATGAGACACCGAATCAAATGAGCCTTGCCCCACGGATCTACTACCTTGACTCGCGCCGTAGCCAACAACACTGTAGAAGACGTCGAACCTCGCTCGAGGCCATGGGTCTTCGTGCATTGCAAAGAACACAATAAGACGGCATTGGTCAGATCTTCCTCCGCGCTATCACCAAAGGACAATTCGTCGACGCATGTCCCTACATTTTCAGTAACACTAGACACAGGCAATGACGTACTAGGCTGAATCTTGGTAAAATGCAAGAGCGCGTGATGTGTCTTGGAGTGACAAGTGTTACAACTACCCTTAATATTGCATGCGCTTGCCTTATGGTTGAAACTTAAGCACAAAACGCAGCCGTTCTTTTGTTTTATCACGTTAAAACGATCTTGTGGGAATAGTTTTGAGAACTCTGCACAACGGGAGAAATTCTCACGATCGGTACCTTTGCACAAAGGGCATTCTGCACTAGATGTGACCAGCGCTCGAGTAACTTTTCCGGACGTGGATCTCATGTTCATTGGTACTGGAACCCTACCGGATGACAACGTACTCTTAACACTACCAATAGGAGCATAAACCCCTGTTCTTTCAATAATTTTAGCCTGCTCTTTTACAAATTTTGCAAAACTTTCGTATGATGGAATTTTTTCCCCTCGAACTGAATTTTCGTATAAACGCGCTGTCTCACTATCTACCCTTTTGAGGGCCAGATATAGAAATACAAAATCCAATTTTGACGGAATATCTAAGTTTTGGAATGCCGATACGGACACCGAAAACTTGTCTATAAAAAGATTCAGGCCATCTACTGATGGACACTGCATTTTCTTTAAATTCATTATTTCGTCCAAGTATGCCGTACCCATGGAACGCACATCTTCAAATTTGGACGTAAGCGTGTCGTAAATAAGTTCGTAGTTATCACCGGTAGGAGTAATACCCACCACGCACTCGAGAGCCCTGCCAGTCAGCTGACCACACAGATAGTATACCCTTTCCGCGTTTGATAACTCCGGGTTATTGTGGATCGTGTTGTTGAAGCATTCAATAAACATCGACCACGATCTGGTGTCACCGTTGAATTTTGGCAATTCAATAGGAGGTAATCTTATTTTATGAGCTGGTTTTATCGAAGGACCTTTGACTGCGTTAATCTCACTAGTGAGCGCATTCACTTTGCTCTGCACAGTCACGAACAAATTTTCGAAACATTCTAATGCTTTTGTGTCAGGTTCGAATTCCTCATCTAATTCCATTTTTAATAAATTTAGTTCGTCGAACTCAGTATTAAATTCTTTCCGTAATACTGCTAAGTTAACTGTATCTTCTAGAAAAGGTTGCACTTCCTGCGGATTTGACAAGTTAAGTTCAACCGCACGATCACGCAATCCTTGTAATCGGGTATGATAAGATCTCAGTCTTGCCCCTAATAATTTTGACCTTAATAACATACGATTCTCTTCAGCTTTCGTCATTTTGTCTTAAATTCCCCAAGCAAACAAGTAAGCTGACTATACTAACTAAACGGTTTATAAACGAAAACTTTGTTGACTAAGCTTATAAAGGTGTTAATCTGCAGTTACTATGAATGAAGAGTTGACGTACTGCGATACTGGTTATACTGTGTTTTGCAATACCTTGTATACCGCGTGAAAGTAAGTTAACGAACTTTAATATTTTGTACACGGATCAAAACTAAAATTAACGTACCGAAATATTTAGTCAACCGGTACAAGTATCGAACCAAAATAATTGACGTGCCTACCTAACTATATTATAATATCGTAGACGGAGAATAAATAATATGAAATATTGTATAAATTACTCTGTGTACCGACCGAAACGAAAAAGTTATTCAATTTTTCGTGTAGGTAGGTAGTGTAGATACTTATACCGCGGAAAAACTACCCGCAATGCGTTTTGCGCAAACGTTTTGTCACTTCGCTACCTAATATGGATAAAAACAAACGCACATTCCAGGAACAGGTCAACGCATGTTACACATAAATACAAATAGCTTGCTGCACGCTACCCGCGCAAGCAAGTTAAGTAGGTATGGACGTTTCGGTTGGAATTTAGTCAACTAGGTATGTTGATAGTTAAGACAAAATAAGTTACTTAGGTACCTACTTAGGTATGAATTTAGTAGGTATGCGCAAAGGAGTAAACTTATGAGGAATTCTGTTACAAAAGTTTACGTTTTTGTTAGATAGTTCAAGTACTTAAACTAAAACCCAAATCGATCGTACCTACCTCGTAAAGAATGTACTTAAGTAGGCATGACTGTGCAATAATTACAAAATAGATTGAAAACTGTAAGAACAGTGTAGTAATACAATGATAAGTACGTAATAATGAATGGAACTGTATGTAGGTAAGTATACCTATTCTTTAATTAGGTTACTCGGAAACAGAGAATCCGGCTCGTTAGAGACCAAATTGTTTGGCCGGGGAACTTTATGTTTGCCAGACTACAGAGAATACATCAACAATCCGAATGCAAAAATTCCCACGTACCTTTCAACTCCGAACTTGCTTCTTGCCGTGCTGGACGCTGGCCGTCGATACTCTTTGCGGGGGAGGCAGCTTTCCACCATCAAAACGATCCACAAAAACAGAGTCCATGCACTTGCACATGCAATACGTCGGAAGGTATAACTTTAATCACGGACGAATAGTCTAGATAAAGTGTTAACAAACGGTAGCCGGTAGAACAACGAGCGGCGTTACCGGTCCGTCGGCGTTCGAATTAACACACACACACACACACACACATACTCGTCCTAGACAGCGCTTCGCTCGGCGCCTGCCCCCCCCCCCCCCCGTTCGTCACGGGGCTTTTTGGCGCGTTTCGTTGTTTCGAGGCTTGCGGAAATAAACACATTCAAAGTATAAAAGTAAAACCTATAATCTGGCTCAAACAGGTGCAACGCACACAATCGGCTTCAGTCGTAATCCGAGTTGCGTTGATGTAACACGTGCGTGTTCTTTATCAAATATTATTCGGAATTCGCAGCAAAAATGCATTCGCGTTTTCTTTTATAAGGTGCACAAATAGCTCAAGAACCAAAAATAAGTTCCACGGCATTACTTTTCACTCGTAAGATTGTTATAACATAATTTTCTTTAAAAATCGACTGATTGATATTGTTTGTAAATCGCCATTTGCAGAAAGGGACAGAAATATACAGAATATGTATATAAGTACGCTAAGTATACGTGATCAGCTGCGCTACTCCGTAAAATTTCGGCACATGGCACGGCATTGGCGCCAGTTGATTTTGATATGCGCCGGCGGTAAGTCCAAATGACAGATGCTTTGACAGGCGCCAATTGAAAATTTCGGATATGGAGTTATGCGCCGGTAATTTTGCCGGCTGAATAAATAATAATAAACCTACCAAGAACTTAAAGACGTGAAAGGGGCCATTTGTGGTTGAAATTAGCGTTCTGAACGTTTTCGATCAGCGTTCGTTTTGCAAGTTTCGATGACATGTTGACATAGTTTGTCTGAGATTGTTCAATATTCGCTGAGAACAGTTGTGTCGCTCGTGACCGCGTGATCTAGTGTAAAGTGCAATTCAACATAAAAGTGCGTGGCGCGATGACCCAGTTATTGCGCAATGCTTGCGCTGAAGGCGAATTATATTGGTAAGGCGAAGTTCACACTCGCTTTAATATTGTAAGAAGATTGGGGAAAAAATGGGTTCCCCGAAGGAAATCAAAATAGATATAACAACAGAAATCGAACGTCTGTTGTACGATACTATATGCGAAGAACGAGCTGAGCATGAAAAATTGCAAGGCCTAGTTAAGGACTTAAAAAGTCAAATAGAGATTCTTCAGCAACAGCTGAAATGTCTTGCGGAGACTAAAACATCGGAGCCTGCAGCTGCAACAATGGAGATTTCTTCCCCACACGCTCAATATAGCACGGACGAAGAAGTTCTAGCTCGAGAAACTGAGTGGATTCGAACAAAAACAAGAAAAAAAAGAAAAATGAACAGCTCACCCACTCTAGACAAAACTAGCAATGACGAGCAAATCATTAATGATAAAATTAAAACAAAACCGTTGCCGCCACCCATTATAGTGGATGGCATTAAGGATTATCAAGGATTCTTTGACATTTTGACAGAAAATCAGACAGTGGACACGTTCACTATGAAAATGATGAACGGTGATACTGTCAAAGTGAATGCCGCAAATGATAAATCTTACAGAGCAATAACTAAAGCATTCACTCACAATAATTGTCTCTGGAACTCGTACGAAAACAAGCAAGAGAGACCTATAAGAGTCATGGTAAAAAAATTGCACTCTACTTGCAAACCTCAGAGAATCATAGAAGACCTTAAGAATAAAGGATATAAAATTATAGAAGTAGTTAACAAATTGAGTTGGAAAACTAAAGAGCCGCTCAATATGTTCATGCTGACCTTCGAAAATGATGAGGAAATAAATAAAGTCTACAGTATTTCAGCTGTGTTGGGGTACAAAGTAGAAATTCAGCCAATAAAAACCACAAAATTGGTCCCACAGTGTAAAAAATGCCAGGCTTATGGACATACGCAAAAGTACTGCTCCAAAGAACCTAGATGCGTAAAATGCACGGGTAAACATGATACTAGATATATAGAGATATATAGAGTTTCTTGGTGCTCTCTTCTCTAACGGGCGAATTTCCGAAGCACCAGTAGAGTCAGAAGGGTATTTCCTTTTCCAGTGTGAGATTTAACTCTGTTGGCACATGAAAGGGAAATTTCCTTTTCAAACTCAAAGAATACTTAGTTTATCTAAATTTGGATTGATTTTATCTTTTTATAATATTTTATGTAAATCTCTTTGTTCAGGAGATGTTAATTTTGACTTGTAAAAGTGCTATTATTTTTGCCTATTTACAATAAAATACTTTGACTTTGACTTTGACTTTACTAAGGACTGTAAAAAGCCAAGAGACGAGAAACCAAAAGGCGTCCACTGTGGATCTCCAAATCCAGCTAACTATAGGGGATGTGCGATAGCCAAAGAAATCCAGCAAATACGTAATAAAAAATCGAACCCAAAAATAGTAGTACCGCAACAAAACGTACCTAGTGTAAGACAAGGTGGCTATAGCAAAAATGAAACAAACATTAGAAAAACAACAGGTAAGAACATATCTTTTGCCCAAGCTGCTGCTAAGGGCACATCACGGGTGCCTCTGCCTGATAAGATTGTTTTAAGTGACAATAAGCTAGATGATATCTTGAAGTTCATGGCATCATTCGACGAAAGATTGAAGAAAATTGAAAATAGCACTAAATCGCCTACATCCAAGACGGAAAAATGAATCACACACTTAAAGTTATGACATGGAACTCGAATGGACTACAAAAACATCAAAATGAATTACAGGTTGTCCTAGATATAGAAAACGTGGACGTGTGTCTAATATCCGAAACGCACTTCACGAAACAATGTTATGTAACGTTTAAAGGATACAAAATTTATCATGCACTACACCCAGATAATACTGCAAGAGATGGTAGCGCCGTCATTGTAAAAGAAAACCTTGATCACTACGAGGAAACTAAATACGAAGAGAAAAATTTCAAGCTGTGGCGATATGTCTCAAAAATAAGAGATATCCTATAACAATCTCAGCCATCTACTGTCCACCTCGGTATGCGATAAAAAAAGAACAGTATCTCAGCTTTATAGAGCGCTTTGGTAATAGATTTGTCTTAGGAGGTGACTTCAATACTAAGAACATGTATTGGGGCTCAAGATTAACCACTACTAAAGGCAAAGAGTTATACAATGCTATAAAAGAGTTAAAATGTGATGTTTCGTCTACTGGAAAGCCCACTTACTGGCCGACTGCTCCAAATCAAATTCCTGACCTTTTAGATTTTTTCATAACGAAAAATGTATCATCTTGTTATTTAAAAACAGAACAAAACTATGATATGAATTCAGATCAGTCTGCAATATATTTATTAATAAGCATGAACATCTTATATAAGGAAAAAACTCTGACCCTAGTTAATAAGTCTACAGATTGGGAGAGCTTCAAGATAGACCTAGATTTTTGTATAGATCTCAAGGTTCCACTCAAAACACCAGAACACTTGAACATAGAAATAAAAAAGTTCGTTGAGAACATCCAACAAATAGCTTGGAAAAATACACCAAACGCATATAAGAAGACCAAAGGAAACACGTACCCCATAAGGATCATAGAACTTAGAAAAGAGAAAGCAAAGGAAAATATGGCATCAATCCAGATGTCCTGAAGACAAAATAAAGCTTAATAATTTAACAAAAAAGGTTAACAGACTAATCCGGGATTTTAACGATGACTCCAATAATAAGTATCTTGAAAATATAACTAGTGACCGCAGTACAGATTACTCTTTATGGAAAGCTACGAAGAACTTAAAGAGGCCAATTACTCATGTACCACCTATTAAAGATGAACATGGAAAATGGGCAGTTAGCAATGAGCAAAAGGCTAAACGGTTTGCAGAGCACTTAGAAACCATCTTTCAACTAAATGAGGGTGAAGCAAATGAAGCTCTGACTTTGGAAGATACTATGCCACACAATAATGAAAGTGATATCAAACTAGTTACTGTTAACGCGTAAGCGACGCGTATGTGTGCACGCTCCCGCTCACATACACAGCGATCTGTGGAGCACACCGCGCCGGCGACGCGCGGGGTTCTCAACCCCCAGTCTTCAATACGACCACCATCAAGGTACGTGAAATAAAAGTGTGCTTAACTAAAAATATCAGTTAGCAGTGATTATACATTTTACGGTGATAATAAATCGCGGACCACTTGTTGTGACTTACGCGCGATCATAATTTGGACCTTTGAGCCTGATTCGAGCAGCGAAAAACAGCAAGATCGGAAAAGTTACGGCAAGGGCGGCCATCGAACATTCCGCGACAAGAGTGCGCCATTATAAAGTCTGTCTAAACTATTTGTGATTTGCGACGATAAAAAACAAGATACCTATATTCAAGATTGGATTCAAGAAACAGCATACCTACCAAGAAAAGGGGATTGCAGTATCGTTTGCGTGAGTTCGTTCCAATTTTAACTGCGTAGTTCAACCATTTGTTTAAATTAAATACCTAGATGCCCATTCCATTTTTGATTTCATTTATTTTCACATACATTTTGTAAATGTATGTGGCTAAGTTTATATGGTCTACTAGATGAATTCATCAGTTCAAACCAATAATCAATATTTACGTGAATACCTACTTTTCTAGTTTCTCTCGAAATTCCAGTACCTACCTACATTCAACGCGCGGGCAAACTTGGCCGGTCGCGGCGCGGGCGCTACGATCGCGCAGCGATCGAACGTGCCGTACCGAAATCGCTTGAAACCACCTCGCTTCGTGCGCTTCACGCTGTCAGTGCTGCCACTTGACAGTTGACAGGCGTCATCCATCTCAAGTCTCAAGTTCATACAAACAAAATTTACGTATCGTTTCACGTTCCATGTTTTCTTTTGATATCTATGTTTATTTCTTTCACTTTCAGCTGATCAGTATTGAATTCAATTGATCATTTTAGCAATTTATTTATTACAGTCCATTCATAAGTCATTTTAGAGTGTAAAGTGCTGTGTATCAAAGTTCATAAGTGCCTACCTAAGTATCTAGTGACCACATACTATAAATTCACTAATAACTAGATTATATCAGATTCTAGTTCATCATGGAATCGCTCAAATCATTAAAGAAAACCAGAGCATCCCATAAGGCTAAGCTTACAATTTTCAAGGCATATCTTGACCCACTTTTGCAGTGCAGCAAGCTAGATAGCTTGCAAAATCACGAGTTAAATACGCGATTAAGTAAAATACAACAAATGTACGATGACTATGATTCAAATCAAACTCAAATAGAAAATGTGACGGAAATTCCAGACGAGGAGTTCATTGAGCGGCAAGGCTTTGAGGAACAGTTCTTCAGTGCGGTGGCCGCCGCACAGGAACTGCTGACTCGGAATGCGGCCGCAGATGCCGCCGCAGCAGGGCAGGACTTTGCGTCGGTGGCAGGTTCGCATGTTGTCGCACAACCAGGTAGACCAAACTTGAAATTACCTACAATCAACCTCCCTACCTTTACTGGTCGCTATCAGGAATGGCTAGAATTTCATGATACCTACACATCAATCATACACACAAACACATCTATACCAGATATTCATAAATTTCACTACTTACGTGCATCATTGAAGGAAAGTGCAGCACTGGTTATTCAATCTTTAGACTTTTCTTCAGAGAATTACAAGATTGCTTGGGAGCTGGTGTGTAACCGCTATCACAATAACCGTATTTTAATAAACAATCACGTTCAGGATTTGTTCAACATTGAAACAATTCCCAAGGAATCTTCCAAAGCCTTGCGCAACATTATAGATGTTGTTAATAAAAATCT
This sequence comes from Alsophila aescularia, assembly GCA_946251855.1. Classification (NCBI taxonomy): domain Eukaryota; kingdom Metazoa; phylum Arthropoda; class Insecta; order Lepidoptera; family Geometridae; genus Alsophila; species Alsophila aescularia. The sequence goes on from OX276378.1 coordinate 66,596,919, forward strand.
GAGATCTTTAAAAACATTAAATATCCCCACGGAACACTGGGATATTTTAATAATACACATAATTTCAAACAAGTTGGACTCGGCCACCATTCGTGACTGGGAATCGCAGCGTAATGCAACCAAGGATGTTCCAACATTACATGATTTAAATGATTTTCTAAAAAATCGCGCTGATTTGTTAGAAACTATGGAGGCAACACAACGAGAGCCAGTACGCAGATATAGTGACATAACGCATATACGACCAAAAACATTTATTGCTAACCAAACTTTACCAAAACAGACACAATTCTCTTGCCCTATGTGCAAAAACAATCACTCCATATACAATTGCAATAAATTCAAACTACTCCCAATAGAAAAAAGAATTGAAAGAGTTAGACTATTGAAGCTGTGCACTAATTGTCTGCGTGGGGGGCATGATGAGAAGCGCTGTAAATACGGCTCATGCAAGCTGTGTTAGCGGAGACACAACAGCCTTTTACACTTAGATCACAAAACAAATTCAGAAATCAAATCATCTTCACAAATTGAGTGTGTAGACAAAAAAAAACTTGTAAATTGTGTGTTTTGTGTGTGTGGTGTACTACCTGCAACGCAAGGGCAGGAGCAGAGTGAATCACATGCTCAGTCAGGAAACAGTAGCATTACATTATCAACAACACACAAGAGTCAAGTACTGCTATCCACTGCTATAGTTAACATTGCCGACAGCAATGGTCAGTTACATAAAATACGTGCACTGCTAGACAATGGCAGCACTTCAAGTTTCATTACAGAGAACATACAAAAACAATTGCACATCCCAAGTTATTCTACTTCAATATCTGTTCAGGGATTGAATAATCAATTTTCACAAATAACCAAAAGATGTGACGTCACTATTTCGTCACGCACAAACAGTCACTATACAGCAGACGTTAATTGCTTTGTGGTACCACAAATTACACAATCAATACCTACTAACAAAATCAGTCATGAACTTTTTAACATACCCCCTCACATCCACCTCGCAGACCCAACATTCAATACTCCGTCTGAGGTTCAGATGTTGCTGGGTGCTGATCTGTTCTGGCAGGTGTTATCGAACAACCGCATTGCTCTAGGTAGAAACATGCCAACCTTAGTTGAAACAACACTAGGATGGATACTTTCCGGTTCCATCGGAGTCTAAACTCAAAGTACAAACAGAATACAGTCCATTGCAATTTCATAACCGATACTGAGCTTGAAGCGAAGCTTGATCAGTTCTTTGAGTTAGAGTCCATTAGCACTAATCAACAAACCAAGTCAGTGGTTGAGAATGAGTGTGAGAATATTTTCAATAAAACTACTGTGCGTCAATCAGATGGCAGATTCATAGTAACCATACCATTAAAGGAATCTACTGAAGCTTTAGGTGATTCAAGGGAGCAAGCTTTAGTTCGATTTCTAGCGCTAGAGCGTAAATTTGAGAGGAATCCTACATTCAAACAAAACTACATACAGTTTATGCATGAATATTTGAGCCTAGGTCACATGTCAGAAAACAATGACACAACAAACACAGAACCCTATTACATATTTCCACATCACGGCATAGAGAAATTAGATAACCTCAGTACAAAACAGAGAACGGTATTTGACGGATCATCGGTCAAGCCAGGCACAGGGAAATCTTTCAACGAAATTCAGCATGTAGGTCCTACTTTACAAGATGATTTAATAAGCATATTAATTCGATTCCGTCAACATAAATTTGTTGTAACTGCAGACATTGAAAAGATGTATAGACAAATTCTAGTAAATGAAAATCAGCGCAACTTACAACAAATTTTCTGGCGTGCAGATCCAAGTCAAAAAATTAAGCAATATAAATTAAACACAGTAACATACGGAACCGCTTCCGCCCCATATCTAGCATTTAGATGTCTCATTCAACTTGGTCGTGATTGCGCTGACAAAAATGTAAGTGAAGCTATTCTTTCAGACTTTTATGCTGATGACTTTGTGAGCGGTCACAATGATGAGCCAACATTAATACAAACCTGCAAGGGTGTCATTCACGAGTTGGAAGGGGCTCAGTTTAATTTGCGCAAGTGGTACTCAAATAACCCAAATATGCTGAATGAAATTGTTGATGAAACCAACAGTGATGATTTGGTGAACTTAAGCAAGCATGAATATACAAAAACCTTAGGCTTACAATGGGCATGCAAAAGAGACACATTATTATTCACATTAAAGCACACAGATTTTCAAAAAACCCAAATAAACAAACGCACTATTCTATCCATGATAGCACAGGTTTTTGACCCCCATGGATTAATAAATCCATGCATGTTACAAGCTAAACTCATATTACAAACTCTCTGGGCAAAAAACATTTCATGGGATGATCCTCTACCACTCGAAATTCAATTTCAGTGGAATTACTTCATTCAACACATAACAGAGTTAAATTATATTGAAATACCACGCAGAGTCCTATGCGATAATTCTATTAGAGTTGAGCTTCATACCTACAGTGATGCATCAATCAGGGCTTACTCAGCATGTACATATGTAAGATCAATCACAAATACTGGTGCAGTAACTGTCCGTTTATTACTCGCTAAAAGTAGGGTCGCCCCACTTAAGCAAAAATTAACCATACCAAGGCTGGAGCTTTGTGGGGCTCTTTTAGCTACACAATTAGCCAAGAAGGTGAACATTTCATTACGCCTCAATATTGATTCACAATTTTTCTGGTGCGATTCAACCATTGTACTGGGTTGGATTAAAACATGCAGTAAACAAAGACTCAAACAGTTTGTTTACAATAGAATCACGGAAATTACAAATTACTCTGAACCTTCTTCGTGGAATTATTGTCCTACAGGCTTAAACCCTGCTGATATAGGGTCCAGGGGGTAAAATGCGTTACAGCTAAGACAATCACATTTGTGGTGGGAGGGACCTCAGTACTTACACCACCAAGAAATTCAAATGCCCATACAACCTCAAAATATGCATATTGATAACTTACCCGAAGTCAAGTTTCAATGTCTGGTATCAGCAAGCGAATCTGACAATGATTTTACAAACAGATATTCAGATTTCCGTAAATTACAACACATTACAGCTTATGTAAAACGATTTGTTAATAGTTGCAAAAACCCAAACAGTAAATTCACAGGTCCGCTGATGATATCAGAACTTGACTTCGCTACAAAAACGCTTTGCAGAATAGTACAAAGGGAAATTTTTGGTAAACAATATTCACTTTTCAAAAACAATCGTTCCCTCTCTTCAAAAGACAAGCTTTTAAGTTTGAATCCTTTTCTTAGTGATGAGGAGATTATGAGAGTTGGCGGAAGACTATCAAATAGTAACTACAATTTCAATACAAAGTATCCAATTCTATTACATGCATCACACAACATTACAAGACTACTGGTAGAACACTATCACAAAATTTTGCTACATGCAGGACCACAGCTGTTGCTAGCCACATTACGACATAAGTTCTGGATTATTAATAGTCGCAACCTTGCGAGAAAACCAACACGAAATTGCATTAAATGCTGTAGATTTTCTGGTGTTACTTACCAACCGATGATGGGAAACCTGCCAGAAGAGAGACTCCACGCAGATTATCCATTCTCTAACACAGCTGTGGACTATGCGGGTCCAATACTCATAGCGGACAGAAAGGGTAGAGGTTGCCGACTAAAAAAGGCATACATATGTGTGTTTGTTTGTTTGGCAGTTCGTGCGATACACATTGAACTTGTTACCGACCTGACAACTCAAGGGTTTCTATCAGCCTTAAACAGATTCATAGCCCGCAGAGGAAAGCCTCTCAAAATTTGGTCAGATAATGGCGGATCTTTCGTAGGTACTTCGAATCTGCTTTCCAAATTCCTAAAAGATAATTCTAGTGACATAGTTTCATATTCAGCTGAAAGAGAAATTGAATTCAAATTTTGCCCAGCTTATAGTCCTCATTTCAACGGTTTAGCCGAAGGCTCAGTTAAATCTATAAAGCATCATTTAAAACGAGTCTTATCTATGACTCATCTTGATTATGAAGAGATGAATTCAGTCTTGGTAGAAATAGAGGCTATATTAAACAGTAGGCCCATTACTCCGCTTTCATCAGACAGCTCGGATTTAATTCCCCTTTGCCCTGCGCTGTTTTTAATCGGGCGTCCTCTAACGATGTCGCCTGCTGCCCCGGTTTGTCAGACGACAATCAGCTCACTGAGCAGATACATGAGAACGCAAGCACTAAAAGCTCATTTCTGGAATCACTATTATAAAGAATACATTTCAGAACTTCAAAAAAGGAATAAATGGCGCACAGACAAGGGACAACCACAGATGGGAGATTTAGTCCTTGTCAAAGATGACCACCTGCCCCCAAACCGATGGCTGCTCGGACGAGTCACCGCTGTCTATGCGGGCTCAGACAGTATCAACCGCGTAGCGGATGTCCGCACCACTTCAGGGACCTTGAGGAGAGCCTTCAATAGACTCTGTCCTCTACCATTGTCTTTGGAACGGAACGTTCCAAGGGCGGCACCATGTTAACGTGTAAGCGACGCGTATGTGTGCACGCTCCCGCAAACTTACACAGCGATCTGCGGAGCACACCGCGCCGGCGACGCGCGGGGTTCTCAACCCCCAGTCTTCAATACGACCACCATCAAGGTACGTGAAATAAAAGTGTGCTTAACTAAAAATATCAGTTAGCAGTGATTATACATTTTACGGTGATAATAAATAGCGGACCACTTGTTGTAACTTACGCGCGATCAGTTACACCTAGAGAAATTGTAAGAGAAATTAAACTAAGTATAAACCCACGAAAATGTCCTGGGTATGATTTAATGTCAGGAGAAATACTTCGTAATCTTCCAAGAAAGGCTATAGTGAAGATAACGACCCTTGTTAATGCCACTCTAAGGTTGAAGCATGTACCAGACTTATGGAAATTTGCGGAACTAATCATGATATTAAAACCTGGGAAACCGCCTCATGAAACCACATCATACAGGCCAATCTCTTTGCTCCCCATAATGTCAAAGCTTTTTAAAAAGTTGTTTCTCAAAAGGCTGAAACCAATCATAGATAGCAAAAATTTAATACCAGAGCATCAGTTTGGTTTTTGAGAAAAACATTCGACTATAGATCAAGTGCACAGATTAACAAACATTATAGAAAAAACTCTTGAAGGTAAAAAAGTGTGCACTACAGTATTTCTAGATGTGGCGCAAGCTTTTGATAAAGTGTGACATGAAGGGCTTATACATAAACTGAGAAATATGCTACCAAAACATTTTGCGGATATCTTAGAATCGTATATATCAAATGGAGTAATTAGAATTAGACAAGAAGATGCCTTCTCAGAACTTAAGGAAATAAAAGCTGGAGCACCTCAAGGAAGTGTTTAGGTCCGGTCCTGTACCTGATTTATACTTGTGATATTCCTGAGCTAGAAAATAACACCATCGCTGATGACACTGCTATAATGGCAGTAGGAAGTACCCATCAAGAAGCAGCAGAAAAGGTCCAAACAGCGGTCAATCGAGTATACGACTGGACTAAACAATGGAGGATGAAATTAAACGAATCCAAATCAATTCACATTGACTTCAGCAACAAGAAACAGAAATATTCTCCAGTTTTTATAAATAATAAACAGATTCCATACGAGAATACAGCCAAGTATCTCGGTATGATGCTTGATGCGAAGCTCCGCAGGAAAATGCACGTCAAGAAGAAAAGAGAAGAGTTAGACCTGCGATTCAAAAGAATGTATTGGCTGCTTGGAAGACACTCCACGCTGTCAATACACAATAAACTATTATTATACAAGCAAGTCCTAAAGCCAGTCTGGACTAATGGTATACAGCTTTGGGGCTGCACAAAACAGAGCAATACATTAATTATTCAACGCTTCCAGAACAAGGTACTAAGAGAAATAGTGAATGCACCTTGGTACATAAGAAACAACGATCTCCATCGGGACCTCAAAATAGAGTTCATTGACAAAGTAATTAAAAAGTATGCTGAAGCTCACGACCATAGATGTGAACATTGAGGCAATCCAGCTCCTCGATCACACTGACATAGTTAGAAGACTTAAAAGGACAAAACTGTTTGAGTTAGTGTAGTGTATATTATTATATTAGTATAGTGTAGTGTGTAACAAGTGCTACTTATAAAGTAAACATTAACAGTGTGACTTCACCTTAATAGAGACTATAAGAAAAGTGTTAATGGACACATTCTTAGTATACACAGTGTAAAAGTTTAAGTTATATCCAAATTACTTACTAGCCAAATCGTGGCTAGATTGTAATAAAACTAGGGTGCGTAAGTCTTACGTTCCCTAAGAATAAGAAAAGAAAAAAAAATGACATAGGAAAATTGACTTTATTCCGTCAATAATAGTGTCGTTTTTTATTCAGTTTGGAAAGGATCGGTAGAGTCAAAAGTTGCAAAATTGACAAAAGTGTTGAAAATGTTCAAAAAAAATAGCTTGTTAAAAATGTACATTTCGAAACTGCCCACAACGCCACCTTATCATCTCGAACGCAGGGAATATTGTGAGATAAATAATTATCTAAGTCTAATCTCTAATCATCGTATGGAGATTATGGCGGAACCAGTGTGACCATATTTAGCAGGTTCCTGCGATTTTAGCAGGATTAGACTCTCATTTTAGCTCCTAGCAGGATTTTTAGCTTTTTATTGAAATCTAGCATTATTTAGCAGAATCCAATAATGCATCCAATCATAGCAATAATCTGGCAGGATTTATTGAACGCGTTTCAAAATGCCCCAAAAGTGCACACAGTACGCTCAAGCCTTTATATTTGAGTTTATTGGCTTCTGGAAGCAGCTCTGATGCCAAACTAACAGATACCGAAAATTTCTGAAGACAAATTGAAACGATGAATTTTATTTAATTTAAATGGTAATGGTAATGGTGGTAAATATAAATAATAATGGTAATGGTAATGGTATTGGTAAACCCAACATTGTGAATCTTGCGTGGGCTATTATGATTTTACTAATGCCACACACTTATTGTGAACGAATCATTTCACTGATTAACAATATGAAAATCCGGCTTAGAAATAGGTTCAAAAATAAACATGACGATTCTGGAATTTTGCATTCCAAAAACGCAAAAAGGAAATATATGAGAAAATGGGTGTGTGAATTTCGAGCTGACAAAAATATGTTAAAATTATCTCTTAACTCATCATCATTATACAAAGGATTTGCTAAGGACAGTGATAGTGACGAGTGAATTGTGTTGTAAATAGGAATGAACTGGCCAAGTGCGAGTTGGGCCGCGCGCTAAGGGTTCCTTACCACACTCTTTTATTTTTCTTATTATAATTTTACTTTAGAGTGTGTAATCATGCCAAGTTTGCCTCTTACGCTTGTACTTTCACCGCTTAGAGCAAAGACAAAATACGTAATAAGTACTTTTGTTGTATAGGGATCCCCCTTTTTTATTATTATTATTTCTTAATTAATCCGCCATAACATTACAGTCATATTCTATAAACATTTTAATATACCGTTCAAAAGATCATCGTTATCAGTTCCCGCTGCTGGGACACGGGCCTTCTCTCAGAGAGAGAGTGAATGGGCCATAATCCGTCAGATTGTATAGCGCAACATGATACCATTCGGATACTATTGCTCTCCAAAGATACAGTATCGGTTCAAAAAATACAGTCGTTAAACGGTAGGACGGACAAACAGACAGACAGCGTAGGCTTAAAAATATTATAGTTGACCGTTGACACTCTTTGGGTACGGAACCCTAATAAAAATGACATTCTAATCGTACAAATTGGCATTTTGTCCATATTTTCTAATGTTTAAGCAATATCTGTGAAAGCAGTAATTTAGCATTATTTGAAGAATGTCTAGCAGGTTTTAGCAGTTTTTGTCATTCAGGCTAGCAAATTTGACATTTGAATCTGGTCACACTGGGCGGAACCCTCTCCACACGTGTTCAACTCGTAGTCTGTTTTTTTCGAAAACCAAAATAAACGGACTATTGTGTTGTGTAGTAGTGCGACATGTTCAAGTTGTGTATCTTTGCCATTGTACGTAGGAAATATCTAATCTTTGCTCAAAATAACGGAGTCTCTCTAAAATCTGTCAGACAGATTCAAGAAACGTGCAATCCTTCGGCATTTTCTTTGTCATTGATGCAGTCGCTTTGATAAACTATTGAGTCAAACTGCAGGTAAGAAATCTCAGTGTTCATACTAGTTATTGTTCAATTTGGGGAAGCTAAATAGTAAATCATGTGTTAGACCTTATATTATATATACTTGGTGGTAGCTAAGTATTTACTTATCTCGTTATCTAAACACTAAACAGATTAATTAAACTTTTCAGACAATATACAGCATTCCAGTTGATGCTCAATGATAGTAAGTAAGTGACTCCAGAGAAAAATATACTTACATTACTTTTAAAGAAGCTGTTGGCTGATATTAAAGACACACAGTGAAGAGTCAGCGGTATTCATGGCTGCCTTAGCAGCAACCGAGGAGGCAATGTGGTTAAAAAGTTTAAAAGACATTGGTACAATCAAACAAAACAGTTATCCAGTTAATATTAAAGTGATGAAAAATGTAGACTATCATAAACTTTGCAAACATATAAAAGTGAAGCGTAATTTTGTTACTGAGATATAATGAAAAGCAAATTGATTTAAAATTTGTACCGATGAATGAGTGCGATATGTTAACATAACCCCATTCAAGAGCTAAATCAATATTTCAATTGACAATTTGAGTATTAAAATCTTTATTTCAGTAGTTAACCTACTAATTAATCATAAAGTACATGTCATAGTAATAATTGAATGTATTTCTTTGTGAGTTTATGTAAATGATGATTTTTGTTTAATTATTTTTGGTCACTTTCATGTTTGTTTGTTGTTTGTGGCCTCTACTGTCAGAGTTTGTCAGGCCGCCCGAGGGCCTCTGACAAGGTTTAACGACTGCTATTAATCAATAACAGCCGACAGCATAACGTGCCCTACGAAGCAGGAAGTTTTTTTTTACATAGATTTTAGAATTTACTAGATTCACTGTTTTTTTTTTTTTTTTTTTTCCTACCTGTATGTATTTGCCCCTTATTTATATTAGTAGCGTCAACATAATAGATACATTTCATCATGTTCCTGATATTTCTTCACATGTTTATTTTGTCTATTCTACACCCACTGTTATGTTAATTATTATTAATAGGTTTCCTAAAGATGAACTGTGGAAACATAAGTGGCTACTACTTGTCAGAAGACAGAGGGAAGAGCACTGATCTCTATGTACAGGCTCTACCGTACTTTCGTTTGTGCCTATTCAAAGCGCCCCACTGAGCGTACAAGAGTACAAAAAAAGTAAATACGTTAACTACTTACGTACGTAGTAAATTCGTTAGTTCCGTGGACGCTCACTACTGCCAAAGTACTGCTATCAGCGCCAACAGCGCCAAAATGGCGATAATCAAATGCACTAATTGCGACGTTCGTCAATAGTCTGTCTAGAGTACTAGTAATATGCAATTGTCTATGGGGAAGAGCCAGATTGATTACTCAACAATAACAGTTGATTATGTTCAATACACTTCAAATCAGAAGATATGTATACAACTCACAAAGGATATAGGAAGATATTAAAAATTACGTGATATGTACTTACCCATATTAAAGAGCATATTAGAATAATATAAGAATATTAGAAGAATATAAGAGCACCTTATTGGCATACCTAAACTGCCACAAATAAAAAAAAAAGACATGGCCATTAGTGATACTAGTCGTGTCAATCGACAGGAAAAAATATAGTAAGTATAAAGTGTAATAAAAAACTGCCTAAGTGATATATTTGCCGAGATATTTGGATATAAAAATATTTTTTCGTCTTTTACATTCGTTAGGAACATAAAGTTGCAATATTGTTTTTCAGTCTTGGTCAGGGAGGGATGAGGTGTCTGATGAAATTAATGTCACAGACAACTAATCTAACTTGCGCCATCGCATAATTGCACCACAAATTAATACTGTCGTGAAGTTGGACGAAAAATAAACCCAAATATGTCATAAAGTATATCAGGTTTTTTTTATAGCACACTTTTTGTTTCTTATAATTTTCCCTATCGATTGACACTAGTTTCATTTACGGCCAAGCAATCGAGTTTTTTTTTCAGATGTTCAACATAGTCTTATCAGCAGTCCGAGCGTGATTGAGTAACATATAAACAATTTTTTTTAAATGGTATTTAATTGGACGATAAAATGTTCAAATGTTGTTACTCAAGCATATACTAACAGCGGGTATAATTAGGTACGGGGCATGCCCCGTGCACCCACTGGCTTCACCCACTGGTGGGTGCACGGGTAATTCGCATTTACCCCTCCACCCACTGCACTAGAGTTGGAAACTAATAAAGAAATAATCGAAATATATGAAGAAAAAAAACAACATGTATTACGAGTATAATTAGGTAGTAAGACATTTTAAAGTGACAAATGTAAAAATAATCGACATTTACCTACTACAAAAAACTTAACAAATAGTATTTTTTATAATACGAAACTTAACAAATAGTATTTTTTATAACAATGGTGATCAAAACCGCGGTAGAAGCTAATATAATTTTATTACATTGTTTATTTGCTGACGGTTCCTATACATTACTTTTTGTTTACAGACTAAGACAAACTTATCCGATACCCGAATCTTATTTGGTTCGAGAATTAATGTTGTTATCTCTTTTCCGCTACTGTCTGCGTCTGTCTCTCTATCTTTGTTGTTTGTGCATGAAGTGTACACAATGTAAATTTAGCTGTGTGGGTGTGTTTTCCTGTAGTTGTATCTAGTCTGGGTGTAGTTTTCATGAAGTTCTAGGTTGCCCCGTACTCCTTTGTTTAATAGGGTCGATGGTGGTAAATAAATAATTTAACTGGCAATTTTTACGTTATTGCCTAAATACCATCTACCTATAATATGGTCAGGTAGCACACTTACCAAAATTTAGCTCACCTGGTGGGGGTCCTGCAAGCGTTGCTGATAGGCCAGCTTACAGTATCTCTGTGCATGATCTTCTGCTATCGACGTGTCCATGAAGGTGAAGGTGTGCTGTTGATGAACATTCACGAGTGCTCCTACTTGTTCTTGATTAGTGACAGAAGTCCGTCGACTTCTATATTCTTCTGCTACGCTACCTCCACCGTGTAGGTACCTACTTCATAATGTTGTTCGCTGAGCGTCGGTCCCTGCCTGGTAGAAGGGACCGACGCTCAGAACAACTCCCTAGAACCGCCTCGCGACAATATTAGCACATAAATTATTATTGGGTTAAAATAATAATCTGTGTACACTTGTTTTCAATTAAAAAAAGGCTTAAATTATACTCGTAATTAGAAACGTATTTCGAGCAGTACAAGTAAGCATACGGCTTAGTGATACAATCAAAGCTTTAATAATAAAACGTATCGGCCATGTGGAAGAAATCCATTACTTGAATAATGTTATTCCCAAAATTCAATTAAATAAGTTTATTGATGTTCTATAATTCAAACGTAGTGAGCTGTTTACCTCTTGGGAATAGTATAGTAGTGGGAATTGAGCAATGGAGCGAAGCGTGTTAGGAATTAAGAGGATCGACACAGTTCCGACCTCCACAATTCGCTCAAAAACAGGAATCGCTGATGTGGGGAATAAGACTGCTAGGCTAAAATGGGAGTGGGCGGGACATGTTAGCCAAACGCACCCAGATCGCTGGGCAAGAGTCGTCACGCCATGGGTGCCTGATCAGTGGTGTCGACGACAAGGCAGACCCAGGAAGCAATGGCGTGATGACCTCGATGCCTTCCAAGAGTGATGATCAGAGTTTACAGGGGACCCGGATATCTGGAAGGAAATGGGGGAGACCTTTGCCCAGCAGTGGGAAAACATAGGCAAAAAAGAAACTCTTCTGTAGCATGCTGCTGTAACTACTGAGTTTTCTCGTTAACTCCGTTCATTTGTATATTATATGAAAAGTAGAAAGCTATTGTATCGGGCATCATGAAGGCATTTGGCAAGTTCTCCAAGCCAACATTGAATGACGAACATTGTCTTTAGAAATGCACAAGTTTTGTCCGTCGTTTCACTTTTTTTCAACACACATCCGGTGCCGAGTCGAAGATGTCTAAGTCTGCCTTAAGGCCTCCTCACACCTAAGAAAAATCAGCTCGCTTACTCCTTGACATTCGCTAGTGATGTGGTACATCTGAACCTAATTAATAGGTGAAAAGTAGATGCAAGAACACGTTTTTAATTTAAAAACTCATGTAAATACCTGAGTTTTTAAATTAAAAACGGATGCGGATTGAAAATAAATTTTAATACGTTGCAATATGGTATAATATTCCATCTGACTTATTTGGCTTGTTTTGCACTAAGTTTCTACATATTTTTGATAAATAGAAAAATAAATTTTATCTCGTGGTAATACAGTTCATTGTCAATTATTTGATACCTCATATAGTGAAATAAAATCTGAGAAAATTTTCAAAGCCACTTCTCTTTGCTGGCTTATGAGATTTTCCATTAAAAAAAGATCTTATAACAGTACTTTAAAGCATATTTTTTAATAGCACAAATACATTATTATTCAGGACAGAAGTTAGCAATTTCTTTGATATACATTGATTTATTTGTGTTATTCGTTCAATAAATCAAAAGCACGAGGCCCGTAATGTTTATGTTAGTTAATTGAAAATAGCGTCAGTTAAGTCAACAATATGTATCATATACATCACGCGACATCTAGAACGATTTTATATGATTCATTATAGAAATTAAGCAATAAAAACGGAAACATTTGCTAAATACCGACCTTAGTTAATAGGAAAAATCACAAAGATAAATAAATCCTATACTATGGTAATACAGTATATTATCAATTGTTTAATACCATAACAAGTAAAAACCAAATTGCAAAATTTTAGATCGATTTTCTAAGCCGCACTTACTGATATTTCCCATTAGAAAATAGATCTTATTAGTATACTAGCAAAGCATATTTTCAAAATAGCACAAAAGCAGTAATTTTTAGGTCGAATTTAGCAATTTCTTCGGCATGCATTGTTCTTTTTGTTTAATCCGTTCATAAAATTATCAGTACGAGGCGCGCAATGTTTACGTTAGTTCATTGAAAATAGCGTAAGTTTCAACAACATGTATCATATACATCACGCGATATCTAGACCTATTTTATGTAAGTCATTACAAAAAGCAATCCTTGAAACTTCACGTATTTGCTAAGATGCTAAGATCCTTCCTAGGTTTGACGTTTAAAAATCTTAAAGAAAAATAAATCTGTCTTATACAGTTTATTCTCAATTGTTTAACACCACAAAAAGTAAAATCTTAATTATGAAATTTTAGATCGATTTTCTTAGGCGCACTTACTGATATTTCTCATTAGAAAATAGATCTTATTAGTATATTATCAAAGCATATTTTTTAATAGCACCAAATTTCCAAAAACTAGGTTGCAGTTAGCCGATTGTCAGATATACATCGATTCTTTTCTTAAATCCTCAAAAATTATTAGCACGAGGGGAGTAATGTTTATTTGGCAAAATTCAAATTGACACCGATATTTTATAATCTACTGTTCCATTGCGCTATTAATATATTATATTATGTGTAAATGTCTTTCACAAGCTACTTAATTTAAGTAGCTTGTGAAAGACATTTAATAAATCGAGCAATGGAAAATGTGGATAACTTATCTACGTCAATACTTTGACATAAGTAAGTAAACGCCCATTTTATGTCATCAAGCTCCGCCTTCAAATATTTTGAATTACGCTTAATGGCCGTGACGCTCCGCCTTTCTTATAGTTTTGAGCCAATCATACCAAATGAAACCTTATGGGAAGTCTTAATTGATATAATTGGCTCAACGTCATCGACACATACAAACAACACATGGAAAAATAAATCTTATACGGTGATACAGTTTATTATCTATCATTTCATACCAAATTAGGTGAAATCAAATTTTGGAAAATATTCGCATCCACTTTCTCAAATAAAATACCGTCATTTGTCATTCAAAAAAATAACTTATTACAGTTCATTAAATCACAATTTTCAAATAGCACAAATAAATGGATAATTTTAAATATTTTGCAAAGAAAACCTACAAAACCTTGCAGACGAACGGCACTTATTGATGTCAACTGCAACCAGCATCAGTTGGAGTGACGGCAATAGGATGTTAACTTATTTAAAGATAAACAATAATAAGCTACATATTCTTCTACACTAATCAACTTCTCCACATATATTTTAAAGGGGAAAAATTTGATTGCTTGTATGTTTGTTTGTTGGTTTTAATGGATAAACTCTAAATATCCTAAACTGATTTTAAAACTCTTGCATTTATAAAAAGCTTCATTACCAGTGAGTAACATGGGCGTCATTTCATTATTAAAAAAATTGGAGATTTCTACGAAAATTGCAATAATGTAACTCAAGGTATCAAAACTATGCAAATATGATGATTACTTGCTGTATAAGGAACGTAATGACATGTTGCCGTGGAAAATAAATAATAACAAGTCTGTGAAGTACGTGAGCAGGGAATAGTCTTTCGTTCAAAATCACTACTGCAAATGATCTTGAATTACACTCATTGCTGTTATTTTTAGAAATTACGACATATAAATGCTAAAAGTGAGAAAATACCACGGTGTGAGCGCTTACTATGTAAAACCGGGGCGAGTCACTAGTAAACCTATAAAACAGAACCGTGATGTACCTGATGACTGACTTACTGACTGACAGACAACGCAGAGTCTAAACCGATGGATCTAGAGATTTGAAATTTGGAGGACATATTTTCTGAGTATCCAAGAGGTGTACTACCAGCTCTATGATGTACCTAATATTATTTTTTGTCAAAAGACGGAGTTTAAGGGGGCAGGACACACAGAGGATAATCAGAAAAATATATGTTTTTGTGATCTTTAATTCGGTATAACTCACGATTTGTGACTAGACAGAGCACCAACCGCTTTTATATTATTAAATTATGATGATGACACTTTGTAAATATAGTCTTAAACAAGTGCTGCACAAAAACTTTGGTATAAAAAAAATGACTTCAATTGGATTAACTAATAACTAAAATTACTGATCTAATTTTGATTCAATGTAAACATTACTATACTGGAGGTCTTGTTTCTCAAGTAAAAACCATCATCTAATTCGGTTCATAAATCCTTACATATAAGAGAACATAAACTATAAAACAAATAGGTTTTCTAATTAAAAAACTGAACCAATTTTGATGAAGTTTATATGGGACTACACTACTACCCTTTTGCATATAACAACAACCAAATCAAAAATCCAAATCGGTTTTGAAATCCCAAAGAGGCAATATAAACACAAAATTAAATGGATTTACTAAAAAATAATAAAAAAAATGTCGAACAACTACTGAACCAATTTTGATAAAATTTATATGAAATCACTTGGAGAGTTACCCTTTCAAACAAAGGAATAATTTTTATTGTCGGTATGCAATTGACGGATAAATCGGTGTACATATATAAAAAAAAAACATATACGGTCTCTTTTTGATTCGTCGATTTTATAATCGACGTGTTTAATAATATTTGAAAATTCATCTTTAAAGCGGTGAACGGGGATGGCATAGTTTATATGAAGAAACATTAGGTATTTGTTGAAAGTAGACTCCGGATTTAAATGAAATTTGATTAATATATATTGCAAGGAATATCACGTTATGAGGCGGAACCTAGCAGCTGGTGGTAAGATGGCGGGAGTAAAACGCCACTATTCCGTCGGCAGTCGAAGGTGTTCAATTATCTCCTAATTGCGTTTCTTAAATTCCCCTTATTTAATTTCTAAAAGTATTTCATGTGTATTATTTTGTGAAGTATAATTGACCGAGCGAGCGCAAAGTGCGAGCGAAGCATCGTTTCAGCTTGGGTATAAATGCCTTCGTATGTCTGTCCGGATCTCTGTTCTCCTCAACAGGTCGCATTTCTCAATCGATCTAGATGAAACTTGGAATACCGGTTTGATGAGTTTTTAGAATTATTTAAAATATTTAGCATTTTTTATTTATTTCCCCCCAAAAAAAAGCAAAATAGGAGCTAATGAATATCTTCTTATATGATCCGATTTCGATGGTCCTTTTTTATTTGAAAGATAGAACTTTAATTTTGGTCTCATAAAAAAATGATAAAGATATGATAAGTAGTAGCAGAAGAGCTCCTCAAAATGAAGTAAATTGCTCATTTTTAGGTTTCTACCAGTGGAATCAGCCCTTTACCTACTAGGTAGGGATTGATGGAGCACCTTGGTTATAATGTTAGTTTAACAATTAGGTAACTAGATGGTGCTACTGTGCACCCTTAGATCGATTGAAAAAAAGTTTGTGTACGCGAGGTTTACAGCTCACAGAGCCACTTGTATAAAATTGTGTGTGATCGTGTATACTTTTTCATAAACTGGCATCTGGTTGCTAATAACATAATTTACTAGCTTTTGCCCGTAACTTTGTCAACGCGGACTACGGTTTATCGTAAAAAAAGCATCCTATGTTCATCTAGGATGTTAAAAACCAATGCAAAAGTGTAGCACCAACGAACGCTCTTGTTTTTTTTGACAGACTTGTCATTTTTGCGTTTCCATGGCAATCGTTTTTTACAGCGAGTAATCTACATTTTCCAGTTTCCCCTGGAAACTTATCATTTTCTGGGATAAAAAATATTCTATGTTGGTCTCTTTATTGTACAGAATTTATTTACAAAGGTTCATCTAATTGGATCGGCTGCTTTAGCGTTAAAAATCCCCCAACAAAAAACCAAACAAACAAAGATACAACGTTTCACAGAAATATTTAGAAAAGCCTAGCCATAAAGGGGCTGTAGTGGGTCGCTAGTCGCTACGGCGTTCTCGCTATCGATATGGTGTCATAGTGCAACTGAGATACGGGCGGTGCACATAATTTTTATGCATATAAATATTAATATATATATATATATATATATATATATATATATATATATATATATATATATATATATATTTATTAATATTTATATATATATATATTAATATTTATAAATATTATATATATAATAAATAAATATAAATAAAATAAAATAATAAATAATATATATATATATATATATTAATATGAACAAACAAACAAACACCTTCACTTTTTCACTTTTATATATGAAGGTGTTTGTTTGTTTATTTGGCGAGTTTTAACGCTATGGATTTTGATGAAATTTGGAATGGAGATAGCTTTATACCCTGGAATAACACATATGATACTTTTTATGCCGAAAAATAACAAAAAAAGAAAACTGGAAAATTTCGATTACTTGCTGTAAGGAACGGTTGCCATGGAAACAAATAAAAAGTCTGTCAAAAAGCATAAACAGCGTTGGTGGCAAAGAGAATACAATACGTAGGTGGTTTTCTTTTCCATTGTTTTTCAATATCCTACATGAACACAGGATGCTTTTTTCGCGATTAATTGTATCCCATGCAGACGACGTCGCGGGCGGGTCGCTAGTTTTAAAATATTTCCAGACACGCGAAGAGTTCGTGGTTTGCCCATCAACTCGCAGCTACTCTGTCGAGGGCATTGTGCCATTCGTCTGAAAGAGCCCTGTGGCATCATCAAGGTCGAATTAAGTCGGACCATGTTTTCTTCACATTGCCACTGCCACTTACTTGGTGTCTAAAGATACTTGTACACTACGTTATTATTGTGTAATATTAGTTATTTTATCTAACAACATGTTATTATGGACTTTGTGTCGTACAAGATAGAGAGATAAATAATATTTATTGTAAACCAGTTTCCAAAAAAATACTACAAATAGGAACAATCTTATAACTAAAGTACAACGGGCGGACTTATCGCTAAAAGCGATCTCTTCCAGTCAACATTTCGATGAAAAGAAATAATTGAGTGAGTGAGACAAGCAACAGCCCTATAGGTGAACAGATAGTGAGCATGCCCCAGGATGATTAGGACAATGATGAAATGAAACTGAATTTGTTGTAGTTATATTACTTAGATGATGTTGCTATAATAATTACTATCATCATCATCATCATCATCATCAATGTCAGCTTCATCCTCCCAATGCAGGGCATAAACCTTCTCCCTCTGACACTATCATCTCTGCTTTCAGACAATCTTTGCCAAGGTCATATCAAATTTAGCTCGACTCCTCGTTGTTGCACTGGTCTTCTACGGCTGCGATTTTCCATGCGGGGCCACCAATCTATCAGTGACCTACTTCACCTGCCATCAATGCAAGATGCCAAGAGTCCTTCTCATCGCCACTTGAGGTTTATGTACTTATGTCTTCCACCTTGGTTTTTCTTTGGAACTCCGTCTTTCACACTCAGTCGCTCAATGTGAGCTTAGAAACAGTACCTACTTAAATAAAATAAGATATCACATGGTGCAGTATTGGACCTACTTACCTAGAGCAAAATAGAGATCTGTTCAAAATAGAAACAGTGATATCACTTTCAGATAACGTTACAATAAAGAACAGCGGGAAAAATGTTTTAACCAGTTCTACAAAATAATTGTTCAGATTTTTTTTTCCGTGTTTCCAACGTGTCCTTTTAAAATACCTCCATAACTGTTATTTTGGACTGTTTCTATAAATATTCCTCAATCCTACTTTGCAGTAGTACCACATCACTGCTTAGCAAGGTGGTGCAGGATGAATTTTAAAGAGCTAATGTAAGGCCGGCTTTAGGCAGTTCATCAACTACATAATTATTACATCTATGAACATTCGGTAAAAAATATGGATGGCAGTAGGATTATCAAATTAAATATTAGTAGTAGGTACCAACTTATCTATGTAACATAATAATGTAGGCCCGTATTTATATGGTGCCTGTTAATTGAGTGTACGAAATATTTATATTTTTCCTGAACAAATTCCATAAGCAAACCATATCACTGGCCAATTGAAAAGAAACGAAAAACTATTATTGCAGAATTTCACTCACGTCTATTGAAAGTTTAACCTGCAATTTTAACATAATAAAATTATTAAGTTTATTTGTAAAGGGAAGGTAATGAGTTTTACATTATATATATATATATATATATATATATATGTGAATGTATATATGTGAATGTTCCACCTTTGTGTTATTCCCCTATTAGTACGATTTTGACAAGCAAGGTATCAATCGATTTGTCTACATGTAAAGAATGTCATAGGCTAAAATAATATGTGACCGTTCGAGAAGACAGCACCAAGAAACTCTTAGGGGATGACATTTAAGATAAATAATGAGTAATAAGTTATGAGTTTAACAGTCTATGTACCAATATCTGTGGATGATCCACCATAATGTCGCCCCTATTGGTCCGCTTTGGCAACCAACAAATCAATCGATTCGTCTTCAGGTTTAAAGTGTAATAAGCTATTTTTTTACCCGAGTTATTCAAAGCATTGGAAGTGCTATGTTTTCAAATTAAATTTTAGTATGATTTTGACAAGCAAGGTACCAATCGATTCGTCTTTATTGCAAGAGAGTATAGGCAATTTTTACCCGACCGTTGTCGGGTTTTAACTTTTGAACTTATGACTTGTTCATTATAGTGAAAACAGTTTATTGAACGAGAACACTTGGGATACGTATATTCTTATAATAGTATAAGGTTGTCCAGCTGTTTCATGTAGTAGTTAGATAGTTCTATTCTGTAGTAGTTAATTAATAAAAGGCACTTCCCGGTATTACAACTGCACAATCTGATTCCCCCATCACCTTTCCATCACCGTACGACAAGACGTTCGGCAAAGCTCCAACTGTTTATGATTGAAATACCTCGTACAAGAACGGAGCGGTACGCTTCTTCATTTGCAAAGGAGTGAAATGCTCTGCCCTCTCCAATGTTTCCGGTAAAATATAACCCAGGTGTGTTCAATTTAAAAGTGAATAGGTATCTACTAGGCAAGCGGGCTACACCTTCGACCACATCATCGCTTTCCATCAGGTGAAATCGTCGCAGACGTTTGAAAAGAAAGTAAAAAAAAAAACTACTATGTACACTATAATGGCCTTATATTTTAAGTTACATGTAGCATAATTTTATATTAACTAGGTATTAATCTAATGTTAAAGATCAACATCATTTTTATCCATCACTTTTGGATAATTTAATAATCTATCATGTTACAATATAGTTTATTCTTCATCCATTAGCTTTATATTATGACCATACATATATTTTGAGGGTTTATTGTTTACTCGCGTCCGTAGGATTCAGCCCTCGATGTCCTACACGTGACCCTCGGGTGGTGCCAAAAGAGCAACTGAATCACTTGGTGGTAGGCTTCGGCCGCCGGCTTTTTTTATATTACCACCCTCTGGACAAAGTCTTGATGCGAAACGATTTGTCGTGTTCCATCATGATGTTCAGGGAAGCCATCCGGGTGAGTTGTAGGATGCAGTTGTGTTGGAAGGGTGGACCGTGATCGGAATCATGGTGTTTCTGCGTCGGAGGCCTTGCTTTGGAGAGTAGCGGGATCCGAAGCACTGTGTTCTCTGCTGGCCGACCGCAAGTTGTAGGGGGCCCAAGTAATAGTTTAGCCAGCTACGAAAGGCTGCCACGTCGCTTGTAAAACATCCTGAAATGATCCATTGGGCCGGCTGGCGACCTGATGAATTATTTCAGGGGGGTTCGGGCGTCCCCGCAGTCTCCGCGCAATTTCTTCAATGGCGTAGTTATGCCTTGACTTCCGTGTGTTAGCCATTCTGACATCTCGTTTGCTATTACTCGTCCAACCTATTCACAACTACTCATCATGAAAAAAGTCCAAAGAAGATATAAGTTAAAACGGCAGATGCACGTCCTCACACTTAAAGTGGATCTTGCGAATATTCGCGGGATTCACTCCAATCTCCAACCGGTCCATTATCATCTGGATACCTCTAAGCCCCACTTGTTCTTCTTGTCGGAGACGCAGATAGGATGTCCAGCTGATAAGGCATATTTGGATTACCCAGGCTATATCTTGCATCTATTTATCCCAAATGCCAGAGTTTGTGTATACGCCCGTGATGACATTTGCTGTCTGCGTCTCCGAAATCTTGAGCACCCTAACTTCTCGGTGATTTGGGTGCTGCTGGACACGGGCATAGAGAAAATTGTGTATGCTTGTGTGTACCGCTCACACAGCGGAGATCGGGGGGCGACTTTATTGGTAGACTATCTAGGTGAGGCGGCAAGTGTGGCCCAACAGCGTTACCCGTCTGCTCAATTGGTGTTTCTGGGGGATTCCCACCACAAGGAGTGGCTTGTCCCATACCAAAAAACCGACCACGCTGGTAGAGAGACGCGGAAGCTTACTCTTTTATCTTTCGTTAGATCTTTCTCAGCTGGTGCAGAAGCCGACACGGGTACCTGTCCGTGACGGTGACACTACCAACTGTCTCGACATGTTGATGACTACTGAACCAGACCAATACTCCGTATCAGTATCCCCACCTTTTGGTAGCTCTGATCACTGCCTGGTTAAGTCCGTCTCAGTGTATTCCCCACCTGATCCTAGCCTTAAGGGAAATAGGCGCGTGTGGAGATACAACTCAGCGGATTGGGACGAGATGCGGCAATTCCTTGCATCGTACCCTTGGCGGCAAACATGTTTCACCTCCCAGGACCCGTCGACTTGCGCGTTTGCTGTTACAGAGGTAATATGTCAGGCAATGGAATATTTCATTCCATTCAGTGACAAGACTCTTTCCAGCAAAGCTCAGCCTTGGTTTGGATCCAGCTGTGGTCATGCTGTGGCTCTAAAGCGTGCGGCATATCTAGACTGGGCTGATGCTCGAAAGCGCAAGTCTTCTGATATTCGGGCTAAGAAAAGAAAATTTAACGTTGCCGCTAAGACCTGCAAGAAGATACTTAGGAAGGCCCATTTTGATCACGTAAGTCGAATTGGGGCCAAACTGGCTTCATACCCCGCAGGTAGCAAAGCTTTTTGGTCCCTGGCCAAGTCGGTCAAAGAAAACTTCTGCCGCCCCTCACTTGCCACCATTGCTGAAACCTGATGGAACACTAACTCACACTGCTGGAGACAAAGCGAATTTATTTGCTTCTCTTTTTGCAGAAGTCTCGCATCTAGATGCTTCTGGCAAGACACCTTCCTGCCTTCCTCATTGCGGGATTTTTATGCACGAAATTCGCATTTGCCAGAAGGAGGTTCTCAGAACGCTTCGAGCTCTAGATGTGAACAAGGCCAGTGGTCCTGATGGTATTCCAGCGATTGTGTTGAAAAACTGTGCGCCCGAATTGTCTCCCATCTTAACGCGTTTGTACCGCCTCTCTCTTCACTCAGGTAAAGTTCGGAAGAGCTGGAAGCTTGTCAATGTACAATCAGTACCAAAAAAGGGTAGTCGTGCTGATCCGGCCAATTCTCGTCCCATCTCCTTACTCTGTAAGTGTATGGAGCGTGTCATAAACATTAGGTTCTTGGCATACCTTGAAGATACGGATTTCGCCGAAACCGGTCTACTGGGGATCTTCTCGCGTATGCCACTCACGTACTGAGCGAAGCCATAGAGATGCATGGTGAGGCGCTTGCCGTCTCCCTTGACATATCGAAGGCATTTGATCGGGTCTGGCACAATGGCCTTTTAAACAAGCTTCCCTCATATGTTTTACCTGTTGGCTTATGCAATTGGATAGTTGTTTTCTTGAGGGAACGATCTATTTGAGTAGTCTTAGAGGGCTGCTCGTCTGATAAAATGGCTATCAATGCCGGTGTACCTCAGGGATCGGTTCTCTCGGCTACACTGTTTTTACTGCACGTTAATGACCTTCTGAAGCACCTTTGGGTATGCTGATGACAGTACTGTAGTTGAGAGATACACTAGATTTTCCATTTGTAGACCGTTTAAATTTAGCCTTAGAAGCCGTGTCCGATTGGGGCGATGCTAACCGGGTTAAGTTTAATGCTTTAGTAGCATTTGCGCAAGCGTGTTTGTTTTCTGCTAAAAAGAGTCCTCTACACCAATCTCCGTCTTTCCAAAGTGTAACAATACCAAAAGGCGACCATTTGGAGCTTTTGGGTGTCGAACTCACATCAAACCTGAATTTTGGGTCTTATATTGAATCCAAAGCCAAGGTAGCTGCAAAAAACTTGGTATTTTGTCTAAGGTTAGGCGGTACTTCACACCGGAACAGCTTTTGAATCTTTATCAAGCACAGGTCCGATCTTGTATGGAGTACTGCTGCCACCTCTGGGACGGTTCTGCCAAGTATCAGCTCGAGTATTTAGATTCAATTGAGAGACGTGCTATCAGGCTCATTGGGGATGACACTCTGGTAAAGAGTAAGCTTCAAAGTCTGGCGCATCGACGTGAGGTAGCAAGCCTGGCGGTATTCTACAGATTGCACTATGAAGAGTATGCACAAGAACTGCACAACCTGATTCCCCCACCTTCGACCACATCATCGCTTTCCATCAGGTGAGATTGTGGTCAAACGATTGCCTAGTCCGTAATAAAAAAAAAAAAAAAAACTTATTCAGATTCTCACGATTTAATAACATTAATATTCCTATGTGTTCCCATCTCGCAGCAAAGATTAATTGCACTATTCGGATCTCACACGTTAAGTACCTGATCTTCAGAATCAATTGGAAGAAGAATTAGTCAAGAATAATTTATAGGTGATATAATTTCTATGGTCTAACCTAGGCTAGGCCTCGTACTACGCTGGCTTTCTATTAATGATGATATTTGTTTGAATGTCGTTGTTTGACGTTTACGATGTCTTATTTGTTCATGGATTAGTCTAAAGTGACTACAGCTGGCCTGCCGTTGGATGGCCGTTTTTTGCCACTGTTAGCAACAAAATTATAATAAAATAACTGTACATCATGAACTGTTTCAGTTTTGATCTCAAACATTGCCTAGCATCTGCGCTCCACTTAGCTTTGCCCACGTTGACATTTTTCGTTTCGAGACAGAAGTATCCTATGTGTTATTGTAGGACATAAAGTAACTACCTATAGTATATAAAATTAGCTTCAAATCATTTCTACATTTAAAGGTAGAAAACATTTTCGTATGTTTAGATTGTATGATACCTTTGAAAAAGTTACTTTTTAACCCCCGAACAAAGAGACGGGTGTTATAAGTTTTATGTGTGTGATGATCGTAGCTCCCAAAATAATAGACCAATTTTGATGCGTTTTTTTCTGTTTGAAAGCTGATGTGATCGAGATGGTTCTTAGCTAAAATGGAGGGGGAATGGGGATGAGGATCGTAGCTCCAAAATGAAAGGACCGATTTCGATACGGTTTTTTATGTTTGAAAACTGATGTGATCGAGGCTTGTTCCGTTCTTGGGGGGCATGTGGGGAGTCGAAAAAAGGGGGTGAAAATTGTATTTTCCAAACGAATGGACCAATTTAGTTGCGGTTTTTCATGTTTCAAAGCTGAGGTAAACGAGATGGTTCTTAGCTATAATGAGGGGGGATGAGTTTGACAACCGTAGCTCTCAAACAGATGGAACGATTTTTATGTTTGAAAACTATAATTGGTGGTGGGAAGTCGGGGGTTATATAATATTTTTTTATTTGTGCTTTGTAGGATTTAGGCCTAGATTGATGGTCACATTTAGCTATCATGTGATTCAGATTCATTGTAGGATTCAGATTTGATATAAAATGACAGGATGTACTCACTTGTGTAGAATTATTATATTTGAAAAAAGAGCGCGTACACAGACTTACTTGCCTTCAACACCCCAGACACATACTGAGGCCATGAGCAAAACCACGATCTCAGGCTGGGTGGCGGTGGGTGGTGAGTGGGCCGCATACCCCTACCGCAGGAGGAGGAGAGGGGGGGAGCCCGAAACATCACACTCCTGGGAGCGCGGGCGCTCAGACCCTGGCCGTGGATGCCACGGCTGGTACGCCCATCGCCCGGTGTACGTCGCGTCCGGCCAGACCAGGCTGGCGTGCCCCGAGGCAACAAGAGTCCGTCATTCTGCTCCGTGATTAGCAGCGAAAATAGGTGTGCCTGGCGAGGAGGGGGTGACCGTGGGCACCCACCCGTTGCCTCACTCCATCGAGGAGCAGCGGTCAGCGGATCCCACTCCCCATGTTGGGGACCCACCTGACCTCACGTTAGAATAGATAAATTTTTCAATTACTAGATTTGACCCAAACAAACAAACAAAAAATAACAAACATCGCAAGCTAAATAAAACCGTTTTAAAACAACATATATAAATGGAATTTATCACTCATATCTATATAATAATCCAAAAGCCATTCAGCCACTTGTGGGTAAACTTTCTCTCAAGTTATCCTACCTCCACTTTTACTAAATAATAATCATCCTAGAATTCACTAAAATATTGCTTACTCATATACGAGAAAAACGACAGCGGTTTCCGCTCCCAGTACACGAATACTTCCATTAGGGATGTTTTCACTGAGTACTGCTAACGCACTTTATGCAGATCCCGGCTACTGAATTATGTATAGGTGCCCTAAGCTGGGGTACTAAGCTCTTGCTCTCCTTCATTAATGGAAATGCAGTAACAACATAGGTTGCTTAACAAAGTAAGCATAGATTGGCACGAGAGCTTGAGAATGAAGGAACGTCATCACGAACATAAACTCTTAGTAGTATATTTTTAAACTTTCGCGAATTGGAATTATGATATTTGGACCTATTCGAGTACTCGCGTAAGTGCATAATAATACCAAATCTTTAATAATGTTTGCAATTAAACCCATTTTTTACGAATATACAACAAGAGAATCGAAAACGTTAAAATACCCGACTGGGAACAAAACTAAAACGAGGCAAAAAATTAAGAGACAATGGTTGCTAGCCAATTTTAAATCGTTATAGATCCTAAATAGTAATTCTAGATGAAAAAAGATATGAGAAACTTAAAGATGATTTTCAAATACCTATTCAATAATACCCCACTGAACAATACTGAACAAAGTTCATCTATACTGTATATGCTATACTGAATTTTGATTACTGTCATGTCTTTCAAAGCTCTAGAAAGATCAAGACAAATCGATTCACTTAAGAATCATCAACATCGGTCCACGCGTTTGGTCTTACTGCCACAAATATGAAGCAACGCAGCCGTGTCCGTCACTAAAGCCGGCCGTTTGGTCTTACTGTCACAAATATGAAGCAACGCAGCCGTGTCCGTCACTAAAGCCGGCCGTTTGGTCTTACTGCCACAAATATGAAGCAACGCAGCCGTGTCCGTCACTAAAGCCGGCCATTTGTTTGTACGCACCCCAAAACTTCCCAAACTGTAGAAGGACTGTACTTTTTTTCTATGGAAAAAATTGGTTCACGGACGAGATTCGAACTCGTATACTGTGCCTCAGCGTGCTGTGCTAAACTTTTTTAATATTATTAAAATCCCCACCAGTGGGAATAACCTGGTTTGGATTATGAAATGGAACCGAGACATTCACAAATCCAAGTGAAAGACGGGTCCAATACTGTACATGGAAGTTTTTTTTTTGGTTTATTCTCTATAATCAATACTGAAGCCAAAACTGTTGTATTTTTTCATTTTTGTCTGTCTGTGTCTTGGCTGAGCATCACCCTGAAACTACTGAATGTATTCAGTTGAAACTGGACTTGTATGATTTAAGTTTATACTACGAGGTAGGACATAGGATACTTTTTATCTCGAAAAAAATAAAGGGTTCCTGCAGGATAGGGGTCCAAATTCTGTACATTGAAGATATTTTGTATTTATTTTTGGAGGCTGCTATAAATTCAATACTGAAGCCAAAACTGTATATTTTTTAATTTTTATCTTTCTGTCTGTCTGTCTGTCTGTATCCTGGCCACGCATCACGCCGAAACTACTGAATAAATTCGAATGAAACTTGGTATGATTTGAGTTCATACTACGAGGTAGGTCATCGGATTTTGATGTTGATGATTTATAAGTACTTATAATAAAGCTTTATGTATAAAAAGGTCTGTATAAAGATAATAAAAAAAATTGTCTAGGGCATTTAAAATAATTTATTGAACATACATAACATTTAATAAATCATGTATGTCTGTTTCTCCATCTGCTTGTCTGTATGTTTGTTTGTTCGCGTATCACGTAAAAACTACAAGACCGATTGATATGCGGTTTTCATATATGAATAGCTTATGGTTTGACTTAAACACTAGTGTACTTGGCATCTTAATCCGATTAAAAGAAGCCGAGCAATCGATAAAATCTTTTTGACGGCTGAAGGAATTTTGATCAAATGTTGTTATATTGAGATTTTAGGTCTTGGAATAGTACATAACGTACTTTTACGAAGAACTGCAGCTCCACTTAATTTGAAGAATACTGATTCACTCGTTTTGTTAAATAGAGTTAGCGCGCTGAAGCAAACGTCATCCCGGCTGACCACCCTTATAAGATGGTTTTCTCATAAATCACTACTTCGATTGTAATTTTGTCTGACAGTTTTGAATTGAAATATCTCGTAAAGTAATCGAGAACTAATGGCCATATTTGGGCACTACAGAGCACTTGAGAGCACTACAGTTTGGGAAGTTTTGGGCTGCGTACAAACAATTGGCCGTCTTCAAACAATTCGTCGCCAATTTTTTGGAGATTTCTAAACCGATTGTGTTTGTGTGTTTTTTTTTTTAATTATTATATGTATATATTTAGTAATAAATTATTCAGTAGCTGTTATTGAGTAACTCTGTATGAAGTAAGATTTTCATTTCAAAATGTCGCGATAGTGATTGAATGAGCAGATGAGTCTAGTCATGGTATGAATTCATGAAGTTCATGACCCGCCGCATCGAGTTGAATCCCTTCTCAACCCGCATCACTTACTTAGAATAAATCATTACACAAAATCATAAAGTAAAACAAAAATAAAAGTTTAGGAACAGTACTTATTAACATTTTGAGGGCTTGTAATATGTACAATCGCGCTCAGTGATAGCGTATTACAGTTGCGTGAAACAAGTGGATGATGCAATAAGGAAAATTAACGTAAAAGGCATGCGACATAAAAGGAAAATTGTATTTTTGTAAGAAACATAACAAGTACGAGGAGATACCAAAATTGACAGTTTCCGTATGCGGTCAACTGTTCCGTCTAGATAAAGCAGTCTTGCTTATCCAGCCACGACATAAATTGTGTTCTTATCTTGCTCTTCTTACTGCTTACTGTTCATTCGGATCGTCGAGATCTCTAACTTTACTGGGTCATAGACAAAATACGTGATAGTATTGTATTACACAAAAAATAAACCTTGTCTTGTACTTAATGTCAACTTTGTTCACGATATCGATAACGGGATGTGACATTGAGAGCTCTGTGTCTAACCTGCAAATAGTGACTCGGTACTAATTGTGTCACAGTGAAATCAATAATCACGTCGTGCTTTTGTTGTGTCGTATGATAGCATAAGAAAGAAGAAAACGCCTTCATATAAAAAATGTTCTTTGGTAAACAACCACTAAAATAAATAAAATAATTACAATTGAGCCAGAACAGTATCACTTTTTCGAAATTACCAATTTAATAATAATGCAAAAATACAATACATTTGGTATGTATTATATAAAAGTGAAACGTTGTTTGTTTGTTTGCTTGTTTGTAAGTTTGATTGTTTGGGTAGCTTTCACGTGACAAAAGCTGGACGAATTTTGATGAGATTTGGAATGGAAATAGCTTAGGTATACCTTAGAATAAGACATGGATACTTTTTATCCCGGAAAATTGTATGTTTGCACGAAAAACTGGAAACTGTTTATTACTCGCTGTAAGGAACGGTTGCCATGGAAACGAAATAACAATTCTGTCAAAAAACTTCAAGAGCATTGGTACTATACCTACTTTTGCATTTGTTTTTAATATTCTAGAAGAACATAGGATGCTTTTTTTTTGCGATAAACAGTAGTCTGTGCGGAAAAAGTCGTGGGCGGGAAAGCTAGTATAAGATAAGAAAGTTGATAAAAGGCCGTCAAAGTTGAGACCAATAAAATAAGCCTAAACTCGAAGAATTTCATCATTTGATGGTTGTGTAATGGGTTCCTACGACTCCGTCTCCATCATCAGACCCGTGATACCACATTAGACCAAATAACTTATCAAAACAAACCCAATGAACCAAAAATCGAAGGGGTTCTATTATCTGCTTTTTGAGTTATAACTACCTTCCAGCTCCATCATCAGACCCTGGATATTACATAAAACCAGAGAACTAATAAGGACAAACCAAATGAGCCCAAACTCGAAGAGGTTACATTTTTTTTATGTTGAGTTCCTGTGACTACCTTCCTCATCACACCCTAGATACCACATTACATCAGAGAACTCATACATTCAAACAAAATAAGCCCAAACTCGAAGGGGTTCCATCATTTTGTTTTTGAGTTCCTGTGACTACCTACCAGCTCCATCATTAGACCCTAAAAACCACATAACACCAAAGCACTCATCAAGATAAATCAAATGAGCCCAAAATCGAAGGGTTTCCATCATTTTGTTGTTGAGTTCCTGTGACTACCTTGCGGCTCCATCACCTTACCCTGAATACCACATGAAACCAGATAACTCATCAAGACAAACCAAATGAGCACAAACTCGAAAGGGTTCCATCAAGTTTTTGTTGCGTTCCAGTAACCACCGTTCCGGCTCCAACATCAGGTCAACTCAATATTACCTACCATAATCGTCATCAGAACTGCACACATGTGCAAAACTTCAGTATCTTTGGACGTCGTTAAATAGTTCAAAACTTGACTTCAAAGACTAGTCAGTCTTGCTAACGTCGTCGGTCTCATCACGCCTGTTTTACATATTTTCCTTGTAGTGACGTTGCATTAAGATGAAGCGGCCCTCAATTCTTCCTCTTCTACAACTTCCGCTATGTTTGATTCTGAAGAAAAGTACTGTAGTGGCGTTGCAGAGGCCAACAGCAACAACGGCGACATCTCTTTAGGTGGTGTATGGACGACCGCTATTTTGTGTTTTTTTTTTTTTTTTTGCTATGATGTATCTACAAAATTCGTTGTGTAGGTAACACTACGAATTTTGTAGTAGATACAGCACACCTCACGCAAGAGCAAAGTACCAGACTAGCAGCAATTCAAGGATAAGACTAACCGGTTAGGTTGTATGACGTGCAGCGCACACAACACAGTTTGTAGGCAGTGCAGGCGAATAGGACACGGGTAATTTTGTTACAATTTATATGCAACCACCTTGAGGCACAATTTCATTAAAAAAAAACTGCGGACCGTTTTTTTAACAACAAACAACAATCTAAATTGGTTTATTTGTTATTGGTGGATTTGAGGCAATTTAAACACAAAATCAAGGCAATATAGACACAAAATCAAATGAATTTACTAAAAAAAACTATATATTCTCGAAAAACTACTGAACCAATTTAAAAAAAAAATATGTGGGTCCACCTGGAGAATATACCCTATTATACAAAAATATTTTTTTAAATCAGTCTACAATTGACGGGAAAATCGGCTGACATACGTGAAAAACATACATACATTCGAACATAATAACCGGCTTCTTTTGTGAAGTCGCTTAAAAATACGCACAGTTTCGGCATCTACGAGTAACTCTAGTTATTTAACTTGCTGGTTATGATAATATTAATGTGTGAGTCTTAAGGTATCCATAAGTACCTATCGATGTAAGCATATATCTAGCACGGTATGTCTACGGATACGTTCAACTGTTGTATTCTTGTGATTAACCGTTTTCGTTAAATTACTATGTTGGTCGCAAAATAAATATATACGTCTGAATAAGGTCAAAATATTTGAAAGTTCTTCATAGAACCCCATTCATACAAGTAGTTGTTAGGCTGTTAGTTATTATATTTTAGTTTAGAAAATACAGATGATCATAATTATTTGCCTGTTCAATTAGGGCGGGCGGCGTGGCTACATCGTGCGACATTTGTTTGATAACCTCGGTTTCCTGACGCTATAAGCTATCACGCGTTCGTTAGATATTCGTAACCACGATTCTAATAAATATAACTAGTACTTGTGAGCATAATGAATGCTTTTAGAGTCATTATCACTGATTATTATAAAGTTAAGTCGCCAATCGAGTTTAACTTGTTGGTCAAATATCAAAACGACCGAACTGATTTGGTTTAGAGTTTCATCAACGGGTAGGTTCATGTTTGAAAATGGTTTTACTTAGGTGTCTATACTTATACTTTAGCTGTGAGTCAAAATTAAAAAAGCGTGTACAAAGAAACCAATAAAAAATGGACTATTGAACGTATAATATAAGTTACTGAACAAGATATAACATTTTGAACGATATTTGGTATTTGTACTCATAGGTACTTTGGTCCTCGAATAACATGCAGGTAACTTTTAACCGAAAGAAATGACTTCGAGGGAAAAGCTGCGGGCACATCATGAATACCTATAAATAGTTAGTTACAATTGCGAAAATATATCTATTAGTAGTTTCGTCCAGATAGCTCCCTTCGGACTACATCTAGCACATGACAATAAATTACGTGAATATATAAAATGATACAAAATGACTTGCTTTCTGATTTACTTGAATTGTTCGCTGACTTTGGTAATCTCTCCGCGACGTTGTTAACGAGTTCCATTGTTTAAAAGATAAGTTTACAAATCTAGAATTTTAATATCATATTATGTAATTTCGCATGAAACGAAATGTATGTTAAATTGAAATATTTATTATGGAGTCTGCGCCGTGCTCAATGGATTTAATGGCCATGAAAAGAATCAGTGCCATAATATAGTATTATATTGTGTCGATGTTAGGTATGACAGCGTCTGTATATTACAATTATGAAATTAATTACACTTTTATGGTCGTTGTAGCAAAGTAATAAAACGATCAGAAACTTTTACTCGACAATTCACAAGCTAATATTTCCGTTCCGTATTTTGAATCATTTAAAGATTCAACCTAGATTCTACGAAGCGTAAACTAGACCATCCCAAAAACAAGTAAAGTGAAATAAAGTTTGTAGTGAGACATAAGTTAAAAAAACTAAAACCCGACTACGGTTGGGTAAAAAATAGCCTATGACATTCTTGCGATAAAGACGATACGATTGATACCTCGCTTGTCAAAATCGGACCCAGTTTTTAGTTTGAACACATAACCTTTCCTTTGCTCAGTCGAAGTCGGGTAAAATAAATAGGCTATGACACTCTATAAATGAAGACGAATCGATTGATACCTCACTTGTCAAAATTGGGTAAAGTTTTTAGTTTGAACACATACGCCTTTGTTTGCTTCCCCGTAGTTGGAGAAAAAAGTAGCCAATGACACTCTATACCCTGAAGACAAATCGATTGATCTTTCGCTTGTCAAAATCAGAATAATAGGGGCGGAGCTATGGTGGAACATCCACGTACCTACATACATACATACATACATACATACATACATACATACATACATACATACATACATAGACTGATTACCATTCCCTTGCTTCGCCGTAGTTGGATAAAAAGTGAATCTTCCATCTTTTGTTGTCCACGTCTTAAAACAAAACTGAATGCGACTGATTGCGGGAGTCACGAACACAACGCTTGAACCATAAAGAGGTATAATTTGTAAGACCTCTGCTCGTGACGTCACTTTAGACGAGGGAGAGCAAAGATAAATATGGAACTTGCAAACTACAGTACGTACAGCTCACTAAAAAATTATATCTTTTAGGGTTTTTGTGAGTTTTAAACATATTTCTGTGTAACTCAAACATCATAACATTTTATTTAATTATCTATACACTATTGAAAAACAGGGAATTTTTAGTTTCGTCAATGTAGTACATTTTTAATTAATGTTGCTGCTGTATTTGCTATAAAGGAAGTTTTTTCAAATCATCCTAATTTTGAAATAGTTAAAAAAAAAAACAGATAATGAAAAAAGTTTAGTGCAAAAACTTTTTTCGTTATCTGTAAAATAAGGATTCTCAAGCCATTGTAGCACTTTTTTTCAAGATGAAAATCAAACTGATATTAGCAGTTGTCCCCCGTAGCAAGATGGAAATAAGCAATGTATACAAGTCTGGCACTTGCAACATCAGTGATCTTTTTCAAAGCTAAGCTTACTTCCCAGAGTTGCATTGTGAGGTCCCCATTGAGGAGTCCAACTCTTTACATAAAAATACCGTTGAATGTACAACATTTATCTTTTTATCCATCAGTTTAACCTAGGACTTCTCTTTCTTGACATTTCGTAGAGAGAACTTCATACATTTAGTTTTTGATATATTCAATAGAAGATTGTTAGCTGCAAACCATTCACACACTGATTCCACTATATTATTTACAGCACTGAGGTCTGTAACATCTCTTTTAGTATAAATAAATAACGTATCATCGGCAAATAATATAATGTCTGTGTTAGGCTGCTTTTCCATCATAAATGGAAGATCATTTACATAAATAAATATGGGCCAATTAATAATACAGATTCTCAGAATTCGGAGTTATTTATAATGATATTATAAAAGATTCAGCTAATCTGTGACATTTATGGATACAAAGTGATTCAATTAATCAAAGCTTTCGTTGGTATCAATGTGTTTGTGCATCAAATTTGTTTATTTATTGAGGTTTCATTATTTTCTCGTAATACATATAGATCATTTTAAAAGATGACCAAAGGTGCTGTCCTTATTTTGCGCGCGTAACTTGAAGCTAATACCAAGCCCGTTTCTTGCACGGTCTTCCCTCAGAAGCTAATAAATAACGGTCAGCGATCACAGACATTTCTCCGACCCAAAAGGTTTTTCGCCTGTTTTCGTTCTCTAGCCAGAAACTAACGTAAACAAAGTATTGTGGGCTCAGAAATTTAGAGTTTTCTTTATGCTTACACTTATTATAATTAAGTACCTACTTTAAAACAAAGGCCGTATTGTATACAAAATATATCATTTTTTTAAGACTTCTGAAATTCGTAACATTATAGACGTGAACTTAAACATCTGGCACATTGCCAACGCAGATTGCTTTGAAATTTCTGTTCACTAAAAAACCGTTGCTTTCAATAATGAATGTTCGAAGTAGGCCTCTCCTAATGCACGCCACTGAGTTCTGCCTTCAGCTCTCCTCATCAATTTTCTTCCAGCCCCTTTTCGCAGTTCGTCACTCCACCAGGCCACAGGCCACACTGCATTTGCATAAACGTGGTCTCGATTCGAGAACTGTTTCTTTGGGAAATGTGACCACCCCACTGCCAATTTAGTTTATTTTACAGTGAAAACAAAAAATGCTCTGTTACGTTATAATAATAATTTTGTACGATTATCAGCCTGTTTCATTCCCACTGCTCTATCACCCGACAAAATAAATGCGTGGTCTCTCAAATAAATACAAAGTATGTCCATAGAATAAATAATAGAGTAGGTATGCCTATGAATTTTGAAATGCTATATAATATGCATTTTCATTACGTTTGTTTTAATCGTTTTGATCAAATTCGAATCCCTCTTTTTACATTACTAACTGAGTGAATATTTGCCTGATGGTAAGTATCACACCTGCCCATTACAATTTACGGAACTTTGGTGCAAGTCTTGCGCGTCACTGTACTGCGCTCACTGTGCTAATTAGTAAGTAAGTTATTGCATTTCAATTTCGTGAGGGCGTTTAGAGAAGAAATATCATCGTTTGCCTTCCAACTCCTACTTCATGTCAATCATGCAAGATAGTAAAGGATTATATATTATTGTTTCATTAATAAACTATTTATACTGCGATGCAAATAGAGACTCGTTAATCTATCCGTGTTAAGGATAGTGCAGTTATGATTGTACGAACATTTTGCGAAAATTTGTGAAATCTTTCTACATGCATAATGCATAATCATCATGCATAATACGCGATATCATCATCATATCAATATAGATTATACATAGTGTTCGTCTTGCATGTTTCTCGGCTACCTGTAGATGCCGCGGCATTTTAACGGCGTCTGTCCACCTCACTTGTTCTATACAACTTTGAAATAGAATGGCTTCGAAACTGTTTGCTGCAGACGACAGCTGGCAGCAGCCGCGACAGAATAACATTTAGTGTTGACGACGTTGTAAAATAATTTCGTATTTTATATTTTTTCCGATATCCTTTCAATTGTAAACAAACTTCAGGATTTGTGTCTTTGAATATCTGTAACAAACTCGTTTGGGTTGTGCTTGGAAGACAATTGTCCCATAGGTACCTCGCCCAGAAACCCGCCGTCCTAATAAGAGCTTCAGAAATAGTTCTAGTGATACATATTTATCGTGATTCATGGTGCAAAGGGCAGTTGACCGGGAGGCAACCGGTGACCCAAGCAAAGGGCAGTTGACCGGGAGGCAACCGGTGACCCAAGCAAAGGGCAGTTGACCGGGAGGCAACCGGTGACCCAAGCAAATGCTTTCTACTACGAAAAGCTATTTATTGCTGTTCCCTATCGCCTTTGTTGGCAATTCGATTGAATAAATTGTTATTCATTGCTAGGGCTTAGGAAAATGGTGGCGTAAAATAAAAATGCAAAGAATATTTCCCGCAAATCTATTATTAATGCCTATTAAAAAAACCTGAGTTCCTAATAGGGGCAATTTGTATGCCGATTCAAATGGTTTCTTTCCTCAAAATTTATCATTACCAGATCTTTAATAACATTCATTTGTTCCATCATTAATTATTGCTAGCTATGCCCGCGTCGTATTTTCTTATTATGTGTTATTCTAGGACCAAAAGTATCTACAAAGACAAACAACCATATTACATTTCATCAAAATTTGATCATCCGTCAAATATTTTTTATCGATTGCTCGGATTCTACTCATTGGATTGAAATACAAAGAACACCAGCTAGCCTAAACCTAAGCTATCCATCAGTGACAATAGGTATTATTTCAATCGGTCCAGTAGTTTTTACGTCATGCGCGAATTAACAGATAAACACACAGATACCATTTAAAAAATGTTAAATTCCTCTTCAGTAGCTTATTTTAAGTCCTCTAGTGCATTTTTTTTACTACCATCTTTGTACAGACATACGCTTTATTCTAAGTACAGATAGCTTCCCATGAATCATGTTCAGCAGTGGAATTATTTGTGCTGATGATGTGAATAATAATTGAAAATTGTAAATTAAATATTTCAGTGACGCTTAAGACTTTATAGTCTGTATTTTTTTTGCAGAGAGAGTGTGCCGCTGTAAATACAAGATGATGTACATCAAGCCAGAGAAGCGGCCGGTACCGCCACCTGAGACTGACGATGACTACCCGCCCGTGGAGATCGGTACAGAACAGTGCACACATCAGTGCAGTACACGACTACTTTGCATGTAGTTATGTAGTTAGTTCCGACCTCTGACCGAGTTTGTTAAGGCGAAATGGTATCCAAATTTGACGATTCGTCCTCACGAATATTTAATACTAGACCTTTGAAAAGGGTTAATTGACTTTATTTTTTGATGTGTAATAAATTTTAACAATACTTTATCCGGCTGTGGTCATCGAAACACGATTAAATAAATTTGGCTTGATGGGAAAAAAAAACTAAAGTTTCCTAAAAATCACCCGTTTTGACGGTCCCGTCGTTGGAATGTATCAACTTCATTCAGTTTCTATCGAAGATATATTTACAAAAACTAAATGTGTGTAATTCCAACAAACATTCAAATATTTCTGTGGGATTAGTTTTTAAAAAAATCGTAAGTTTATTTTAAAAAATGCAGGTAAGTAGGAAAGGTGATGCTTCTCGGGAGCCGTTCAATCCAGTGATTAGGGCCCGATTCGAGCAAATGCTCAGCAATTGCAGATTTATTTATCTGGCGGTTCTTTACAGCTGCAATGTGTTCTTTGACTCTTTCCGCTATAGTACGCTTGGTTTGTCTAATGAACTCCATCCCGAAGATCCTCTCCACGGAACGTCACTACTACTCCAAGATTGTACGTGAAGCGGTTGAAATTAAAAAGTAACCCAATTTCAACCGAGAGGATGGATTCAAGTTGGCTGTGTCCTGGAATCCCGTGATAAGCAAGTGTTCGCGTCACGGTTTATGTCAGAAGATATCTGCAGATGTCGTTAGTGTCGAGTGTCGTGACAATTCTGAATTTTTACAAAACCAAATGCTGGTAGTTGGAGACAACGCTCGCCCTTCTCGACGCTGACACCCGCTACTTCAGTCTTCTCGTGCCCACGATCAATGCAACTTGATCGAAACGTCGAGGTAAATAAATATTAAGTTTTCAGCGCGATTAAGTCCCGTTTAAATATTTAACTATGTGTTCGAATCGCGAAAGTTTAAAAGTTATATATGACATTTACATACAAGTGGTCTAGTACATTTTACCATATTACACAACTACTGAAAGTAGTTCACTGTTGTGACGTAATCTATACTTATAATAAAACTGTAACTGGTCCAATTCTGTACATTGAAGATATTTAGAATTTTTTTTTGGACCTTACTTAAGATTCGATACTGAAGCCAAAACTGTTTTTATTTTTCGATTTTGTCTGTCTGTCTGTATGTCTGTCTATCTGTACCTTGGCTAGGCATCACGCCGAAACTACTGAATGAATTTAAATGAAACTTGGTATGATTTGAGTACATACTACGAGGTAGGACATAGGCTACTTTTAATCCCGAAAAATGAAAGGGTTCCCGCAGGATAGGGGTTGAAAGTTATTTCAAAAAACAGTTACCACTCTTAAACTACTGGATGGATTTTGATGCAACTTGGCACAGTCATAGTTTATATGATGGGTTAAAATAGGGGATACTTTTTATCCTGAAAAAATAAAGAGTTCCTGCGGGATAATGTCCCAAATTCTGTAAATTAAATATATTTTGTAAATTTTTTTGGGGATCGTTCTATGTTCAATACTAAAACCAAAACAGTTAATTTTTATTTTTGTCTGTATGTCTGTCTGTCCGTGTGTCTGTCTGTACCTTGGAAGTGCATCACACCGAAAGTACTCAATGAATTCAAATGAAATTTGGTATGATTTGAGTTCATACTTCGACGTAGGACATTGGATACTTTTCATCCCGAAAAATGAAAGGGTTCCAGCAGGATAGGCGTTGAAAGTTATTTAAAAGAACACGTATCACGCTGAAACTAATAGATGGATTTTGTTGAAACTTGGCACAGTAATAGTTTATATAATGGGTAAAAATTGAGGATATTTTTTATCTCGAAAAATAAGGTGTTCCTGCGGGATAATGTCCAAAATTCTGTAAATTGAAGATTATAATGTAATTTTTTTTGGAGGCCGTTCTATATTCAATATTAAAGCCAACACTGGATTTTTTTAATTTTTGTATGTCTGTCAGTCTGTCTGTCTGTGTGTCTGTCTGTACCTTGGCAGCGCACCACGCCAAAAATGATCAATGACTTCGAATAAAGTTTGGTATAATTTGAGTTCATTCTTTGAGGTAGGACATTGGATACTTTTCATCCCGAAATAATTAATTAATTAAGTTGATGCAACTTGGCACAGACATAATTAATAAGATGGGTGAAAATTATGGATACATTATGTCTCGAAAAAAATAAAGGATTCCTTTGGGATATGGGTCCAAATTCTGTACATTAAAGACATAGTGATATTTTTTTTGGAAGTTACTCTATATTCTATAATGAAGACTAAACTGTATGTTTTTTTTTCATTTTTGTCTGTATGTTCGTCAGTCTGTATCTTAGCCGCGCATCACGCTGTCGGAACTACTGGATGAATTCAAATGAAACTTGGTATGATTTGAGTTCATACTACGAGGTAGGACATAGGACACTTTACATCTCGAAAAATTTATGGGTTCTCGCAGGATAGGGGTTGAAACTTATTTAAAAGAACACGTACCACGCTGAAACTAATGAACGGGTTTTGATGCAACTTGATACTGTCTTAAGATATATGATGGGTTAAAATTGAGGACACGTTTTATCCCGAAAAAGTAAAGGGTTTCTGCGGGATATGGGTCCAAATGTTAATATTTAAGTAATAAAAAATATATTTTGGATGGTTCTCTATATTCGATACTGAAGCCATCGGGTTTACTTTTTAATTTTGTCTGTCTGTTTGTCCGTATCTAAACCGCGCATCGTACCCAAACTACTAAATGAATTGAAATGAAAAAAATGCTCTTGGGTGCTGAAAAAAAAGGTGCTGAACAACATTTTTTTTGTTTTCGTGTCTTTCTTTCTGTTTGTCTGTATGTCTGTTTATTCACGCATCACGTAAAACTACTGGACCGATTGCAATGCGGTTTTCATTGTCAGATAGCTTAGGGTTTGATTTAAATCTGGTGTAATTGGTATCTCAATCCGGTGAGTTAGAAGCCGAGCAATTGATAAAAGTATTTTTGACAGCTGAAGAATGTCATTTCAGGACCAATGTACCAACATTTATTGGTATATTGTTCCTTGAATAGCACATTATGGTACTTTGAACCTAAAGAAAAGACCACGCGTGCGAAGCCGCGGATATAGCTAGTGTTGCATAAACTCTAGATCACTCCTGAGATAATCAAACGCAATGGTCCACATTGACCACTTATGAAAAGCTATAGTTATCGATT
Organism: Alsophila aescularia; assembly: GCA_946251855.1. NCBI lineage: Eukaryota > Metazoa > Arthropoda > Insecta > Lepidoptera > Geometridae > Alsophila > Alsophila aescularia. The sequence goes on from OX276378.1 coordinate 66,636,618, forward strand.
TCAAATGGAATTTTAAAAAAGTACTGATCAAATTAGGTTTTTACATGGGACCACACTAGACCCATGGTCTACACTTTCAAACAAAAAAAACTGTTTCATATCCCGGTGATAATATGAGTAAAAATATACATTAAAAATGCATTGGAGAAGGAGGAACCTTTGTACATTTTTTACATTCGTGACTGTAATATCTAAAATAGTTATTGTTATATAGTCATTTTTGCTGTTGTACTTAGCTCTATTATTTGGCTACGCAATTCTATTAAAATTATAATCAATGTATTAATGATTTAGTCAAAAATGCCATTTTAGTGAAGTAACTCAAAGCTTTGAACCTACCTGGGGCACTTTTGAATTAATGAATTGAATCAAAAACTACTAAAAATATTTAAATATTATTTTAAATCAAGTATTGTATAATGTTAACAACACATTATGTGAAACTAGGAACAGTAATAAAAGAACCATAGTAGTTAATAAACTGTTAAACAGTTCTCATAAACTTTACAACCAAACCAATATTTTTTTAGATAATAATTACCTACTAACATTTTCAGGAACAGTTAGAACACAGTTTTACTTTATAATTATTAACTCTAAAATCACATTATGTTACGTTCAGTCGGAATTAGGTACCTTGAAATAGTTTAATAAATCAGCTTAGTAAAAATCTTAGTTCAAAAGTGCCCCCTTTGTTATGTTCAAATCTGACCCAATGGGTAGGTATTATGAAGAAATATGGTTATTTTATTTACGTAAACACACTCAATGACAGCGAACTTCAGGTTTAATATTTAAACATTAAAATAATCCATACCGTAAGCAAAGTTCCACCTACCAATATCTCCAAATCTTTCATCAATATCCTCACAACTTTTTTTCGTAGTGTTTACTTTTCGACGCTGAAAACAAACATAGCCTCTAACTCAATATTCTGTGCTTGGATACAGATGCTACAAATGACTACTACTACTACTAATGGTCGGTGTTGCCGTCTTACAAATATAAGTTTTGGTATATTTACATTCAAACTGACCTCGTGAACTCGTTTGTTCTAAGATGCCCCTGTACAAAGGTGCCTTCTTCTCCCCTAATTATAATATTGAGAACCTGCTCTAGTTGGATATTTATTTAAATCAATTATTGTACATATCTGTAAACGAACAATCGGGAAATAATCGTCGTTGAATCGTCCAAGAAGGTTTAAGATAAGTAAATTAAAAACGTTGCGTATATGCAGTAGCCAAGAACGGGCTATCACAATTAAAAGTGTATGCAACATTTCATGTCTGTGCTGTTAACTGTTGAGGACTTTCCTAGTCAGGAGCAAACCCTGAGTGCAGCAACCATGTCATGGTAAATCTTAAAACCGGCTATTATAAAGAAATGCGTACACAAAATTTCGTGTCTGTGCTGTTGACCGTTGAAGAGTTCTTTTATCTGGAGCTAGTCCTGAATGTTGATTCAGATCATGCTTACCATAAAAATGAATTGTAATAGGATACAGTCATATACAACGTGTCACTGAAACGCCTCTAGGTATATACGTACGCAGCAGCTTTGTTTCGATCAAGCATATACATTCGTTTACATGTGCAATTGTTGACTACCTACATCGTTTTTTAAATTCCCATACAAAACAATATGAAATTGCTACAACCCTAAATGTTTGTTTACTATCTATCTGGGCCCCAAGTTTGAACTATTGAACCGCGATATAGCAAGCCTTTTGCATCAAAATCGCCGATTTTGACAGTTTTGGTAGTCTACTCGCTATTTAAACTCGATCGCAGCCCGATGGCTGAGATAGATAGATTTTGACACTAATTGGTATTCTGTTAACTATTCTGCCGCGGTATCGCAGCCACAGTGGCCTATATGGGTAGTCTTTTCCTTATTTTGACGTTTTTGACAGCTGCCAAGAAGCGATTGAACAGCTGCAGCTGCACCTTGTAATTTAAAATTTCTCAATCACCACACAAGAAACGTCAAATTGTAGTCGTAAAAATGAGTATTGTGAGGTTTATCTCGTTGTAGTGACGAATTTTAGCACTTGCAGATGAAGAATACCACAGAAGAACACTTGCAGAGATATATTTACCTAATTTGATTTTACCAAGTGAGTAAGACCAAGTGCTGTGTATTGTGGCTGTGTATTGTGGACTGTAAAATTATGCCATTAGTCATATACAGCTTTGTCAGCAATGGATAGAATAGCAGCTGGTGACGGTGAGGATTTAAAACTTCGTGCCAAAGGATTCTTTAAGGCTATTTTGAGCTATCTTTGATTAAAGTGAATGGGTAAATCTATTAAAATCCATTAAATTATATGTAGGTGGTGAGCTACATAAAATACAGAGTGGTGGCTACGAGGAGTGCAGCGTTCACGGGGCAGTCCACCAACCCAGTGGTCAGACAACATCAACAGGACCAGAACAAAATGACAGAATTTTGGATAAGTATTATTGTTGGATAAGTGAGGCGTACCTAATAGATAAATAATAATTATCATTTTCGAAAATATAATTTCCTACTAAATACCAATACCATTATCATTAATATTTCTCCTATCAATGCATATAAGCTGTCATTCAGTAGAAGGATTTGTTCCAACTGTATTTACTATGTTTACTTATGATAATAGTTTATTTCTAAATAGAAAAATATTTTATATTACTTTTACCCTTAAAACAGTAGATACCATCAGAGATGGAAAGCAGTTTTAGCCGACCTAGGCCGTGTAAAACCAGCCACCCTTTCTCAGCTCCAATACTGAGCTTAACCATTGCTCATTACTATGTCCCCTTGTTGTAATTCTTTAGACGTAGTAACATTAAGTAAAAAAGTAAACAACTTTTTCCCAAAGGGTCCATAAATGTTACACAAAGTACCGCTTAAAGTAGCATCAACATAATAACAAAAAAAAATGTAGTGTTCATTCGTATGTACTAGATTTAAATTTAGTCAAGAGTGAAGCAACAATAATTATTATTCTAATTTATTTTTGCTTCAGGGGCCTGAGGTACATATGGTATGAAACTTTTTTAACGAGATCAATAGATTCATATACCCGATTACACTAACCCACTTTTGGATCTAGAGATTTGTTTGGAGGAGGTATTCCTTGAGTACCCTAGAGGTGCACTATAGGATTTTTGAAATTCTATCCCTAACAGGGCAGGTTACACAGGCAAACCTGCGGGGTGCAGCTAGCATAAAAAAACAACAAAATGTCAATAAGTAGAGAATAATAAATGAAATAGTATGCTGTAACAGACCGACAGAAAACTAATTATAATAGACAAATACCTATGTGTGCCTACATTATTATTGTAATTACTAGCTGTGCCTGCGATTTTGCCCGAGTGGTAAAGTACATATAAAGTACAATACAGTAACTATTATTGTGTATGTAGTTTATTGTATATATTTAATTTATTTATTTTTATTTACATTTGTATTGTAGCTTAATATTGCCACATGCTTTACTATAAGTATAGTTCACATCTTGTCTTACCTAGGAATCATCAGTTACAGTTTTAATTATGAAATTAAGTGGTTAGTGGTAAAGTACATATAAAGTACAATACAGTAACTACAAATATAAAATTCGTTTATTAAGCGAAATACATTTTTCCAAAATAAAGAGTTTCCAGTGGCCCCCGCACTAGGTCAAGCCTGTATTGCGGGAGGCCGTGTGTGTGTGTGTGTGTGTGTGTGTGTGTGTGTGTGTGTGTGTGTGTGTGTGTGTGTGTGTGTGTGTGGTGTGTGTGGATGCAACTATTATGCATGCAACTATTATTGTGTATGTAGTTTATTGTATATATTTAATTTATTTATTTTTATTTACATTTGTATTGTAACTTAATATTGCCACATGCTTCACTATAAGTATAGTTCACAACTTGTCTTCTTATCTAGGAATCATCAGTTACAGTTTTAATTATGAAATTCCAGAATGATAGTATTCTGAATTTATTAATGTCTTAAAACGCATATTGTATGTAAGTATGAGTTATCAAATCAAATCAAATCTTTTATTATTTATAAGACACAATGATCCATTTTCATTAATAGTACAAAGTATTTCGGTAATAATTATAAATGGTAGTAAACTTAAAAATAAAATATTAAAATTAGACAAACACATTACAAAACACATTCACATTTCTTCAATTATGTATTCTGTGGTCAGCAAACATTCTTGGCATAGTACAAAAAGTACATAAATACAGATATATAAATACTTCTTACGTAGTATTTATATACTCTTTGTACTATGCCAAGAATGTTTTCTGACCACAGAATGCATGGTATAGTTGTTGCATTGACAGGGTAAATTTATCTAACAGTTTGATGTCTGTTAAGGCACCGAGTTATATTTAACATGATCAGTATTAACAATTTGTATAGGTACCTACTTACAAACTTAATTATGCAGCATAAATGTTAGAATGTAGGTAATTATGATAAATGAAACAACTAATAGATAAATTGGTCTTATTATTGAGTAGCAATGAAAGCTTTAAGTTATTTATTATTTGTGATAGATATTCTACCCAACTAGGAGCCTAGATGATCAATGTAAGTATATTATATTATTTTATTATTTGTGATAGATATTCTACCCAACTAGGAGCCTAGAGGATCAATGTAAGTATATTATATTATTTTATTATTTGTGATAGATATTCTACCCAACCAGGAGCCTAGATGATCAATGTAAGTATATTATATTATTTTATTATTTGTGATAGATATTCTACCCAACTAGGAGCCTAGAGGATCAATTTAAGTATATTATATTATTTTATTATTTGTGATAGATATTCTACCCAACTAGGAGCCTAGAGGATCAATGTAAGTATATTATATTATTTTATTATTTGTGATAGATATTCTACCCAACTAGGAGCCTAGATGATCAATGTAAGTATATTATATTATTTTATTATTTGTGATAGATATTCTACCCAACTAGGAGCCTAGAGGATCAATGTAAGTATATTATATTATTTTATTATTTGTGATAGATATTCTACCCAACTAGGAGCCTAGATGATCAATGTAAGTATATTATATTATTTTATTATTTGTGATAGATATTCTACCCAACTAGGAGCTTAGATGATCAATGTAAGTATATTATATTATTTTATTATTTGTGATAGATATTCTACCCAACTAGGAGCCTAGAGGATCAATGTAAGTATATTATATTATTTTATTATTTGTGATAGATATTCTACCCAACTAGGAGCCTAGATGATCAATGTAAGTATATTATATTATTTTATTATTTGTGATAGATATTCTACCCAACTAGGAGCCTAGATGATCAATGTAAGTATATTATATTATTTTATTATTTGTGATAGATATTCTACCCAACTAGGAGCCTAGATGATCAATGTAAGTATATTATATTATTTTATTATTTGTGATAGATATTCTACCCAACTAGGAGCCTAGAGGATCAATGTAAGTATATTACATAATTTTATTATTTGTGATAGATATTCTACCCAACTAGGAACCTAGATGATCAATGTAAGTATATTATATTATTTTATTATTTGTGATAGATATTCTACCCAACTAGGAGCCTAGATGATCAATGTAAGTATATTATATTATTTTATTATTTGTGATAGATATTCTACCCAACTAGGAGCCTAGAGGATCAATGTAAGTATATTATATTATTTTATTATTTGTGATAGATATTCTACCCAACTAGGAGCCTAGATGATCAATGTAAGTATATTATATTATTTTATTATTTGTGATAGATATTCTACCCAACTAGGAGCTTAGATGATCAATGTAAGTATATTATATTATTTTATTATTTGTGATAGATATTCTACCCAACTAGGAGCCTAGAGGATCAATGTAAGTATATTATATTATTTTATTATTTGTGATAGATATTCTACCCAACTAGGAGCCTAGATGATCAATGTAAGTATATTATATTATTTTATTATTTGTGATAGATATTCTACCCAACTAGGAGCCTAGATGATCAATGTAAGTATATTATATTATTTTATTATTTGTGATAGATATTCTACCCAACTAGGAGCCTAGATGATCAATGTAAGTATATTATATTATTTTATTATTTGTGATAGATATTCTACCCAACTAGGAGCCTAGAGGATCAATGTAAGTATATTACATAATTTTATTATTTGTGATAGATATTCTACCCAACTAGGAACCTAGATGATCAATGTAAGTATATTATATTATTTTATTATTTGTGATAGATATTCTACCCAACTAGGAGCCTAGATGATCAATGTAAGTATATTATTTCAGTAAACGTTTTTAGTTGATTGTCCAGCCTATTATTTTAAAGAGTTCGCTGAGACACATCACATTATACAGTCATTCACTACATGGTTATTTAGGCATAGTTAGGTGGTGTGTTTGCTTGTACACTGCAGACTTAAAAATGAGCATCTGGGATTTTGCTTGTAGTGACAGTAGTTCGGTTGTTAGTCTGGTCGACCAAACTAGTCCAACTTTTCAGTGGTGATAGTCCGGTTAGTACAGAGTTGTTATTAATAGACAGTGGCAAAAATTTGGTAATTTTACTCTTTAAACTAAACCAGACTAAATTTCTTCAAATGTATTTTAAACCTTGTCGACTTTGTAACAAGGTCTTTTTGCCTCTGGCATCTATTCTAAACTTACGTCAATTTAAGTTGCACCGCTTAAAATAACGTAATTAAAACAGGTTTTTAACACGCTGTCTAAAAGCGATTGGACAAATTTTGACACGTTCTGAGGCAGAGTTTAGATAAATCGGGACTTTCGCCACGTGGAAATAAAGTTGTTTTACGCTGACAGGCTTTAGTGATAGTTAAGTGATTGAGGTTTAGATGCCAGGGGAAAAAAATCCTTGTACGAAGCAAACAAGGTTTAAATTACATTTGAAGAAATTAAGTTTAGTTCAAGGGATGACCGAATCGCTACCACTGTATATGCCTGCCATGTTTAGTGCATTGTGATGTACATTTAGTATTTCTCTATTAGGTCTTCACATTTTATCCACTGTTCATGGGTAGTACGGCCAAGTTTTTTCAGACAAACTTCTTGTAAGTACAATATTTAATGTTAGGAATATTTGGGGTAGCTCTGCGCTGTAACTTCAATGTCTTTCTTGAAATGAGAATCTGGAAGGCATATTCTAGTAATGGCAGTAAGTAAATTTGTTTTGTAGACCTTTAGAAAGAGATTTTCATTTTACAGGAGAAAGCTTTTCGTATTATTATGTAGTTATAGGGTGCAGTTTGTATTCTAGGCTATTTTAATAATATGTGTACTATTTTAGATTTCATGTGATATATACCTACTCCAAGGTCATTCTTGCACATTTGTTGTTGATGTTCTTTATTTCAGGTTTCGAATGAGGTGGTTGTGATGTTGCTTGTGAACTTGATCATTAGAATCTCTAACTTAAATAAAGTATTACACGTGAGTGTATCAAAATAAGATGACTATAGAGCATTAGATATCCATCGTTAGCTATACAAAACGTAAAATTGTATCACGACGCCCTTACCTTTCAATTTTCTTAGAGGTTATTTTCTCATAGAAAAGTTAAACCCATAAATCAATTTTGAGTTCAAATAAAGTCTATACACATACACTAGGTATATAAATTGTATTCTGTTTTGATGTACAAAACAGCAAGTTCATTTTATGTTATTGTTTACATGAATGTTATTGTTACACGGCGCCCCTGTACTAAAGGTTTTTTAAACCTATCTTAGGCACCAGCTTCTCACAAAAGTAGGTTTTTTGTTACTCCTGTCTGATCGCAATTAATGTGTAAAAAATAACCATTTGTGAGGTAAAGAAATAAATATTTGATTTGATTTATTACGTCGCACCAAAATTATTTACATAAATCTGCTATTTTTGGTTGCTAGGCCTCTGTTGGCTTGGAAAGACCCCGTTCAGTGGATACCATACAACTAATCACAAATAACATTATAATCACTTTTTACAAATTATTATAGAAAAATCCTAGTGTCTGACGTGCAATTTTTCACTTCTGACGTTACACTGACTACTGCCCAGTAGACTCCCGATGCGCGAGGTTTGTCAAACAAACTTTACAACTGTTAAAATCGGTTCAGTAGATCTAGAGATTACCCCCTATAACCTCTCAAACTCGCAAACTTTACCTCATTATAATGTTAGTATAGATAATATATAATAACATAGGTATCGAAGGAATTTTGAACTGAGCAATTTTACACTGAGAGCTTAAAGTGATTTCCACGTTTCGGTACAAATACCTTCAAAATAAACTTCAAAATAAAAAACTTGTTTTTTTTTTTTTAACATTAGTTTATCTCACTGCAAAGTTTCAGCTACAGAGGAATTATTGTCAGGGTGTCCATACAAATAATTTCCTCGTTGATTGGAGTAGTATCTTAATCCGATGATTAGATGCCGAGCAATCTATAAAAAACTATTTGGCGACTGAATGAATTTTGAAGAAATGTTGTATTTTGTACTTGATAGGTACTTTTGGACCTGGAATAACAAGTATGAGCTTCTTTTAAATGAAATGACCACGCGGCCAAAACCGCGGGTACAGCTAGTCATGTAATAAAGAAATATAGATAAATCCGTGAAATCCAATTTATCTTTGTATGCGGCAGAAGGATAGAAACTAACATCACAGGATGATGAATGACGATCTCATTGCTGTCTTGCGCAAGATTTTGCAGCCGAATTTCTGAGTGGCACTGCATATTATTTAAGAACAGGCGTGACGTTGTAAACAATATAAAAAATATCAATTTGTGCTTACTCTAAAATAATATTCCCAATATCTTCAATCTTCCCGCTACATACCTAATTCAAGTAAATTTTAATTTTTACATTTATTTCCAGTACCAGCTTGCAATGTTTCTGCGTTGGTCGATTCAGTAAAATCCATAACTTGAGTAAAAAAGCAAATTAAAACTGTATAATTTGGAAATAATCTATAGTGATAAATAACCGTTATGCAATTCACATGATAATATCTACTCTATTCCCTTGCAGAATTGTCTAGAACAGATCGTTCTAAGCGATAGAGCCACCCACGGAATATAGCACGCGGTTGTCTAGAACAGATCGTTCTAAGCGATAGAGCCACCCACGGAATATAGCACGCGGTTGTCTAGAACAGATCGTTCTAAGCAATAGAGCCACCCACGGAATATAGCACGCGGTTGTCTAGAACAGATCGTTCTAAGCAATAGAGCCACCCACGGAATATAGCACGCGGTTGTCTAGAACAGATCGTTCTAAGCGATAGAGCCACCCACGGAATATAGCACGCGGTTGTCTAGAACAGATCGTTCTAAGCGATAGAGCCACCCACGGAATATAGCACGCGGTTGTCTAGAACAGATCGTTCTAAGCGATAGAGCCACCCACGGAATATAGCACGCGGTTGTCTAGAAAAGATCGTTCTGAGCGATAGAGCCACCCACGGAATATAGCACGCGGTTGTCTAGAAAAGATCGTTCTGAGCGATAGAGCCACCCACGGAATATAGCACGCGGTTGTCTAGAAAAGATTGTTCTGAGCGATAGAGCCACCCACGGAATATAGCACGCGGTTGTCTAGAACAGATCGTTCTGAGCGATAGAGCCACCCACGGAATATAGCACGCGGTTGTCTAGAACAGATCGTTCTGAGCGATAGAGCCACCCACGGAATATAGCACGCGGTTGTCTAGAACAGATCGTTCTGAGCGATAGAGCCACCCACGGAATATAGCACGCGGTTGTCTAGAACAGATCGTTCTGAGCGATAGAGCCACCCACGGAATATAGCACGCGGTTGTCTAGAACAGATCGTTCTGAGCGATAGAGCCACCCACGGAATATAGCACGCGGTTGTCTAGAACAGATCGTTCTGAGCGATAGAGCCACCCACGGAATATAGCACGCGGTTGTCTAGAACAGATCGTTCTGAGCGATAGAGCCACCCACGGAATATAGCACGCGGTTGTCTAGAACAGATCGTTCTGAGCGATAGAGCCACCCACGGAATATAGCACGCGGTTGTCTAGAACAGATCGTTCTAAGCGATAGAGCCACCCACGGAATATAGCACGCGGTTGTCTAGAACAGATCGTTCTAAGCGATAGAGCCACCCACGGAATATAGCACGCGGTTGTCTAGAACAGATCGTTCTAAGCGATAGAGCCACCCACGGAATATAGCACGCGGTTGTCTAGAACAGATCGTTCTAAGCGATAGAGCCACCCACGGAATATAGCACGCGGTTGTCTAGAACAGATCGTTCTAAGCGATAGAGCCACCCACGGAATATAGCACGCGGTTGTCTAGAACAGATCGTTCTAAGCGATAGAGCCACCCACGGAATATAGCACGCGGTTGTCTAGAACAGATCGTTCTAAGCGATAGAGCCACCCACGGAATATAGCACGCGGTTGTCTAGAACAGATCGTTCTAAGCAATAGAGCCACCCACGGAATATAGCACGCGGTTGTCTAGAACAGATCGTTCTAAGCGATAGAGCCACCCACGGAATATAGCACGCGGTTGTCTAGAACAGATCGTTCTAAGCAATAGAGCCACCCACGGAATATAGCACGCGGTTGTCTAGAACAGATCGTTCTAAGCGATAGAGCCACCCACGGAATATAGCACGCGGTTGTCTAGAACAGATCGTTCTAAGCGATAGAGCCACCCACGGAATATAGCACGCGGTTGTCTAGAACAGATCGTTCTAAGCGATAGAGCCACCCACACTAAGCAATTAATGTTTGTTCTGGTTTTTTATTTATACTGTGTTTTTCTGTGTATTATTTTTAGAAACCAAAAAACAATTATCTGTTCTCTATCATACTAGACTTACTACTTATTTATTTATCACGTACTTACTTATCATGTATTCAGTAGTGACTCAGTTAGGTAAAAATTGTACATAGAAAAATGCGATAAATTGTAACGTATGTGAGACCATGCTGACTTGTTACTAATTACACACAACACACGCCGCAGGCGACTTTTCCGTTCCAGACAAAATATTGTCTCAAGAAACACCGGGCCCATTGCAATACCTCACGTTTTCATCTTTATTTGTACCTTGTGAGGCATAATAGAGGTGGGATGAGATAGGACGTCACCTAATTCCACGTTTGACCTCGGACCCCGCCCACCCCACGGGCAATATAACACCCGCCGCCGAAAGACTCTTTGAGGCGAACGCGATGAAAGGACGACCTCTCTAAACGGTCACTGTGTGTCTTTACGCTGAAAAAAACTGAAATTAAGGTTAATTCAGTCACGTGTGGGCGTCGTTTTTATATTCTGTCTTTTGATTATGGAGCTCGCTCTCGCGATGAGGCTCTTCTGCGAAGTATTTTAGACGAGGGATTTAGTTTATTTCTGCTACAAAGAACATACAGTACGAGTATAGTAAATCTATTTAATTTTTAGCAGAGATGCTGAGCGAACACAATATTATGTTGTTTTTTCTAATGAATAAACAAACAGTAAAAATCCAATATGAAAACTGCGATGCAAATATGGTACCACATAATTATGCGTAGCTAAAAGTTTTGTATTATTTAAACTCATCACATAGCTTTTGTGATACGAGCTGCTCTTACGTATGATAAGTCGGTGAAGGACAGGAGTGTGGTGTAGGTCATTAGAGACTTTTATTCTCAAATCTGTGAGGGATGGATTCATATTACGAGATCCGAGTCAGGAGCATTTGCCCTCGCCAGTATTGCACCCTTATACTTCCGATAGACACAAGTCTTACACCCGATTTTTAGAACGCAAATTATCTGAAAATCTCATCTCATGCGACAGTCTGTTAAAGCATTTATCAAATCACCAATTAAACGTGAATTAAAGCAACATTGATTTTCGCATGTGGTTCGCAATGGTAAGATTGTTTAATAAGCAGCTTCCACACCAAATCGAGAGTAAAACACCAAAGATATGCCGATAGAAGCCCCGCGTACACTTGATGTTTTATGCTGATCGGCCGCCACATCGCAGCAAGATCTCGACCAAAGCAGTCATATTAGTTCTATAAAGTTCTCACAAAAAATAAAATAATTCAATGCAGTCTTTTGCGATGAAATTGTATATCAGCTACAAAACACCACTAACTATCAACTCACACTCATACGCAGCTACCATTTGCTATGCTTGACTTGTTGGTTTGGTGGTGTGAAATCCGTCATTTTTTCAACTTGCTTGGTCAAAGGTTTCTTAACTTACAATTAGTTAATTACACATTTTCCCCCAATTAACCAAGTGCTAACTGCTGGAATGAGTAACCTACGAAAGGTGTTGAATGTCTACTGAGCTATAAATGACACCTAAGATTAATGAAACACATATATTTAAATCCTTCAATAATCCATATTAAGAATAAGAATAAGAATAAAAATAATTTATTGCCAACAAACATAAACAACTTAAAGAACATTGTGGTACTTACTTTGCATGTTTGGCAATATTACACTATTTATTACTAGCTATACCCGCGGCTTCGCATGCGTGGTCATTTTTCTAGGTTAAAAGTACTCCATGTACTATTCATATGTTACTTTTATCTCTTTGATTATTATACTTATACTAGTATATATATCAATGAGTTTTCCAGCCCGCAATTTCGTCCGTGTGGACTACGGTTTATCGCAAAAAAAAGCATCCCATGCTCTTTTAGGATATTAAAAACCAATGCAAAAGTCGGTATAGCACCAATGCTCTTGAACTTTTTTGACAGACTTGTTAGTTCGTTTCCATGGCAACCATTCCTTACAGCGAGTAATCAACATTTTCCAGTTTGGTACAAAGTATCCTATGTTTATTCTAGGGTATAAGCTATCTCCTATCCAAGTTTCATCAAAATTCGTCTAGCCCTTATCGCGTGAAAGATCCCCAAACAAACAAACAAACAGACCACGTTTCACTTTTATAATATATTGGTATGGATTATGTGTGTACGTATAAAGTGTACTTGGTACGAGTATTGTTTCGGGTGGTATCGTCGTACCCAAATCGTACTTGTCGTCCGTGTATTACCCTTCAACCTCCCAACCCCCATTATAGCTAAAAAGCATCTCTATTACATCAGCTTTCAAACATAAAAAATCGCTTCAAAAGCGGTCCATTAATTCGGGAACTACGATCCTACAGATAAACACCTAGAACATGCCCTAAACCTAGAACAACTTTTTTATTTCTAGTTTGGGGGTTAAAAATCAGTTCATCCCTAGCTTTCAATTAGGTGCGAACATTTTAAGTTATAGATTTTTTGAAAAGTGAGTTTGGATTCTTGAATGTTCAATCAGGCTAAACGGAAGGGATGAAATTTGGTTGTTAGATAGTCTCCATCTTGGATTCAAAAATAGGAGTATTTATCTTCTGCAATGCAGTTTCTGCGGCCAAGACTTCAAAGTACTTGAAAATTCACGAGTAGTTGCACCTTATTAATGAATGGGTTTAGTCATCAGCCATCAAACTTATCACCTAATATCATTGAGAAAATATTGAGGCGGCTCATCACTGTACCGTGTTGTTGCAGTATGGGAACCTCCGCCGCTGACCAGGATGTGCTCGTGCTACTCCTCCACTAAGCCAGTGCTTCCAGAGCATGAGGAGATGGCCTGCTTGCAGTTTCAACGCCTGCCTTTACGGACAGGTTAGTAGCACTAGAGTAAGCGCAATGGATCTTGGCCAATCTGATGTTATTGGATGTGGCGTTGCCATAGTGGGTATCTCTAAACCTATTAATTCTCACATCTCTTTCTATTTCTGACTAATTATGCATGAATATTATGAAGTTCCAGGACGGCCAAGACCCGTTGTGCGAATTGCACATATATCAAGATTTGAGAGAACTTTATTAACGGCAGTACAGTACGGCCGATAAGTCGTGGCCACTCTGAACTTCGTGCAAATGGCTGCACGCTGAACATTTTTATGAACCGAGTGGAGGAATGAGGCGATGTGCACGGGGCTGTGGGCTAGGCTAGACATGCACCTAACGTAAACACAAGCAATCAATTTATCAACCAAATAGTATACTTAATCGTTTATTTTCATTTAGAATTAATTGATTTTTAGTGTTATTAAGATATTCAACGAAATGATGTTCTAATAAAACGAATACCAATTTTCTATATGTCATTAAATAATAATTAAGTTGTTATCCTTAGTTGAAAAACAGATTCAGGCGTTGCTTAGCATTTTGGCGTTACTGGTTTTATTTTATTATTATTTTTAAATCAAATAATTACGTAAGGGTTTTGTCGCATATTGCGAACATGCCACCTCGGTTGTTACGCATACCTTACCCACCAGTGGACAAACGCAATCAGTTGAATAAATAATCGTGCCTAACCATAAGTTAGTATAGCTTTCTGGCATCATCTGAAAGTGGATCTTCTAATATAATATTACATCTACCTATCATACCTGTCATATTACAAACAATTCGGTGATGTAATTTTGCGCATAAAATAGAAGAATTAATTGCATGGAATGTGTCTTGATCTTAATATTAAGGCTATCACAAGATCTTTTCTGTTCAAAATTGTATGGTCAAGCCATGGAGAATTCAAGGAGTGTGGTTGGATCGTCTGATACCATAATTATTCCCTTTTCCTTTGACTTCGCATCGAAGTACTCCTTTCAGAGATTATAAGAATATTTTGTAACCATTGGCAAATAATCTAAACATAAATAGGTATACCGTCAGTGATAGCTTCTTTAGATAGCTTATCTACGCATTCATTACCTATAAGACCTACATGTTACGGAATCCGTTGTAAGATAGTGTTTTTATATACATAATGTAATTCTAAAATTAACTTTATTATTGTGTAGGCTACAGGTAACCCTTAAAAGGTCGATGTACAACAAGACAGGTGTTGAAAGGAACATTTTGAGTCTGTTAAATAAGCTAAATCACCATACTTTGAAGATTTAACATAAGATAGGGCTGCAATAATTACTAAAAGTCCGGTTTTCATGATGCAAATATTTGGATCAATTTTAAAAAACAATTTGTATTTAATTCCAAAATCGCTGCTCCAAATCCACTGCTATTTTTCGAGCCATTAGTAAAAATGCAGTTCAAAATATATCTAAAAGTTAAGGAGAGTCTCCTAAGAACTTTTTCCTGTAGATACAACGGTTAAGGTATTTTCGTACAAAATTTATGGGAGAAGTTTTTCGCAATTTCTGTCATTTCTAGTACCTCAATCGATCCGGTAGATACTTTTGGTCCTTATAAGAAACGGGATCGTTTGACATCAAAAAAAGTTTTTATGTAAAATTACCATTTTCTTGCTGACTGTACATATATTACAAAATCTGTTTAAGTTATGGATGGTCTCTTTGGATCGTTTTCCTGCAACTATAACGGTTAAGGTACCTGCCCTTACTGTCCCGTCTCAAAAACCCATCCTGTATAATTTACGTAAATTTTCCTGATGTACAACCCAATCTGCACCAGAAAGAAATATAAATACGTTAAAAAAAAACTCTTTCTGATACCTAATTAATATGGTTTTTCCATTTGAGGGATCGATCCCACCAAATTTCCAAGTATTTCACAGTTTCTATTGTATTCTATTCTCCACGCCATTTATTTTAAGACTAGCTGTACCCGCGGCTTTGCCCGCGTGGTCATTTCATTTAAAAGTTACTCATACGTGTTATTCCAGGACCAAAAGTACCTATAATATACAATAATATACTACTTTTGTTCAGCCGTCGAATAGTTTTTTATCGATTGCTCGGCATCTAATCATTAGATTAAGATACTAAGTAGCCCAGTTTTTAACTCAAACCCTAAGCTATCCAATAGTGAAAATTGCATTGCAATCGATCAAGTAGTTTTTACTTGATGCGCGAACAAACTTACATACAGACCTTCAGTAGTGACCCGACATGGTCGTGATAGGTTAGAAGACGAAGGCGGGAGTTCGCTAAGATTCGCTCTCGCCTTTGACTTCTAACTATTCACGGCCAAGTCGGGTTGCCACTGAAGGCTTTTGGCAGAAATCTATCTGTGTTGCAATAGCAAATAAATAATTAATAGGTTGGTCTAGTGGCTAGTGACCCTGGGACCGAAATCAAACGGTCGCGGGTTCGAATCCTGCAAGGTGCAATCATTTATGTGATGAGCAAAAATGTTTGTTACCGAGTCATGAATGTGATATTCGTATTTATGTACGTTATCTAGTGCCCATATTACAGGGTATCCTAGTTTGGAGCTAGGTAATTGGTATGGAATTGTCCCCAATATATTTATTATTATTTATTAATGTTTGTACAGCCACCAAGACACTTTGTGGAATAGAATAGAATAGCGTTGTGTGGAGCGTTATTCGAAACAACCTATACCCCTATCGCAGCTTGGCCAGTGACGTCATAAATGTTCGAAACCTTTACGGTGTACTTTCGAAGAATACATTTTTGCTTTCTGGATTTTAAAACATACTCGATGCCAACCACGAACCTCTACAGATTGATGATGCCAACACGGTCTCTGACGTCAAGAGCGTTGTGTACGTAATGTATATTTTCGAAATATTATGCAACGACGTCGGCTTTCCTTTAGTTAGTGCATCAGACAGTTCTGTTAGTACAACATGTAAAACATTAAGGATTCTGGCACAGAGTACTATGTTTATACGGAAATAGAGGCCTATCTTCGCGCCCAATAGGGGTAAAGCTCAGTGGCGCCTCTGTATTTAGCTAATGGAACTATTGCTTCATGAAAAGTTTTTGTTGAGTGCAAAAGTTTTTGAGGCTACTCGGATACGAACCTGGGCATGACGGCACGTCAGTTGGGTACTAACACCACTGTGCCACAAAGGATTTTAAACACTGGCCGAAAATTTAGTGTCCGCTTCTGTCTTTTCACTTTATTTGTAAACAATAAAAAGTGCGAAAAGTCTTTAAGGCTACTCGGATTTGAACCTGGGTTTGACGGCACGTAAGTCGGGTTCTCACACCATTGCCCCGCGAAGGATCTTAGACATGAATCGAAAATTGGCTTCCAATTGGTCCGCTTTTGTCTTTACACTTTGTTTGTAAACCATAATAATTAAAAAACTACCATCTACAATTTTATGTAACATTACTTGACGGTTTACTTCAGGAAATTACATATGCCTTAAAAAAAATAAGAATATGTAAAAAAACGCACAAAATATGTAAATGCTTATAAATATTGAGGCAAAACATTCATAGCAGCGCGTGGATTCGATCCATGTGCCTCTGGGTTGCAGGCCAGGCACCGCTTCCACTGTGTGTCTGACTTGTGGCATAGGTGCCGAATTTTCAATTCCGTTTTATAAATGGATGTGCAATTATTATTCCTTTTAAATTAACATAACTTTAGACTCCTATCCCGCAGGAATCCCGTATTTTTTCGTGATTAAAAGTATCATTCATTTTAACACATACTATAAACTTTGACTGTGCCAAGTTAAAGTAAAAAAAATTGATGTTTTTCGAGCATCACGTAGTTAGCACAGGTCTTTCGAAGCTGCAAATTTAGTTGCACACTACTGGTATCCATCGTAGCAACAACCCAAAATAGCAGGACTTTTGAGATTAATGCGACCTAACGCGATGTTTGTGCCCACGGTGACACCGCTATACGTTTGATTTATTAATTACTTATCACGAGCTTTTGTTTGATTGGCACACTATACGGATGTTTGATTGGCACACTATACGGATGTTTGATTGGCACACTATACGGATGTTTTTTTTCTCTATCTGTATTGGACAATAGACGCGTACTCACATCTTCGATTATAGATTTGTTTCTTTGATCGAAGACTTAAAACATTTAATGTTTCATCATCATCATCAGCCTATACCTGTCCACTGCTGGACTATTTGCATAAACGTGGTCTCCACTCGAGAACTCGTCTGTTCCAACGGTTATCGGTTCTTCGGGAAATGTGATCAGCCCACTGCCACTTTAGTTTGCTTATCCTTTGTGCTATATCGGTTACCTTGATTCTCCGTCGGATATCTTCATTACGAATCTTGTCCTTTAGAGAAATTTCAAGCATAGCTCTCTCCATAGCTCGCTGAGCGACCTTAGTTTGACGTGAGTGTCCATATTTCGATTCCGTAGGTCACGACTGGTAGGACGCATTGATTGAAGGTTTTTGTTTTTAATCCACTTAATTGACGGTTGATCAACACTCACCTAGGTACTGTCGTTTTTCATCGGTGAATATTTTGCCTTTAAGTACTGACTTGGGTGTCTCACAGATGGCAGGTGAATAAATTTGAGTGTTTTTTCGTCAGATTAAAAGATACACTCCCGTCCTCCCTGCTACCTTCGTGATTTTAGGTGTTGATCGGTCAGTCGTGCGCTCGCATGCGTGGAGCAACACGTTTTGCTGTGGAGCTTGGGAGTGTATCTTCAGACGTCAGGTCAGATTTCATGTCCTTAATTAATTGTGTCTAATATAAGTTAAAGTCCGCGTAGCGATGCACCACGTTAAGTTCATTAATGAATTGTGTCTCAAACAGTGCCTAATAATATATGTCGATTTTACATCATATAAGTTACAAAAACAGTAATAACTGTTAGAACATATTGTAATAAGTAATTTTTAGTTACAAGAACAAATTAAAAATGTATATAACCCCCTGACTTCCCACCCCCTATTATAGCTAGGAAGCATCTCGATCATATGTTTTCAACATATAATCAGATCATACATAAAAATCAATCCATCTGTTTAAGAGTTACGGTCGTAACCCTCCTTCCCCATTATAGCTAAGAACCATCTTCTTTACCTCAGCACACACAACCTCACCCCCTCACACACACACGCACACACACAGTGATACACACCCTAAACTTATAACACCCGTATCTTTGTTCGGGAGTTAAAAAAGACATAATAATACTAATAATAATAATAATAATAATAATAATTTATTGAAACAAGGCATGAACAACAAAAAATAAAGTGGAGCACCTGGTTCCTAAACTAGGCTCGAAACCCGTGAGATAGGAACCACTAATAATTGTTTGTTTCCGATGACGTATGAGAAACGGCACATCACACTATGACCTGGCTACGCCTCGTCAGTACCACAGTACATATATAGTATGTACTGTGTCAGTACTCAAAGTTTAAGAATGTTATAAAGTTTAAATCGAATAGATTGTGCTGAAAGAAATACATTTCCTTATTGTGTGCAGTGCGCTCAAGAATCGTCACCATTCGCAACGAGTCGGTGCTGTCTGCGACGTGGAGCACAGCCGTCAGGAACTGGCCCAGACGTCACAATAGAACGCTGAACGAAGGTAAATAATAAACAGTTTTAAAACAAACAGAAAAACTTAATCTCCTACGTTCCCCTTACTTCAAACAAAAACAAATGCGTCTCTAGCACACAGTCTGTTGGTATAAGGAAAATAAGCAAGGAGGTATTCTATCCCAAATTGGGTATTTGACGAGCATTAAATCCAGACTTGGCAAAGTTTTTTCGATTCGATATTTCATCCATCAAGTTCTTTGGGCAATCAATCACGGTCACGGCTAATACTGTTACTTACCTATGCCTGGAAATGACAGCTTTCGAAATAAATTGGTTGCCTTCAATAGAGACGAAAACAAAGGTAGCAAGCGGAGGACGGACGTGGTTATGAACAAGCTTCAATCAAAGATATTCAAAATATTCCTAAAAGAGCCAGGTTCATTATGGCCCCCTGAATGTCGAGTGAGGGCAATTATGTAAATGAAGTGTCAATTTGTGAGTTTTATGCCACGGCCTTCCTTCTCTTTGAGGGTGCTTGCGAGTTATTACCGTTTAGCTTAATTATATCAGTTTTCCAACTGTTTTATTTCGGCCAATCTATTTATACTTATAATCTACATTTATAATAAAGCAATGGCAACGAAAAAGTCTGTACAAAGAAGATAATTAAAAAAAATGGTCTAGGGTACATAAAATAACAACTTAACAAGAATATAACATTTTAAAAATTCGTGTCTGTCTGTTTGTCTGTTAGTCTGTCTGTATGTTTGTTCGCACATCATGTAAAATCTACAGAAATGATTGCGATGTCGTTTTCCCTGTTAGATAGCTTATGTTTTTATTTAAAAACGGGGATACTTTATATCTCAATCCAATGAGTAAAAGCCGAGCAATCGATAAACATATTTTTGACGGCTGAAGGAGTTTTGATCAAATGTTGATAAATTGGTATTTTAGTTCCTAGAACAGCACATAGAGTACTTTTAACCAAGAAAAAGGACCACGCGTGCGTAGCCGTGACAAGTCTAATTCTATACATTGAAGTTTTTTTATTTTTTTTAATGTTTTTGATACTCTGTATTTGATACTGAAGCTAAAACTGTATTTTTTTCATTTTTGTATGTCTGTCTTTCTTTCTGTCTGTCTATCTGTTTGTCTGTCTGTCTGTATTTTCGCCACTAATCACGCAGAAACTACTAAATGAATTCAAATGAAATTTAGTATGATTTGAGTTTATAATACGAGGTAGGTCCCATGATAATTAACATCCCAAAAAATTAGATGGTTTCTGCAGGATAGGGGTTGAAAGTTATGTAAAAGAATATGTACCACGCTGGAACTACTGGACGGATTTTGATGCAACTAGGTAGAGTGATTGTTTATATGATGGGTTCAAATTGAAAATACCATTATCCCAAAAAAATAAAGGGTTTTTGCAGGATAAGGGTCCAAATTTATGTTAATTTTGAAGAAATAAATAATATTTTTTCAAAGGTTACTCTATTTTTTATACTGAAGCAAAAGTTTTTTTTTTAATTTGTGTCTTTCTGCCTATCTGTACGTCTGTTTGTATTATGACCGTGCATCACGCCGACACTACTGAGTGAATTCAGTTGAAAATTGGTATTATTTGAGTTCATACTATGAAATAGGACATTAGATACTTTTCATTCCGAAAAAATTAAAGGGTTCACGCAGGATGTTGGTTGAAAAGTTATTTAAAAAACACGTTTCACGCTGAAATTACTAGACGTATTTTAATGCAACTTGATACATAGTCTAGATAATGGGTTAAAATTGAGAATACTTTTTTTCCCGAAACAATAAAAGGTTCCTGCGGGATAGGGGTCCAATGTTATGTTAAATTTTATGTATCAAATATCATTACTTATAATAAAGCAATGTTGTTGTTGTTCGTCGCATGAGTTAGTGCTGGCCTCTGGTGTCAGAGAGATGAACCTGGTAGTTGGGATTCCACACAACGGAACAGTATTCGAGCTTACTCCTTACTAATAAGGTGTATAAAATTTCCATGGTGCTAGATTTCTTAGTCTTTAGAATTTCTAAACACAAAGCAAAGCAATTTTTTATACTACGCGCAGACTTGCAAATAGTGTCAATATGTTGAACAAACTGCAACTTAGAATCGATTGTGATGCCTAGGTCGCGCAACGTTTTATATTCTTGGAGTTCGGTTTTGTTTATTTTATAAATTGTGCTTAGTGATAAATGATTACGTGTGAATTTAATATATTCACATTTTTTCTGGATTGAGCAGCATTCCATTCTGCCTGCACCACTCAGACAATCTATGAATATCATCTTGTAGCTCTAGGGCATCGTTAGATGCATTTGTATGTCAAAAGTATAATTACAAGTAGACAATTTTTAACATACGCAATATCGATTGTCATGACATTTCTTACAATTTAGTCGAAGCACGCAACTAATAAATTTATTCAGCTCTGCCTGCACTATTGACTTAATAAAATATTTTTGTATTAGCAATATGTTACCCGCATGGAAACATCAAGCATCAAAGGATAGCATTTTATTTTTTGTTCACAGTGATGTAGTTGTCATACTGTCTCTATTCAACCGTTAGTTCACCTCATGGATGCCTGTTGAGCAAATCCAGAGCGACGGCTGTGGATGCGAACTACATAGTTTAACTAATTACCAACCACCCGTGGGAAATTAACAACTATAATTAGAAACAAAACTCGTTCCAGCTTTTTAAGTTGATTCGATCAATGTGCTTTAATTATGCCCGTTCCAAGATAGTTTTGTGTTTGAAAATTCAAAGTTATTTAAATAATAATCAATAATGACTCAAAATTCTGTAATTTACTACAAATCATAATTTTATTTTTATTGCTTGTTTTTTGTAACTTTGTTGAATTCACAGCGTGTAATCTCGATCATATTTTTTTTAATAAACAATGTGTAATCATAGTTTCTACGAAATAGTTCTACTATAATAACGTATACTTCCTTGAAAACTAAAGCAGCTCGGCAGTATTTGACACATCATCGCTTTTCATCAGCTGAGATCGTGTTCAAACGCTTGCTTAGGCTGTCATAAAAATAAAATCTCTTTCAATAGATTTATGAAGCACAGGCAGGCAAAATGGTCGAACATTCAAAAATGTTCACGATTCGTTTTCAAAATTATTTTAATATTGTGTAACATAAATAAATCATCGATATAAACATTAAAAAAAAATTGTTTGTTTAATGAAACGCATTTGCTACGTATTTGTCAATCCTACCAAATTAATTAATATCAGCTAGTTGGCTACGCCGTTTTTATAACTTACTAGTGTGAGATTTAAGAACATAATATGTATAATAATTATACGTACTGTAAGGTTATCAAAACCTGTAAGTTATTATATTATAAGTTTTGTAATGTTAGCCTTCAGTTGGTTAGGTTTGTCAAGTAGGAGATAAAATTTATCTGCACCAACTATAGTACCCAGTAGCTACAGCTACAGAATAAATAACTTAAGGAGTATTTTAATGAAAACAAGGAAATGGGTTTGCAATTCTTTATATTGTTTACTTATTTGAACATCGGATTCAGAATACACCACTTTTCAAGAAAACTGGCAAGACACTACGTGGTGAAAATGTTTTGTAATATTATTAAACCAATAACTATTTAGGTACATAGTTATTAATAATTTAAATGTGATAATTGGTCACAGACAAACATTTATATTTGCCTTAGTTACACTAGGCATATTAACTTCTAAAACAGTATTTAAACACAATCAAATTGATGATAATCCCGTTAACTATAATTTTATAGATCACTTCATCACCCCACAATGAAGTGATACACAGTAACAAATACACAGTATAATTACATAGTTATAAACAAGTAGAATAACAGAGTAAAAGAAAAGCACTTAACTTGCCAAGGTCCTCTCGGTGCGGCGGCCACAAGAACATTAAAACATTGCCAAGTCGAGAGAGCTTTAATATAACATTTTCGAACATCCGACGCTGTCAGAAGTCATCCGAGACGAAGACTACCGACATCGTCCGAGCTATTTGAGTCGTTTGAAAACAGATCAACGAATATCTACCATTTACATTATTAATTACATTAGTCATGTCTGATAGTTAAATTGGAATACATTATAATAATTATGGCATAATAATACAGATGTTTCATAGTGATGGATGACATACATCGTAAGTTTTACACGTGGTACTTTACTTTTCTTTAAAGTAGTCAATACTTCGTTCTGAAAGCTGGATACATAACATTTACATGTACCAAGTATTATTTTTATACATTTCTATATTTACAATAAGTAGTAATCTAACACACGCGTGGTCTTTTCTCCAGGTTAACAGTTATTTAAGTGCTATTGCAAGACCTAAAATAGCAATATACCAACATTTGATCAAAATTTCTTCAGCAGTCTAAAAGATTTTTATCGATTGCTCGGTTTATACTCGTCGGATTGGAATAACAATAATACCAATTCTTAAGCTACACCCTAAACTATTCAATAGTGAGCAGCATCGTAATCGGTGGAGTAGATTTTACATGATGCGCGACAAATAAACATACAGACAGACAGACATGATTAAAAAACTTAGTCAATAGCTTATTTGAAGTACCCTGTTTTTTTTATTATGTTATTTGTACAGATTTTATCATTCTTATTGCTTTATTAAAGAGCAATGGTAGTCTAACGATTCAACAGCGCAACTTTTCTATATTATGTGCGGTTTCCCATCACTCCGTGCTTTGAAGGGCACGTTAAGCTGTTGGTTCCGGCTTTTATAAATTAATAACATTCGTTAAGCCATGTCAAATGCTCTCGGCTGGCCTGAATAACCAGGTTTATAAGGATCGTAATGAGAGCACACAGAGACGTTTTACTCAATTTTACTTATACGGTGCGCCATATGTTGATCGTCTTAAGAAATTAAAACTCACAAGTTTATTTATTTGGTCATCTACATATTGCACATTAATACATCGTTGAGAAAATTAAAACAAAAAGAACACTCGCCTAATGCCATTACAATTAAATATGACAACAGCATGCAAAAATAACAGTATCTAACTAAAAAAATAAATAATAATTAAATATTGAAAACATTACATTACAATTCATAAAAAAAACATATCATATATTATATCGAAAATTAAAATAGTAATAATAATATACAAATTAAAATATAAATGTAAATTAAAATGTCAACATATAAAATTAAAATTGATTAACTAATAAATAAAATCCAAAATATCATACGAAGCTCTTTTTAAATTTGAGAATGTTGTCGGCAAACAAGTCTAGGTCTTTGGCTTTAGCAAAACCGTTGAACTCTCTAATTAGTCGATTAAGAGGAGCATTTCAACCCAAGTTAGACTTACTTAAACTATCTCTCAAAATATTGAACTGGGATGATCGTGGTAGGCGTGATGGCGAAGAAAATGTAAGAGCAAAAAGTAGTTCTGGGGTGTCGAGAACACTAAAATAATAAGTGTTCTCGACACCCCAATAAGAAGACCCCGAGAAAAAGAAATATAATATCAAACATGCGTCTTCGATCCGATAGTGAAGATATTTTAACATGTTTAAGCCTCTCATTACAATTTGTTATCTATTTTCCCAAATTTACCGAATAAATTAAATGCCATAAAAATAGGTTTTGGACACTTTCGTCACAGTCTTTTTATATAAATATCATAGAATGGATTCCAGGCTACACACATACAGTATACAGTACTCTAAGCCGCTGCGGATAAATGAATTGAACAACAAAATTTTAGTTTTTGGAGATTTAAAATCTCTGCAATTACGGAGAATGAACCCAAGATTCTAGAACGCTTTAGCACTTATGTCGTTTAAATCTTAGTTTACTATCAAGTAAACCACCAAAATCTCTTATTTTATCAACTTCAGACAAGGTATCATTCTTAATTTTATAAGTAAAGTCAATATTACACTTTTTCCTAGAGAATCGAATGGATTGGACATTTGGATGCATTCAAGTCCATGTTATTATGTTGACACCATACAACAAAACGATTAAGATCCTCTTGCAAGAGCGCTGCATCTAAAAGAGTGTCCGTGGGTCTAAAAATCTTCAAGCTATCAGCGAATAAATAATTGCTAGATTAATGGAAACAACTGCCAATGTCATTAATAAATATGTTGAACAATAAAGGGCCCAAGTGTGACCCTTGTGGTACACCAGAATACACCAAAAATGGTTCAGAGGAATAACCATTTACCACAACTTTAGACTTTCTATCCGAAAGATACGATCCACACCAATCCAGTAGTGACAGAGCAATGCCGTGGTTAGAAAGTTTTTGAAGTAACACTTGATGATCAACTCGATCGAACACTACTAAAATCAGTATATATCGCACCAACGGATGAACGTCCATCGAGTTCCCGAGAAACATCGTTTATAAAGGATGCAAGATTAGTTGCAGTAGATCTAGCTTTCATGAAGCCATGCTGACAAGGATTAATCAGTTGTTTGAAGTGCCATGTCAAAATAGGATATAATAGTTGTTCGATTTTTTTTGCAAACACTGGCAAAATAGAAATCGGTCTGTACTTTATTATTAGGTATTTTTGTCCGGTTTTAAATAAAGGAACTACAAGTGCAACTTTCAGTCAGAAGGGAAGATGCCAGTGCTTAGAGATTTATTGTAAATAAGACATAACCGTTAGCCGTTACGCTTCACAAAAGCCTGGGTGGATTTAGCAACATAAACTGATGGAATGCCATCAGATCCAGCACCCTTATATAAATCCAGTCTTTTTAACACTTTAAGAACTTGATCGTACTTGAATTTAATTAAAGTGAGATAATCATTGGTCAACAATGCCACACGGTCCAAATTAGCTATGGGGTTTTTTACAAAAGAACTGCTGCTATCATAAATAGATGAAAAATTTTGAGCAAAGAGATTACAGATGTCGCTGCCATTAAAAGCAGTTTTATTATCATAATACATTTGCGCTGGATAGTGTCCATCATTTTTATTTTTATTTTTAATAAAAGACCAAAATAGCTTAGGATTGGATCGTAAATTTTGTTCAAGTCTAAGAACATAAGTACTATAGCAAATTGTCATTAAATGCTCCGAACGTTGTTTCGCTAATTTGTATGACAGTAGGTCAAGAGGGTTGTTTTTAAATTTACGTAGTTTATTACGATATTTAAGTTTCTCACGCAAGATACCGATAAGCTCTCTAGAAACCCATATAGGATATCGTCGTGGTCTTGTTTGAAAGTTTTTTTTTTGAACACATTGGAAATATCTGAGCAAATAGTCTTCACAGCTTTAGAAAAAATAAAAACAGACGAAAGTTTAAAGGATTTGAAAGGAATACATTTGAATAGGCCTCACAAGATGACTGTCACCACGAAACAAATCATAATGGATCATATTAACCTGTTTCCTGCCGTAGAAGCCCATTATGTTAGGAAACTATGACTACCTTCCGGCTCCATCATCAGACCCTTGATACCACATAAAACCAGACATGATCTCATCAAGACAAACAAAATGAGCCCAAACTCGAAGGGATTCCATCATCTGATTGTGTAGTTCCTTTGACTACTACTACTACTACTATTTTTGTTTTAGTACTAGTAGTTTTTAATGGTCACCAGAACTACACCCATGTGCAAAACTTCAGCATTTTTGGACGTCCTTAAATTGTTCAAAATTTACTTGTAATCCAGTTCTAAGCATTATAGCACAGTGAATTAAATTAAAGCTTGTTTAAAGCTACAAAACCAATTTTGATTATATTCCGCCAGATGGCGCCAGTTGGAGTCACATTGGCTCCTTAGTAAATACTCTCTAAAATTACATTTACGCGCTAAATATTAAAAAAATAACATAAATGTGATGATGTGATACTTATGTGAAAGTGTTATAATTACAAATTTGGGAGAAAAAACACATTGCTAAATAAGTGTACTATTTAATGTGCTAAATCATACATATCATATCAACTTCAGAAATAATAAAGATCCTCATAGGCTAAAGTGTTAAACTGTGAAATTGTGTGTAAAATTATCCACTACAACCAGCGATATACACAAAAGACTTAAATGGACAAACGTTAATTCGTTTTAAATCTGAGTGACCTTTGGACCCTAGTCACACACGTCGAACCAACAAACTCACAAACTCTTGGCCAATAAACATATGATCTGCAATTTTTGACGTGAATGTTAACTGTTTCAATGGTCTAGGGGTTATGGACGCTATCCGCCGCGGCATTACTTTACCGCCACCAAGTTTGGATCTTACTGACTGAATTTACCGGGTCGTCTTTTTGGACTTTATATTTATTTTATTATATTTTTCTTTTACTTCATTACCTACTATTTTTAAACTGGAGATATACTCTATATGTAAATATAACAATGGAAGCAATGGATACCGATAACGTAACTTTAAGATTTCGGTAACGGCAGAGAGCTAGTTCCTTAGGCAACCTTACAGACCTGACTCTTCATTGTTTGAATCAACAAGCGTTAGCCAACCGCTTGCAAATTTGGATCTGAGTGATTCAAACATTATTATAATGCAAAGTATAAATGAATTAGAAAACTGCCTTATTGCCGCCCACAATGAAATCGATAACTTGCTTTTGGAAAATGAAAGTCATAAGAGAGAGTTAGAGAAGGCCTTCAAACTCATTGATGTCTACAAAAAGATTGACTAAAATGATGTACTTAACACACCGTCAGTAAGCCGGAAGAGGAAAAGGTAACGGATTTCGATCGGGGTTGAAGAGATCTCAAATTCTCCAAAACAAGCATCGTCACCTACAAAACATCAAAAATTCGAGTATGAAAGGCAGCAAGACACAATAGATCAATTGAATATACAAATAAAGCAGCTTAAGGAATGTTAATACACATTGGATTGGAATGGGTAGAAATGTTAACGACCTGAAAGAGAGCTCTAAAAGAACATCTAAGTGTAATAGAAAAATAACTAGGTTTACTAATATATATTCAATATAAAACTAGATTGTTAGTATTAAGAAAATTAAAAAACCTTTCCAGGAGAATAAAAAGACTATAAAAGAAATGCATGAAAACAAAACATGAGAATGTTCAACTAAGTCATAACATTTTTGAATTACAATCTAGGCAAGATCTAAACTTTAGGAACGATATTAACAACAAAAATCTGAAGCACAAGGATATGAAATAGGGAACAGATTTAAACAGTGCCGAATGTCACAAAATGAGCACAATCACTCTCACAGACAGTATAAGAAATGTCGAGCCCCTTGAATCACACAGAAGAACCACACTAATATATTCAGACAGTACAAGGCTAGGCTTAGCATCAAAAATAGCAAACTGCGTAGACAATAATACAAGAGTAATAAATAACTGCAAAACAGGAGCTAGTTGCAATAAAGTATTGGAAAACTTCAACGAAAAGATGAAAGTTCTGACAAAGGAAGAAACAGTTATATGCAGTTATGAAAAAACATAATAATCCTTTGATAAAGCAGCAAATCTATGTGAACGTACTAATATATATATATGGGAAATATTAAATAAAGAAAGTAGAACCTTCAATGTAATAATAAATGGTATTCGATATACCAATAATTCATACAATGACAATGTTATAAACAGAATTAACAGAGGACTAGCACACTTAGCAAATATGACTGAAAATGTTAAATACGTCAACGCAAATATAAGGTACAGCGGTAAAACCCGCAGCTTTAATGTAATTAAGCAACTTTTGTTACAAACAATAATATTATCTTCTTCTACACAAAGATTTCAAGGATCATCCACACTTCGATTTATTGAGTGCCTGCCCGAAAATAATGGTATAAATTTTCAAAAAGATCTGCGACCCATCAAGAAAAGATAATATTGCACGCCAATGTACAAAGCATCCACAACAAATATATAGTAATTGAAGATGTACTAAACGAGTACAAATGCGACGTTCTATGTTTATCGGAAACATGAGGGCAGGATCACCAAGTACAGTCTATGAATATTGAAGAATTCGAACTAGCATCTTATTTTAATAAATCATTTTTTGAACATGGCGGAACAGCTATTTATGTTAGAAATAATTTAGAATTTAAAATTAGAAACGACATAAATAAATTATAAATTATTATTTGAAATGTATTTTGAAATTACAGCAATAGAATTAAGAGCATCGAAAATTATTATTGTAGTAGTTTATAGACCAGACAAAGACATTTACCTTTTATTTGATTTACTGACAAAACTGTTACATAAACTATGTCGAGAAGGGAAACAAGTAGTACTTGCTGGAGATTTTAATTTAAACGTTTTAAAAATTGTCGAAAATATGAAAAAGTTGTCAATGATCCTCAATAATTTTGATTTTGAACGGATTATAAATGAAAAAGTGCTACCTGTATTGACAACTTCATAGTAAATTTGGACAGTTGTGAAGGCCATGTTTTAAATCGTAAGCTATCTGACCATAAAGTTATTAAATTAATTTTTGGTGATAATAAAGAAGAGGCTAGTGACAATAATTTACCTTATTATACTAGATTTATGTCACATAATAATTGTAACTACTTTCATTATTTGCTGTAACGAGACTTTGCTGTGTTAAAAAAACAAATAGTTATGTGTAAGATCTCAAATACATGAATGAAAATTTTGCAATACGCTATAAAATTTTATTATAACAGAGCATTCCCTAAAAAAAAATATCTTGCATGTAAAGTAGCTAAAAAGTGGACATCGGAAGGTATAGAAATATCTAAAAATAAATTAGTCAAAATGGAGATGTTGCAAGAGTATCAACCAAATGAACAGAGAAAATTACAGATACGACAGTATAAAAAAGTGCTAAGAAAAGTATTCACTACAGCTAAAAAAATGTAATATACGCATAGAATAAAAGTTTCCAAAAACAGGATAAAAGAAACATGGAAAATCATAAACGGACGAATGAGACGCAATAAAAACATAATAATAAAAAATGTATACATTCGATTAAAAACAAAGATGGTGAAGAATTCACAGACTGCAAAGTAATAGCAGACTTATTTAACAATTTTTTTAGGAACATAGCCCACAATCTTACGTGTAAAATCCAGATTGAGACTGATAAATGCATAGTATATTTAGAAATGGGGACCAAACCAAAAACATTAATTAAATTTGACGCAGTAGATTACAAAGAATTTCGAACAATTGTTAATAACATGAAACAAAAAACAACACCAGATATAATATGACATGAACACTAAGATATTAAAAGATTTATTTTGAAAAATTGCAAAGGAGGATACCAGCTTTCGGCTTCCAAGACTTTTAAATGTTAAATGCTGCGGACACGAAATCAATTCACATTAACGACTATATAAAATAATTTAATTCATTCTTATTAAAACAATAACAATCGGGAACTGTTATTAAAAAAATAATATTAATATGAATAGTAATGACCGGAAATAGCTGTGTAAGACTTTTAAAAGTTAAATGCTGCGGACACGAAATATATCCACACTATTGACCATATAAAATAATGTAATTAATTCTTATTAAAACAATAACTTTCGGGAACGGTTATTAAAAAAAATAGGAATTAAAATGAATAAAAATGACCGGAAATTGCTGTGAACTGATACTAATTACGAATCATAGTGTTCACTATAACTCGTTATTAATGCAAATAAACTATTAATAAATAGATAAACAAAAACGATTTAAAAAAATCTAAAGGCTATAATAGAAAATAAACTATTATTCTAATAGAAATAATTTCAGTATATTATTTTATGATATTAGAAATAAACAACAATAAACGCATGCGTATTTTTTATCCTGCTTATACGTTAATTCATTATTTGTTGTATAAATGTTTCAGTGGTTTAGGTACCAAGCTCATGACAAGAGCCAAGAAGGCCCAGGGTTCGATTCACAGATTGAATACCTAAGTGTCTACTACTATAGCAGGTATAGGTAGGTAAAAATACTTTATAAATGATATTAAACATGATCGTAAAGTGTAGGTACCTACATAATATATCAGTTTAATATTAGATTTCAAAAATTATCTTGGCTATATTATTCTCTTGACCATAAATAGTGTCATAATCTAACGAAAGTCACATAACCACAAAAGTTAACTTTATTTCCTCATAACTTATTTTTGAATAGTTCTCAGAAAAAACTAATAACACACAAAATATTTTAACATAATGCTTAAAAAATTAAAATACTTTTAAGTTGTGTCCGCAACAATTTTACATCGAGCCTAAGTCACTTTGGAGATCTGGCATAGTCCTTTATGGAATTGTTGTGGATTGTTATCAATGAGTGCCTAGAGGAAGGAATATTCCTCGATTGTCTTAGGCCTGGTAAGATAATACCTTTATATAAAAAAGGAGGCTGTTTCAAGCTTGGTAATTATCGGCAAGTGTGCATATTGCCTACGATCTCGAAAATACTAGAATCAATCATAAAACATAGAATTGTGAAATATTTTAAAGAAAATGACCTTTTCACTCGGTCACAATTTCGATTTCGCAAAGGGCAATCGACAGAAATGGCCATAAGAAAAGTTATATATTTTATTCTTGACTCATTGGACAAGTCGCAGAAATGCGCAAGTATTTACTGCGATTTGTCCAAAGCGTTTGACTGTTTGCGACGTAACATAATAATTTTAAAACTAAAATATCATGGTTTTGAGGGATCTGAACTTCATTTAATGTGTTCATATCTAAAGAATCGGAGCCAAGTTGTGTCTGTAAATGGAATAAATTCGGTTGTTGGAACTGTAGATATTGGTGTACCTCAGGGCTCAATACTGGGCCAGTATTATTTCTAATATATGTGAATGACCTCGTAAATTCTATGCCAGATTGGACCTATACTAGTTTATTTGCTGACGATACTCATACAGGAATTAGTGACAAAAGTAAAGATAAATTAAAAATAAAAATCAGTGACGCTATGTGTATTCTTAGAGGATAGTTTTATTACTTACGGAATCATTCTTAATGCTGGTAAAAGTGTTGTTATTCAATATCAAACAAGAAAAAATAACAAAAGCAATATGGGCTTGAAGGATAATGTATTTTTAGGATATACAGTAGATTATACGAGTACATAAGTCACTCAACACACATAGAAAAACTTTGTAAAAAATGTCAAGTGCCAATTATGCTTTGCTCAAGCTTAAGCCGCTAATTGATAATAAGTCACTTATATCAGTCTACTATGCTTACATTCATTCGGTAATTAGGTACGCTATTACTGTTTGGGGAAACGCTGCTGACATAAAAAAGGTACTGATCAAGCTTAAGCCGCTAATTGATAATAAGTCACTTATATCAGTCTACTACGCTTACATTCATTCGGTAATTAGGTACGCTATTACTGTTTGGGGAAACGCTGCTGACATAAAAAAGGTACTGATCAAGCTTAAGTCGCTAATTGATAATAAGTCACTTATATCAGTCTACTACGCTTACATTCATTCGGTAATTAGGTACGCTATTACTGTTTGGGGAAACGCTGCTGACATAAAAAAGGTACTGATCAAGCTTAAGCCGCTAATTGTTAATAAGTCACTTATATCAGTCTACTACGCTTACATTCATTCGGTAATTAGGTACACTATTACTGTTTGGGGAAACGCTGCTGACATAAAAAAGGTACTGATCAAGCTTAAGCCGCTAATTGATAATAAGTCACTTATATCAGTCTACTACGCTTACATTCATTCGGTAATTAGGTACGCTATTACTGTTTGGGGAAACGCTGCTGACATAAAAAAGGTACTGATCAAGCTTAAGCCGCTAATTGATAATAAGTCACTTATATCAGTCTACTATGCTTACATTCATTCGGTAATTAGGTACGCTATTACTGTTTGGGGAAACGCTGCTGACATAAAAAAGGTACTGATCAAGCTTAAGCCGCTAATTGATAATAAGTCACTTATATCAGTCTACTATGCTTACATTCATTCGGTAATTAGGTACGCTATTACTGTTTGGGGAAACGCTGCTGACATAAAAAAGGTACTGATCAAGCTTAAGCCGCTAATTGATAATAAGTCACTTATATCAGTCTACTACGCTTAAATTCATTCGGTAATTAGGTACGCTATTACTGTTTGGGGAAACGCTGCTGACATAAAAAAGGTACTGACGAGCCAAAAGAGAGCAATAAGATTATTCTTCTTGCCCTTATTGATTATTCTTGTTTGGATTACGAAAACGCACTTCAGTCAGGAATTATTTCAAGAAGCATTAAATAATGACAGTTATATCCACATACATTTATAACAGTCTCTTAGAGATTCGTGAAGAAAAGGGCAATATAACTAAAAACAAAGATGTACATAAATACAATCTACGCATTAAAGAGAAATTATTTAAGCCTAAGGTGAGATTAACCAAAGTTTAAAAACAGGGAATTTACACGAAAATATGTATGTACAATAAATTGCCCTTATGTGTTACAAGCTTGCATACAAACGATTTGAAAAGGAAACTGAAACAATTCTTTGAATTCAATCCATCCTATTCTTTAAAAGAATACAACGATATGCGTATGGCGGAATCTTCATTCTTGTACGATTCAGAGAAAAAACTTATTCAGAAGTCATAAGTTTTTTGTTTTGTTTTTTAATATATAACTAATTGTAATGTGATTTCAGTTGATGTGAAAATTGACTTGCCTAGTGTGACACTATCTGTTATAAGGCCAATAAAATATTCTATTCTATTCTAAATTTATACAGTACTACACTAGAGGTCTTCTTACTCAAGTAAAAACAATCATCTAATTCGGTTCAGAAATCCCAAGACATCAGGGAACATAAACTATAAAAAAAAAAGATTTTCTGATAAAACTACTGAACCATTTTTGATGAAATTTATATGGGACTACACGGAAAGTTTACCCTTTTGAATAAAAAAACAAACCATCTAAATCGGTATAGAAATATTAGAGATAAACACAAAATAAAGGCAATATAAACACAAAATCAAATGGATTTACTCAACAAAACTATTTATTCTCGAAAAATTGCTCAACCAACTTTGATACAATTTATATGGGACTACCTGGAAAGTATAATATTTCAATAAAAAAAAGAATTTTAAAATTAGTCCGCAATTGAAGGAGACATCGACCGACATACATAATAAAAAAAAAAAAACATGCAGCCGAACATATAACCGTCTCCTTTTCTGAAGTCGGTTAAAAATAGATCGCTAGTGGTTATAGGTAATCGAGGTAAAGAGAAATCCGATCTTTTAAGATCAACGATGGGCGTAGCACAGGGATCGTCAGTCTCCAACTTGATGTTCTCTCTGTTATTAAATGATCTTCCAGAAGCAGTCACGGCAGCCAAAATTCTCATGTTTGCTGATGACGTAGCCGCGATTATCACAGCGTCCTCTGTAGACTGCTTTGAACAGAAGCTGAACAAAACAGCCTCAGCTGGCACGGTGGTTCGATGCAAGTGGTTTAGCCTTGAAACTCAAAAAGACTCACTTTTTGCAGTTTAACCTATCTGGTCGCAAAACTAGACCCTTGAAAGTTCTTGTAAATGGAACAATTATAGATCAAACCAATACAACCACTTTCCTAGGATATGAGATTAACACTTACCTTAAATGGAAAGATCATGTCACTAAAGTCACTATATAACCTTATCCAAACTTTGACAGCACTGCTACGTATTATTATTTTTATTAATATTTATGTATTTGATATTGATATATATATTAGTATATTATCATAGAGATATATATATTAGTATATTATCATAGAGATATATATATTAGTATATTAATTTTATGTAGTAGAATTTAAATGTTCGTATTGTATAATTTAAGTTGTACCAACTAATGTTAATTGTTAGAATTGTACGCTGCCGTCTATTTATTTTACTTCTTACTGTCCATCCAAAGGTTGTCTGGAAGAGATCGCTTTAAGCGATAAGACCGCCCATTGTACTACAATAGTTTTAATTAAATTACAATGTATATGTTTTCTAACTGGTTTACATTACAATAAAATGTTTCGTATCGTATCGTATCGTATCGTATAAACTGTGCGGTAAAATTGGTAGTGCGTGCTTTGCACTGGGTCGAGTCGCGCGGACTGTGTCTGGGGATGTGGCCCGAAGATGTTATTTCGCCACAGTACATTCCCTGCTACAGTATGGCGCAGAATTTTAGGGACGGTGCGCGGAGTGGGGAAGGGTATTCCGTCTCCAGAAACGGGCCATCGGCAATCGTACGAATACCATGGGATACATCCGCGAGACCTTATTTTAAGAGTCTGGGGATTTTTACATTGCTATCTTTAGTAATATTGCAAGCGTCAGTGTACGTAAGGATGAACCTGGCATTTTCCTCAACTCACAGCAGTGTACACACGTACAATACACGCAATGCGCGGAAACTTGTTGGTATACACCGGAAGCTCGTAAAGTCATCCAAGCTCACGCACATCATGGGTCCCAAGGTGTACAATAAGCTGCCGGACCACATAACTGCAGCCCCTAGTCTACGCAGCTTCAAGTCTCGTCTACAACGCTGGCTCATTGAGCATTAGTTTTATAATTATGACGAATTTATTAGCTTTTAGGATTGATATTACTATGTAATAATTGATTGTTTTTATTTCTATTAATTTTACATTTGAAATTTGACAGTTGAATTATATTCAGAGGCCTCATTCTCTAATTTTAAGACGCCAATTCCACGCCAATTCCACGCCGCCTGCGTGGAATTTGTTCGTGATTCCACGCAGGTGGCGTGGAATCGGCGTGGAATTCGCGTTCGCGAATACAGAATCCTGGCCCTGTTTATATTTTTAGGTTATTATGATTTCAATGTACTTACAAATGTATTTTTTAATGTAGTTTTTCTTTGTGTATATGTTTAACAAATGTAAACAAATACGATGTAATCATTTTGTATTTTTGACGTTTAAATTGGCTTTACTAAATAAATGATTATGATTAACCGTTATGCTGATTTTTATTTCTGGGACAACGTTCTGTACAAAAAAAACATTTGCAATGGATGCAGGAGTTCCAGAATAATGGGCAAAGGGGCTCTTTTCTTCAGCGACGACAGAATATTAACCCAAATAATAAAAAAAGACAGTAAAGTATAGTGCCTCACAGGCTCACAGGCTTTAACTATATCTCAGCACTGACTTGATATGAATTGAAGTATGTATAATTATACATTTATATGTATGTAAGTTTATAATTACTTATAGCTATATATTTTAACATAGTATTTAATTAACTATTACTTTGTAGTTTATTTTATATATTATTTATTTCTTTTTACTTACATTAAATTACTATGAGCGATAAAACCGCCCATTGTACCTATTGTTTATGTTATTTCCGATTTGTAATTTGTTAAACTGTATCAATAAAAAGTTATTGTATTGTCATGTATTTTATTATGCCAGAGCATCCCGATATCAGATCGATGACGAGCAAAACCAGTGTATAAAAAACTACCTATTTATTGAGAAGTGGCCTAACGGTTCTATAGTGCAATTTAGAATCCAACGATACCGGGTTCAATACCTAGGCTCCGCACCAATGACTTTTCTGAGTTATGTGCGCTTTTCCATCGCTCCGTGCTTCGGAGGGCACGTTAAGCTGGTCCGTCCCGGCTGTTATTGATTAATAGCAGTCGTTAAGCCATGTCAGAGGCCCTCGGGCGGCTTGACTAACTCTGACATCAGAGGCCAGCACTACCTCAGACGACAAACAAACATTGAGAAGTGAAACATTGCGTTTTTGGTATCGGAAAACGCAATAAATAATGTTGTGATCGCGTAACGAGTAAGGAGAGATATGAGTTGCTGCAAGTTACTAATTTATGGACAGATGGACAAATGGACAGTGGAATCCTAGTATAGTTATTGTGAAGATACTTATGTAGTTTATAATTGTACTATGTATTGTGTAATAGATATGTACTCACAGATCAATGGCAGAATATTTAAAAACATTTTATAACGAGCTAGCGTACACACGAAAATATTTGATTAATATTGGTTCATTTCGTAGACAAGGATTCGCAAAAATATTAAGTGAATCTCAAACAATTGTTAAACAATATAATGATTATTTAAAATTTATAAATAAAGTTAAGAGGAGTAATGAGGAAAGAAGTTATGTATATTACAGAATATGATGACAAAATTAGTAATATATATACAGAAATAATTAATTTGTGTGAACAAAAAAGATTTAAGTGTAAAAATGTAGTTCGACTTTGAGTTTCTTTGAACTTACTACCCGTTATGACCGATGAAGTTTCGAATACGAGACAAGTAATTGATAGCTTCGATTATTATGGTTCGGTTATTGACTCGAAATTGCATGGTAATTTGATTAACTTTGTTCTGAAGAGTAGATTGTCGGAAGGCGGGAAATTGAAATTAGTGTCAAAATATCACAGCATACAAATGCTTTTGGTCGAAATAAAAACATGTTATTACCAAAAAAAACTGCAAATTCGTTACAGAAACCATTCTTCAATTTTAGGCAAAATGATTTATATGCTGATGATTTTGGCAAAAAATATTCAGAAATATTTGTTAACCTAACAATTTCACAATCCAAAGGAAATTCTAAAAATATAATGTTTAAAAACAATTATTGAAAAACAAGCTATTAGGAAGTTTGGCGAAGGTTTGCGGATTCGCAGGATCAGTACAATTCTGTCAGCTCCAAAGTTTGAATATTTAAATGATGCTGTTCAGGTGGAATTAGATGAGGACTGCTCATCGTTAACTTCAACTGGCGAAATTTAATCAATGAGACAGAACCCTAATATGAATTTTGGAAACAGTTCCAGGCAGATAGTGTTTTATAATAATCAGAGAGGCTACAGTAGTGATATGTATAGATGTGGATTTCGTCAGTGGTTTACACGGTACGCAGCAGAGGTCAGGAGCAAACAGCTTATGTGGAGTTAGCTAGATCAGGATACTAGCAGCCTAGAGGTAGAGGCTACTACCTAGGTAACTTTGTCAATAATATCAGGCATCATAAAACAAGGCGTTTCGTGGACATGTTGAATGATCACTGATGATGAGTCACAAACATATCTCAGTACTTCATTGCATGATTTTTCTGCTAAGGAATGCGAAAATGAGTTTTTTCGTTTCTAAAAGTTTATTTATTTATTCATTCAAATTATTCTATCGTTACAGGATTAACCTAATTCAATAGATTAAGTCAACATCTTAAGCATAACATATTAGAAACAAAATTGATTTCATAAATTCAGCCCCTGAACAATTGAATAGGTCAATTTTCTCGGCAACTAGATTTAATGTGTGCACCGTGCGTATTAATGGTGTTTTAGAAAGTAAATGAGTACTCGCACGGGGCACGACGACGCCTGGCCACGTACCCGTCCGGCACATTCAGCCTCATCCACAACAATATCTCCGGATTGGAGATGCTGCCTCGAAATACCCTCATCATATAATATGCGAGTGCCGAATCCCTTCTAATTTCCAATTTGTTGTATCCAACCATGCCCAAAACGGACAAAGTTGGATACAGCAACGGATAGAATGGGTAAACTCCATGTAATCTCAGGTACAGGTACCTCGTAAATTTATTTTGTATGCGCTCCAACATGAGACTGTACTTAATTTCATGTGTTACAATATCTTAGCTAGTGGAAGTAGTTATTGCGTAGAATAACTACGCAATAACTACTTCCACTAAATTTCAATTTATGTTGAATGAGGGAATTATGTAAAAGTGAATGGTTTAGTCCCATTCTACTTGTACCAAAGAGATTGCACAGTGATGCGAACAAGAAATAGCGTTTAGTCATTGATTATAGAAAATAAAACAACGTGACACAAGATGATAAATTTCCACATAACGAATATATTAGATTCATTACCTGGTTGTATGTATTTACCTACTTCTCACATCTAGATTTACACAAGGTCAGTTTTGATTCAGATAGTACGACTATCTGAATAGTCCCTGACTCGGGAAGATTTCAAATGACCAAACTTCTCCAAGGACTTAAAACGAGTCTTAAGTCCTTTACAAGGATGATGACCATGGTAATGACAGGTTTAACGTATGAAAAGTGCCTAGTATATCAAGATGATTTAGTTTGTTATAACAGTGATCTATCATCTCATATAAAAAAATTGCAAGATATTTTCGAAAGATTGCGAAAAGTTAACTTAAAATAGAACCCACAAAAATATGTCTTTTTTACAAAAGGAATTGGTTTTCTTAGGACATGTTGTTATTTCGGATAATGTCATATATCATACATGTGTCATACTCGAACAAGATAAAAGTCGTAGAAAATTACCCAGTTGCCACAAGCACAGTCGAAGTAAAACGTTTCGTAGCTTTTGTAAATTATTATGGAAAGTTTATTTTAAATTTGGCGGGGAACGCATACCCATTAAATCATTTGTGTAGGAATAGTGATAAATTTGTTTGGAACGAAGAATGTCAAAAATCTTTTGAATTTTTCAAACGTTTTTTACCACCCTGAATTACAATATCCTGTTTTTTTTAGAGAAAAATCAATTTGTTTTGCAGATGTGTCTGGTTACTTTATTAACTCAGTATTATATAACGGCAATGGTAGACCTATGGCTTATGCCAGTAAAAGTTTTCAATGCTGGACAAAGGCCTCGTTTGTATTGCCCTTTTCATACGTGTCCTCAGCCAAATTACACCAGGTTTCGCCTACAATTCAGACGATGTCATACAACCATTGCGCTGCTGGTCTGCCAAATGGTCTAGTATTTCTTCTAGGCCACAACTCCTTCACCGTTTTTGTTCACTATTACCTATTTGCCTAGCCAAGTATCCTGCCCACCTCCACTTGAGTTCTGTGATGCGTTTTCTTACATCAAACACTCGTTTACGGCGTTGGATATCCACATATCGAACTCGGTCTCTCAATGAAATGCCGAGCATGGGACTTTCTTGGCACTTTATTACTTTATTAGAATCTTAAGA
This sequence comes from Alsophila aescularia, assembly GCA_946251855.1. Taxonomy (NCBI): domain Eukaryota; kingdom Metazoa; phylum Arthropoda; class Insecta; order Lepidoptera; family Geometridae; genus Alsophila; species Alsophila aescularia. The sequence goes on from OX276378.1 coordinate 66,677,004, forward strand.
AACGCAGGAAGATGAATTCTTGCACTTCTTCAGTTTTTTAAAAATTAAATTGATTTAATCAAGCGGAGAAGTAACTTTATCTATAAAGGAGAAAAAATACTGTAATCGTTATCACTATAATGTTTAGTTTAACATTTTTCAAAAAACTCAGTTATTCTTAACATCACAATAAGATTTTTGTAACTGTAAATACATGTATGGCTGGTACGTAACCCTCTCATGGGATTTTCTGTCTTACCAAGGCTAAGTAGGATTAAACGTACCCCGGAAGTAATCCATGACATGTAACCCCTTTTTTCGTCGGGGTTTAGCTACTTTTAAAAGGTAAGTAAGAACAGATACCACAATAAATTACTTACATTTAACCAAAGAATGCATATCACAGGTTTTACAGATTTTATTCGTAATCCATTCACTTTCTGTCTTAATTAGTAGCCAGAACGATACATGCCGTATCTTATCACTAAAAAAAATTGCAGCAGCATCAAAACAATGCATGTCTGGATGCAGCATATCTGTCCATATGGTATCTGGATGTGGCTTGTATGTTAGGTCCGGCTATTTGAGATCACAACAAGCAACGCGGTGCTGCGATGCCGTCGCAATTCTCAATATTGTGCGAAATTGCTACCGGCTGCGCTGAGCCAATTCTAAAAAGAATCAATGTTACTGAGCTGTTATTACTTAGGGTTGTCCCAGAACACAAAATTTGAGTGAAAACATTTATCTTTGCGATAAACCATGTTCAAAAAGACGAAAAAAAAAATTATCGTTACGAAGGTGAGTTATTATGAACACAATACTTTCGCATTTATAATTTACAATGTGTATTTATTTTGTTATTTCTACGTTTTTTTTGCCAAAAGCCCTAGTGGGCGTCTTCAGAAGACCTTTGACTCCTTTAATTTTGACAAAAGCTTCAAAAGCTCAAAACCTTAGGATTTTTGATCAAATTTGATTTAAAAGCTTCAAATGCTTCATAATATCCTTCAAAATCAATAAAGATAAAAATATATATATCAATATTGAATATATCGTACTTATTTTCTTAAAATTGTGTTTTTTTTTAGCCATAAACCATCCCATGCGTCATCAGAAGACTCTGCCAAAGTTTCGTCACAATCCGATCAATGGTTTAGGATTGCATCGCGCACAAACAAACAAACACAAATTCATTTTTATTATATAGATTAGTTCACCACCCACCACCCACCGGCCAGGTGGAGTAACGACCTGCGAAAGGTGGCTGGCAAACATTGGATGAGAAGAGCCGAAGACCGGGTTCAGTGGAGTTCATTGGGACCTATGCAAAAAATTATCTCTGCCTATGTCCAGCAGTGGACGGATACAGGCTGATGATGATATAGATTAGTTCGGAATACAAGTAAAGTGAAATATATATATAATTAAATTAGGAATATTTTCTCGAATAAGTTTTTAATACGCTCGTCTCAATGGGATGAGTTACTGAATTAAAAAAAAAGGTTCAGTAGGGACGTGCCCTTCCATTTATCCTACATTTTTTTCAACATAATCTGTACTAAGTAATGTCTCCATTAAAATGTTTTTTTTTATTAATTGAATCTTATAATGTTAGTATATAATTCAGTCATTTTAACAATTTATTTAGGATGTAGGATGTACGAACACCACCTCAGTACTGCTAGTTAAGCTCACTTGCCCGTGGTACATCCTGCCGAATAACGGATGAGGCTCTGACGACCGACAAATAGCAGTAGAACCATTCAGAATTGGCGCAATTAAAATTTTACAGACCGGTAATGGGCAGCAGCGTCATTGGTGCAAGAAATTGTGGCAATTATGGGCATACATTTCCCAAAATATGATAAGCACAAATAAAATACGGCGCCCAGTTCCCGGCCGTCCTGCTATTCCTTGCCACGGCGGCGGTCATGGTCACAATAGGGCTGAGGGAGCTAAGAATTCCCGGGCTAAGGCTGAAAGGACCGTTGCCCGGCTAAGGAAACGGACCTCCTTCTCAGGTAAAGGCGAGGAATTAAAACAAGATGGTAAATTCAATAACAAAGGGCTTTATTACAAAAAATAGAAAAGGCACACATGAGTTATCGAATATTGGTACTCTCCCCTTTACTGAGGAATTTAAAAAGAAATATTTTACACTTAATTTAGTTTGTTCTGCATCAAAATAATTATGAACAGCAAGATCTTATAATAGGAAATAACTTAATACTCAAAACTCAAAATTCTCAAATATGATTACAATTTCATCTAACATATAAATTCTAGTACTTAACTTCGGCCTGTATGATATGAATTTACTATAGTATTGGAGAATCCTAGGCCAATGAAACTTAGAGAGTCTGTGCTCAGCAGATTAACATGTATTGGTCACAACGCAACGGAATATTCTTGTCTTTGCCATAGAATGTTTTAAATTAAAAGAGAACTAGTGCAAACAGAGTGTGTGTGTGTATGATTGTGTTTCCCAGAGGGAAATCAAACTCTAAAATAGAAAGTAAAACAGAATCTAAGACAGAAGGTACATAGAAAATAAACAGAAAGTATCTAGATAATATCAGAAAGTAATCTTGATAATAACAGAAAGTAGACAGAAAGTATCTAGGAAATAAACAGAAAGTATCTTGATAATAACAGAAAGTATCTTTCAACAAATATAGGTATTATTAACACGTTAGAAGGCGAAGACTTCCCTCGCTACCGTAGCTCGCTGACTCAAAATGATTTGGAGTGGACCAACCTGGAGGCTTCCTGGGACGCCGTACCGTCGTCTCGCGTACCGCCGCGGAACGCCTCCTTACTCCACTCGATCAGCTCCTACTGCTTGACCACGAACGGTGGTGAAATCTTCTACTGGACAGGTGGTGTGTTGGAGTCCTTCTGGAGTCCCTCGTAGACCGGCTTCTTCCACGAACGGTGGTGAGCCCCGGGTGATCGCGCACAGCAGCTCGCAGTGGTGACGACAATAGCCGACCGTAGATGCACGATATAACCTGAAACCCACGTTCCTTCGTGTTCAAATGTGTCTCGAGATGCCCGCCTTAGATAGACGCGGTGCAAAATCAAAACAGATATTTCGTTGGATCAAAACTGAAGTCACGGGTAAACACACTAACCTGGCCTTTGCACTCGTATACTTATTTTGCCTGTAACAGGGTAGCTTCGTTCTGGACAGCGTGCCTCGGACGTTTTGTTCACACAAGAGAAACTGCGTATTTTTCTGCCGCCTGCGCCGAATCTATCACGTGCCAACTATGAATGCACAATTCAATTTTACGTCCGAAATCAAAATCCAATCCACAGGCTTCTCACTTGTTTATATACTATCTTGTTTTGCATCTTCGAGTAGCGTTCTACTGAGATCTTGAACTTCCGGTTATCTCGAAAAATCCAGAACTAACTCTGCCATTTGCTTCGTAAAGTAGACCTTGTCGGCCTAGTAATACTGGTCACTGTCCTCCAGCCAGATTTGGTACATATCAGCCAGCATCCGGTGTTTACTCGAACAAGTCCATACAAAAAAAAGAATTTCTCTGGAACTTTGACGTGATTTTTGCATTATGTCAAAACCTTCCATGGTGTGACCATCGCAAGCGATTTCTAGATTTAAATAATTTTCGACATATCAAACGCTCCATTCTGTAATTATTATTTGTTAGCCAACTTAAAGATGCGACCTATTCTGGATTTTTAAACAAGCCGTTCCTCTTCCAAAGTTATTCAGAGCCCGAAATATTCCTGGAACTTCAATTATTATTAGCAACACTAAGAAGCTCGCTACTTGCCGACAGAGACCTCCACTTAGTTTCCACCTTTCTTCTAGTTCACGCCACTTGTAGCTAGCTGTCGCTGCGTGGATTAACCATTTTATCTATTTTGAGACAGTAGATGAACACTTTTCCCTTTCACTCGCAGAGGCAAATTCAACCATTATTTCTTGATTCTTAGATAGGCGAAATTATCAATCTGTCTTCAACAAGAAAAGCTTTCATTATTCCTTTAACGAAGAAAGTGGCGCACGCGTGGTGGAGTTCGGCGTTTTTTACAAACTCGGCGTCTGGTTTTCAGATACGGAGAAAACACAACTTGATCTAATAGAAAAGACGCTGCTCCTCGCCAGATGGCGTTGTACAATATATTCTATTATCGAGATCTATAACAAAATCTAACTTGGAGTATGATTTAACATGTTACAAGGCAACTGCCAAAACCAACTGACTCTGGCAACATTAAACGGATCACATAACTGCTCGATGAACATCTGGCACAACTGAAAAAGGAGCTGTGACAAATAAGATGACACATTCTGGGGTTATGTGAAGACCGGAGAGAGGGAGAGGACATCGTGACATTAAAGTCAGGCCATCTTATGTATTTCAGAGAGGGCGATCATCAATCCCTAGGCGATGTCGGGTTCCTAGTCAACAAGGTCCTCTCTGACAACATTGTATAAATCTCCAATGTGTCGACAAAGGTACCTTGTTATGAAATTACACGAGAGTTATAGACTCAAGATTATTCAAGTTTACGCATCACTTGCCGACGTATGTTGAATTCCTTGCTACGTTCAGGATTCTACATAAAAATCCTTCACTCCGCTCTGGATTCGAAATAGCGCTCTCTCCGTCAAAATATTATTTTGCTCCCTCGTCATACAATCTACTATTTTACAATAGAGTACACTGGTCGATTCTAATAAAAACAGTAGGTAACACAATGTTCGAGAAGCGTGGCTGGATGATGCAATAGCTACATTTTAAGGAACTTTCTGGAACACACCAGTGGCGCGTAGGTACCTACAGAAGTTTTCAGAGCGCGCGGTAGCTAGGTACATATGGGCGCGGCGCGAAGCGGGAACATTAAAGGCGGTGCTGGCCATGAAGGTCACGTACCTACCGACTACTGCGAGTACATACCTTCGAGAAATTTCCGTCGCGGTATAAATAGGGCGCGTATTGGCTGCCTGGGACAGTCTTGACTTGGCATTCGGAACGAATCAATCAAAGTTATTCGAAGCGAGTAATAATTGATAATTGATTAGTGTGTAAAGTCGAGTTAAAGAGTGTTTGAGTGTTATTTGTCGTTTAAAGGTGAGGTTTATTTTTGTATGGGCCTCGGTTTTATATTGAGAGTACAATTAACCAGAGTAACGTGGCTATGAAATGAAAGATAAAAAATATAAGGGAGAATAATGTTTTAAAAATATATATTTAAAACTCAAAAAAAAAGATTTTTGGTTTCAAATCATATTGTAGGAGAAAAATCCTACACTATACTTGCAACATTGGTAAGCTTGTTTTAAAGGATAACATTGTTTTGTAGTAGCACTCTTGTTCTCGTGCTACTACAAAACAATGTTCACTCAATCTGGAGTAGATTGAGTGAACGAGTTCGTGCTACATAAATTGTACCTCTTATCTCTTTTTAACATACGTGACATGCTGTCACTGCCATGCCACCTACCTAATCAAATTAAAAGTAGTCAGTGTCAGACGAGTTTGCCATTAGTTCTTGCTTTGAGTTTTTAGTTGAGCTTAAATCTCTGAATTCTCGTATAATATCCATACCAATATATAAAAGTGAAACTTTGACTGTTTGTTTATTTGTTTGTTTGTTTGGGGAGCATTCACACGATAACGGATGGACGGATTTTGATGAAATTTGGAATGGAGATAGCTTATACCCTGGAATAAAACAAATAATACTTTTTATCCCAGAAAATTGAAATTTTCCACGGATAAACTAGAAAATGTTCAAATGGGGAGGGTCGAATATAAGCGTAAAAAGTCCCGGGCGAAGCTAGCTTTATATAAATAAACAAAAATAATAAGCGCCCGCTAATAAATTTTAACCGACTTAAAAAAGGAGGTTCTCAAGTTGATGTGTATGCATGTAATATTATTGAAAATGCGTAATAATCATATATCTAAGTTCATGTCGTGTCTAAACAAATTTACCAAATTTCTGTGTGTGTAGTGTATGTATGTAGGTGTGTATGTATGTATGTATGTATGTATACATGCTGTGCCTACGGCTTTGCCGACCTGGTCACTTCATTTAAAAGTAGCCTATACATGTTATTCCAGGACCAAAAAGATCTACAAAGTACTCTATACCTACTTCATTTCTTAAAAAATCGTTCAGCTGGCAAATCTTTTTTTATCGATTGCTCGGTATCTAATCACAGATTAATATACCAAGTACCCCAGTTTTAAGTCAAACCCTAAGCTAAGTGTATGAACTAACCAACCAAACACGGATGTTTAGTTGGTTAGTTCGTAATACTACCAATAGGTAGCATTACCGTCCCCATAAGACAGGTTCAGAGAAGCTAGTGGAAAGATTTGGATAACGACGCATAGGTCTCGGTAGCCGAATCAGTAAAGGCATGTGCCGCGCTGAGGCACAGTATGCGAGTTTGAATCTCGTCTGTGATCCAAATAATTCCATTAGAAAATTATTATATTATATTTACGCTAAGCAGGCGTAAGCTGCTTTAAAAACATAAAATATTATAGATAGATAGATAGATAGATAGATGAACTCTTTATTGAAATACCACAATACAGAAATATACAATTAATAAACTTAATATAACAAATAATACATTTTACAATTGGTGGTCTTATCGGTTAAAGCGATCTCTTCCAGACAACAGTGCATGGAGAGGATTATAACATAAATAAATTACGATTGTTATAATATTCATGTTCAGTAGCTTATTTTATTTACACTTGACATATTTTTTTCCAATTATCTCCTTTGTAAAGATTTTTTCTTTCCTATTGCTTTATTATAAGTACTAGCTGTACCCGCGGCTTGGCACGTGTGGTTTTTTTCTCTAGGTTAAAAGTACTCATATGTACTACTCGAAGACCTAAAATACCAATATCAAACCATTAGATCAAATGTCCTTCAGCCTTCAAAATGTTTTTATCGAATGCTCGGCTTCTACTCATCGGATTCAGATATTAAGTACCTTAGTTTTTAAGTCAAATACTAAGCTATCTAACAGTGAAAACCGCATTGCAATCGGTCCAGTAGTTTTTACGTGATGTGTGAACAAACATACAGAAAACAGATAAACAGAAACACAGACACACACGAATTTTAAAATGTTATATTCTTGTTCAGTAGCTTATTTTAAGTATCTTAGACTTATATTTTTTATGTTCTTTATTGTACAGACTTTTTCGTTCATATTGCTTTATTATAAGTAAAGATAGACTAGTTGTGCTCGCGGCTTCGCACACGTGATCTTTTCTCTAGGTTTTTTACTCTACTTTTGTACTCTATTTGCTATTGCAAGACCTCAAACACCAATGTACTAGTACCAACATTTGATCAAAATTTCTTCAGCCGTCAAAAAGTTTTTTATCGATTCGTCGGCATCTCATCATTGAATTAAGATACCATAAGATACGATTTTTAGTCAAATCTTAAGCTATCCAACAGTGAAAACCGAATCGTAATCGGTCCAGTAGTTTTTACGTGATGCGTGAACAAACATACAGATAAACAAACTAACAAACAGACAGACACGATTAAAAAAAAAACTATTCATGTTCAGTAGCTTATTTTAGGTACCCTAGACCATTTTGTTTCATTATCTTCGTTGTACAGACTTTTTCATTCTTATTGCTTTATTAAAGCTTTAGATTGTCAAAAATGCTAAATATTCATATGCAAGTGTCACTTAATAGCCTTATAAGTACGCAGCAGGTTTGTTTCGATCAACCATGCAAATTATTTTACGTGTGCAATAGTTAATCTTATTTAAAATTTCCATACAATAGTATTTAAAACAACAAATGCTTGTTTGCTTGTTTATCACGTCGCATCCAAAAGCAGGAATGTATATTAATACTGCTCCATCTGCAGGTTCAGGTTGCTAGGCTTTTCCTCGCTTTCGCGCTGGTGGACAGACTTCGTTGAGTGGAGACGGGCCAACCTATTATATCTCTGCACGCACGTAATTAAATTAAGAAAAGTAACTTCTAGGTAAAAAAATACCGAAGGCTTAGGCAACGACAATATTAAATTACACTTCAAACTAATCACATATTACATAATATTCATTTTAAACAAAATATTATAGTAAATTTGTAATTTCACTCTGTCGTTCATATTTTCACTCTGACGTTCGAATGACTACTGCAAAGTAGACACCGATGCACGAGGGCTGTAAACCAGACTTGACAAACAGACCTGTTTAAATTAAAGGTCAAGGTTTGTTAAAACCCATTATACCCCGTGATAGTGATCAAATCCGAGTTAGATCTTAAAAAGTTATCATAATGTCATCAACGTGTACGAGTATGTTCCACAGCTTAGTAAGTTATCAAATTGTTGAAAGTCATGGTATATTTTGTTTACTGTCGTAACACAATTCAAGTAACAAATTATATCTTACAACTAGTTTGCATGCGGCGCGGCTGTGTGTACAGTCGTCGCGCATGCCCTCCCTAATGTTCTCTTATCTCTCCGTGGCGGCCGAATGACGGTCAACTAATGCTGGTTGTTTGTTATTTTTCTTTGCCTACTATTTCACGCTACAGTTATTTTGTTCCTGCTTTGTCATATAATACGTTTGTATATTACTTTTATAAACATATTCTTCTCCATAGTAAAAATACAATCTCGCACTACAACTTCATGCAATGAAGGTATTTATAATCTTCCGTTATTGCCTTACCAAGGAAATAGGCCTTCTTAGGTTTCGTTCAACCATACAATCAATGAAAACAGTACTGTGCTCATTGAGTAACTATTCAGATGCTATAACTCACTTATATGTAAAATGGCTCCGTTAACAATATTTTATTAGAATGTCTGCAGTTTGCGTACTAAAACTAGTGAGTTTTATGCATAGTTATGACGTGATTACACGATGGAATAACAAACTCGGAATTGGTGGATGATAGATACTTGGTATGGAGACGAGACAGGGACTACCAGGCTACCGGGCAGTCCCTCGGCGGAGGGGTGCTCGTCGCCGTGCGTCGAGACCTCGCTGCCGAGGGTCACCTTGACTGGTCTTCTTCAGCTGAGGACTTATGGGTGACAATATCTCTCCAACACGTAAGACCCAAATTTGATTACAAATTGCATATTTGTGTGGTTTACTTGTGCAATCAAAACTTGGGCAATTCGTTGGCTTTGCAAATCTCAATTTTTTTAACTACCCTCAATGACATCATCTTAAGCCGCCCATTGGATCGATTCCTTGTTCTTGGCTTTTTTAATTTTCCAAATCTTACATGGATACCTTCCAATTAATTTCTCCTTAAGTAACTTATTTCAATATAATTATGTTCCAAATGCAAATAATCGGATTTTAGATTTGATTTTTTTCAACGACGTTGTCTCCGTTACACACTCTAATAGCCCATTAGTTCCTGAAGACCCCCATCATAAATCTCTCTGCATTTCAGCTGATTTTGTGCAGCTACATGCACTCGAATCTAAAGCTTACTTAAAATACATATATGGCTCGGGTGATTTCGATTCTATAAGGTCAGAACTTGATTCAATGGATTGGCCTAATGAATTGAATAATGGAAGCCTTGACGACGCCGTCAACGTCTTATACACTATTATAAATAAGCTCTGTAGTGATTTCGTTCTCACCAACATTGTAGCACCAAAGCGCAAATACCCGCCTTGGTATCGGTCTCCGCTAATTAAACTATTAAAAGAAAAACTCAAATACCGTATCAAGTACAAGAAATATAAAAACTTAAATGATTTTGACTCATATAACACTGAACGGGCGAGGTTGATTGAAAATGACATGTATCAAGCTTACATCGCTATTATTAAAATATTATTAGACAAAACCCAAAAGCTGGTCTGGTCTTATATTAAGAATAAAAAACAATCAAATGCTTATCCCTCTGTAGTCAAACTCGGCACTGAGTCTTCAGGTCAGGGTGAAGTAATATGTAATATTATGTTCAGTCAATATTTTCACTCTACCTTTCTTGTCCATTCTTTATCTTCGCCAAACTGTACACTTTCACCATATAACTTGGAAATACCAAATACTACCACTGACATAAGAGATATTGAAGTTTTAGAGATGGAAGTGTATTAAACCTTTTTAAATCACTTGACCTGCACAAATCAGCCGGCCCGGACGATATACCCCCAATGTATATTATGAAATGTGCTGTAAGTCTCATGGTGCCTCTCACCCTAATTTATAGGCGGTCTTTGAACGAAGAAGTAGTGCCCACACTTTGGATATTGGCTTACATAACCCTTACTCACAAGAAAGGTCCAAAGGATTATATAGATAACTATAAACTAAATCTCGAAGTTATGTGTGTTTTCCGAAGTTTTAGAAAAAAACGTATATATGCAGTTGTAATCCTCACTTAAGGTAAGGTGACATCCAGGATTAGCTCCAGATATTGACCGTTAAAGAGTTCCTTTATCTGGAGCTAATCTTGGATGTCAATTCAGGTCATGCTTACAATAAAAATGCATTGTCATTGGAACTGAACAAACATGTAACAATTCTACTCCGTAGGATAAGAGAAAGTGGTTCTACTTCAGCTTGCAAGATTTGACCTAGACAAACATAAATACATACATACATACATACAAACATTGCAAGTTAAATAAAAGCTTTTAAACATGAAATTTTGTGTGCGCATCATATTATGATAGCCGGTTTAATGTTACCATGACATGGTTGCTGCACTCAGGATTGGGTCCTGACTAGGAAACTCTTTAACGGTTAACAACACAGACACGAAATGTTGTACTTATACGCATTTAATTGTGATAGCCTGTTATAAGCTTCACCGCGACATGACACCAAAATATGGTTTTATGTAGTTTAAAACCATTTTTTTAACGTTTTTTAATTTACTTAGTTTCATTTTTGTCTGTCTATCTGTATCTTAACCGTGCATCACGAAACTACTGAATGAATTCAACTGAAACGTAGTATGATTTGAGTTCATGCTACGAAATAGGACATTGAATACTTTCATCTCGAAAAATTAAAGGGTTCCCGCAGGATATTGGTTGAAAGTTATTTAAAGAACACGTATCACGCTGAAACTACGGGACGGATTTTGATGAAACTTGACACAGTCATAGTTTATATGATGGGTTAAAATTAAGGATACTTTTCCAACGTCCAACGTCCAAAGCTATGTTAATTTTAAAGTAAAAAATATCTATAATTATAATAAAGTAATAAGTACGAAAACGTCTGTACAAAGATAAAATATATAGTTTAAGATACTTAAAATAAGCTACTGAACAAGAATATAATATTTAAAAAAAAACGTGTCCGTCTGTATTTTTGTCTGTATGTTTGTTTGTTCGCGGATCATGTAAAAATAACTGGAACGATTGCAATGTGGGTTTCTTTGTTAGATAACTTAAGGTTTGACTTAAAAACTGGTGTACTTGGTATCTTAATCCGATGATTAGAAGCCGAGCAATCGATACAAATATTTTTAACGGGGCGTAAGGAATTTTGATCAAATGTTGGTATATTGATATTTTACGTCCTAGAACAGCGCGTTTTCATTTCCCTAGGTAGATAAATGAAAACGCGCGCGAAGCCGCAGTTACAGCTAGTTTGCAAATAAAACAATTACTGGTAGATAGGTAAGCCCTTGCAGCCCTTCAAAGGTTGCGCGCCGTCGACGGGTCGTATGAAGACGTGTATTGGCTAGACGCGCTCTCTCACTCTTTTCGCACCCTGTCTTGCTCGGACAATTTCAGGGCGAGCGCACGGCGCGCGCCGCGCTCTATTCATCGGACTGGCGCATCGGCGCAACAGCGGCTGCTAAATGTGCTTTGATAGGATAGGTCATGCTATTTTACTACGAAAACTTCAACAAATGGGTATACGTGGCAATTTATTCAGATGGTTCCCGTCGTATGTGCAAAATAGATGTCAAGTCGTTGTACTGGTTTAACGTCTACTGCTATGTATATATTCTCTCGGAAATACCCCAAAGATCGCTGCTCGGACCACTCTTGTTTATGGTATTTGTGTTTGATATTTCATGTCATTTTTATCATGCGAAAATTCTTCTTTATGGAGATGACATGAAAATTCTTTGCCTTATAGAACTATTGATGATACTGTTTTGCTTCAGGATGATTTAAACCGTTTTATTAACTATTGTTCCCTTAATAAACTGGATCTTAATGTATCTAAGTGTTATGTTTGCTCTTTCACTCGCAAACCTAATCCAATTATTAGTAACTTTCATATTCAAAACACGCAACTAACACGTGTGTCCATAATCAAAGACTAAGGAGTGACCTTTGATTCTAAACTATTATTTGATGTGCACATTAACGCTGTGACGAGGTCCAAATCTCTTTAATAATAATACTCTTTTGATATCTAAATTCTTTCATAATCCATTTCTTTTCATTTTGATAGTTCATTATTCATTCTAGATACAAATATCCTGTCATTGACATTGATTTTTAGTCAAAAAATAGAAAAATATTCCAGTGTTTTCATTGATTTAATTTATAAAATATATCTTTCGTCCTTCCTTCGCTAACACTAATATAAAAAATCTAAAAATCTGCTGCTCTGGTTTGAGGAACATCATTGAGTTGCAGCGCCCGATCGCGTTGCACTCGATGAACGGCTTCGCGCGGCTTGCTTGATATCAGACTCTGGCCTGCCGAGTCTGCTCCCGCCGTGTGCTAGAATCAAGCGGAAGGAAGTTCCTGTAATTCTGTGTCAAAAAGGTTTGTGTCCTGGAATAGTGGGAGCAACCCAAACCCGGGGACTGCCTCGCGACACTGGCGCCCTCAACGTGTCCGTACCCAGTCTGCTCTACCTGCCTACAAGTTCCTGATTCCTCCGTGTCTTCTTATCCGTGTGTTTTATCGACTTCATTAATTTTGTAAATCAGTGTTCAATTTTTAAGTCGTACCACAAAATTCTAAAAGGCACTAGGCCATCTTGATTTAAATTTGGATTGGAAATATTTGGCAAACCCAGAACAGTTTTTTTTTTATACTCAAGTGTATTTTATATTTGCATTCCAGTCATTCATGTAAGTAAGACATTTTCATTAATACGTACTTTATTCCAAATTTCACTATCGGCCTACCTAGTTCCGAATTACTCTAAACTTTAAACGCGTAGTTACATTAACGCTATTTTTTTTATATATTTTTAAAGCGTTACTAACGCACTAAACGCACTAAACGCACGGTACCTACTAAGTAAACACTTAGTTTTATTTGCTGGTCTCATATTAAATAAAAATGGACCCTGCGCATCTAAATAAACCAGAATTGATCTTTAAAAATTAAAATGTAGAAATGCTGAAGTTCATGCAACAGATACTGCAGAAAATTTACGTTCAAGGTTATCGACCTTACTTGACAGCTCGAATACACAAGATTTTCAAAGTCCGTATACATTTGAACAGGATATAATCGAAATTCAAAAATGTCTAACCATTATTTCTGCACGTTTAATAGCTTATCCGGTACGAAAGGAGAAGAATGCGTCCTATATTATGCATATTAAAAATAGATTAAATAACATGGATATTACCACCGAACTTACGACAGTACAACTAGAAACATTTAAAAATGTTTCAGAGAATTTCTTCGATTTACAAAAACGTTTCGAAACATTAGAAAATCCTAGCAGCTCTTCTTCAGAAAATTCTTCTACGCACGATCATTTTCCAGAACAACAAACTCAATTACCATATTTTGACCTACTGACACAAAAGCTACAAAATATTTCGATCAACAGATCAAGTCACGAAATTAAACGGTTTATTTACAAGGGGGATAGTTGTCCAAAAGATTTTCTTGAAAAAGTAGAGGAATTCGCAGTTGCTCGAAATATTTCACATACTGAACTATACAATCATATATATGATATTCTGAAAGGAACTCCTTTAGATTGGTTTCGAGCTCACAAACAAACAATCCCGGATTGGGAATCTTTTAAAATTACATTACTAAATGAATTTGAAATTACAGACTACGACTATAAACTGCGTAAAATCATAGATGCTCGTAAACAAAAAACAACTGAGCGTGTGATTTGTTATTTTACCGAATTAGAATCATTATTTGCAAAATTACGTGAGCCTATTTCAGAAAAAGCTAAGATTGATATTCTTAGGCGTAACTTGCGACCCGAATTCGGTCAAAGGTTATCTCCAAACGATCTCGACTCGGTCGCAACATTATTAAAATCGTGCAAATGGTACGAAAGTTGCATTGAAATTTCCAACTCTGATACCCCTTCCACATTACAAGACTTAGCGAAGCCTTCGACTTCTAATACCCAACACAAAGTCACTGCTACACCTAACATACCACATTATCCGTACAATACCTTACAACAACCACTTGTGCAAACACACCCTTACCCTCAACCTTACCCTGTACATTCAATTGCTGCAGATTCTAAGAAAACTGCACTACCTATATTTTGCCCTCGCTGTCGAAACGACAGTCATGCTTTATGTCAATGTCCCTACAGACATAAAGTTTGTTTTCGTTGCGGTAAAAAAGACGTAATTTTTACCAATTGCCCTGTATGTACAAAAAATTCAAAAAACTAATTAGAGAGGAACTAGAAACACAAAATTGTAATACTAACAATAACTTTGATCAAAATGATTGGAACAATTGGCTTAAAACTATTTCAATATTTTTCAAAACATACAACGTTTCTACGCTCCTCTTTGATAATACATCGGACACTGAACGTCCATACCTTAGAGTAAATGTTGGGAATTTAACCCTTAACGGTTTGCTGGATAGTGGCAGTGCCATTACAATTTTAGGTAATAACTCACATAAATTATTACTTGAACATGGTTTGGAACTGCAACGTGACCAAATTATCAAAGGTTCTGTTGCTAATGGTCAAACAATCAATTCAATTGGTACTATTAAGCTTCCAACTTTATTTAAAAATAAGTTTGCTATAATTACTGCCCATGTAATACCCGCTGTTACTCAACCTTTCATATTAGGTATCGACTTCTGGAAAACTTTTAAGCTGGCTCCAGACATACTTAATACGGTCAGTATGCTCAAGAGTTCAGATACTCCTATGTTTATCATCAATAATAATGATACTTACTTACAGTCTTATGACAGACTTACAGATACACAATTGATTCTTGCTAATGCAGTCGTAGAACAATTTCATAATATTTCTACCGACGTACTTCCTTTAGGAAGAACAAACCTTATTGAACACTGTATTGATACAGGTGACCACCCACCAATTCGTCAACGATGCTATCGATTATCACCTGAAAAACAGAAAGCTCTTCGAGCAGAAGTCGATAAAATGCTAGAACTTGATGTTATAGAGCCTTGTGAAAGCCCATGGCTAAATCCTGTAATTATTACCCCTAAGAAAGATGGTACTTGGAGATTTTGCGTCGACAGTCGTAAGCTTAACGACATAACTAGAAAAGATGCTTATAAATTACCATTCATATCAGACATTATAGATAACCTTAAAGATTCTAAATATCTGAGTTCAATTGACATTGCTAAAGCTTTTTGGGAAGTGCCTTTACGTTTAGAAGACAGACCTAAGACTGCTTTTCACGTTCCAGGTCGTGGATCTTTTCAATTTAAGGTTATGCCTTTTGGTCTTACTAATGCACCAGCTACGCAACAAAGATTCATTGATAATCTTCTTTCTGATGAGTCTAATAACGACTCTCTTTTTTATTATTTGGATGATATAATAATAGCCACAAAAACGTACGAGGAACACGTACGTTTGCTTAACAAATTACACGCAAAACTTTCAAAAGCAGGTATAACAGTAAATTTTCCAAAATGTGCATTTTTCCGAAATGAACTTAAATACCTAGGCTACGTAATTGATGATCAAGGTCTCCACACAGACCCTGATAAAGTCAAAGCAATCTTAGAAATACCAGCACCCAGGTCTGCTCGCGAGGTGAAAAAGTTTCTCGGTACAGCTAGTTGGTATAGACGCTTTGTACCCAATCTTAGCACATTAGCTGCTCCCCTCACTAAACTTACGTCTACCAGTAAGAAAGCTCCCGCTTTCAAGTGGACTTCTGAAGCTGATAAAGCTTTTAATAAAATCAAACAAGCTTTAATATCAACTCCTATTCTAACTTGCCCTGACTTTTCTAAACCTTTCTAAACCCTTTGCTGTTCATTGCGACGCATCCGCTTTTGGACTTGGAGCAATGCTTACCCAAGACTTCGATGGAGTTGAAAAACCTATAGCTTACATGAGCAAATTACTTACAGGTCCCCAAAGAAACTATTCTATCACTGAACGTGAACTCTTAAGCGTTATAACAGCATTAGAGTATTGGCGTTGCTACCTAGACAATGGCCAAAAGTTTACTATCTATACCGATCATTCTGCACTTCAATGGTTCTTACACTTAGATAATCCTACAGGTAGACTTGCCCGTTGGAGCATACGCTTATCAATGTTTAGTTTTGACATTAAATATAAACGTGGCAAGGAACATTTGGTCCCAGATACATTATCTCGTATTAAACCAATTAATGTGATTAATTATGATCCAATACAGACTTCTGATTCGTGGTATACTTCTGTATACTCCAAGTGTAGCACAAATCCCACATCTACTCCTGATTATATGATACGACACAATAAACTCTACAGGTACACCCGTTCTAATACCCTCATAAACTCACAATTAAGTTGGAAAGAAGTAATCCCATCTGAATTTCGTACAGCTATTATCGACGAAAACCATTCGTTACCAACAGCAGCTCATTTTGGCACTTTCAAAACATACCATCGTATTAAAGAAAAATACTTCTGGCCAGGAATGTACAAAGACATTGCCAGCCATATTTCTAAATGTGAAACATGCCTCGCTTATAAGCATCAGAATCAAAATACCATTGGTCTGATGGGTAAACCCAAGAACTGTTCTCGTCCTTTCCAATGCATTTTTGCTCCACGCAATGAGTACGCTGACAACATAGGTCAGTTAAGCCCTTTATTTGCTGAAGTTCAAGCACGTTTATTTCGCGCTCATGAAACTAACGCAAAATATTATAATAAACATCATCAACACCTTGAATTTAACCAAGGTGACATTATATGGAAACGTAATTATCCCATAATTTCAGCAGGCAAGTATTTTTCAGCTAAATTAGCTCCTAAATTTGTAAAATGCATCATAGCAGCTAAAATTTCACCACTAATTTACGACCTCAGTGATTTATCTGGTAATCCCTTAGGCCGTTGGCATGTCAAATACATTAAACCTATACCACGTACGTCTTAACCTTAACCATCACTTCTCTACTTACATACTTTATTATAATTATGTACTATGAAAGTTACGTTGCTTTCATGTTACCTTACCATATATTTAAATACCTACTTATGACCATTGTAGGTTCCCTACTTACAAATAACCTTGTATTTATGTTGTAAATAATGTAATTTTAATATAATTTCCCTTTACGGAGTAATGTCCACATTTCTAGCCTATTTTTTTTTATTCACTTCATTAACTTTTCGGATTCATTATGAATATTGACTTCAAGTCCCTACGTATTGCTATTCAGTGCTATTTTACTTACTACATACTTTAATTATTTGGTACTTATGGTAGCTAATACCCTACTTATTAGCTATGTAATTTTTTATATTTTACAAACATAATGTTCAGTTTAAAGCGAAAACAAGTTCTATATATTATTATTTACTAGACCTACACACAAAACTACCAACACTGAAAAGAGCGGCAAATGTGATTACTCTATAAACCAAGCCTAGGTCACAAAACCTGTATTATTTTATAGTTAATATGCTATTACCTACCTACCTTACTTATATTATTTTAACGTTCTAACACAACGTTTACTATGTACATTCATGTGCTACAGGCACGTCGTACCCTAAGGTACGTTTAGCCATTTTGGCAAAATAATTGTAAATAAATATACACATACATACATTTACACATCACACACCACACATTCACCACACATACATACACATACACACATACACTCACATAATCATTCTGATCAGCGGCTTGTGACTGTATAAATAAGCCTACACTATACTGTATTGGTTCCACGAGTGACCTTATTGATATATAAGGTTTCTCTTTCTTATGAGTTTTATTTCCAAGGAATGGGAATAAGACTATGAATGATGATAAATGAATGTGTGATTTATGAATATGAATGCATCTAGGAATCCAATCAATTGTATATTGACATTGTTAATAAACATTTTCACATAAAAATTGAAAAGATAGCATTTTTTAGCATTTCCATTATTTTAATTAATTATTTTACTATTTTAACCTTATTACCCATATTATATATATTTTTATTATTAACTTCTACTATTATTTTTTTCTTTTGTTCTTAGCATATTTTTTTATATAAATAAACCTTACAAAAAAAATTTTTTTTTTTTTTTACTATCAAAAAAAAAATTTTTTTTCTCCGGGGAGGCGGGGTATTGTGACGAGGTCCAAACCTCTTTAATAATAATACTCTTTTGATATCTAAATTCTTTCATAATCCATTTCTTTTCATTTTGATAGTTCATTATTCATTCTAGATACAAATATCCTGTCATTGACATTGATTTTTAGTCAAAAAATAGAAAAATATTCCACTTTAGTGTTTTCATTGATTTAATTTATAAAATATATCTTTCGTCCTTCCTTCGCTAACACTAATATAAAAAATCTAAAAGTCTGCTGCTCTGGTTTGAGGAACATCATTGAGTTGCAGCGCCCGATCGCGTTGCACTCGATGAACGGCTTCGCGCGGCTTGCTTGATATCAGACTCATGCCTGCCGAGTCTGCTCCCGCCGTGTGCTAGAATCAAGCGGAAGGAAGTTCCTGTAATTCTGTGTCAAAGAGGTTTGTGTCCTGGAATAGTGGGAGCAACCCAAACCCGGGGACTGCCTCGCGACAACGCCATGGTTAATAAAGCTTCGAAAGCGTTGGGCTTTCGAAGCTTTATTTAATTAAAACTTACAAAATTTTATACTGCACGTATGTTTGAAGCCACCTTGAGTATGCTACCCAATTATGGAACCCTGAATACGGAATCTATATCAACCGTATTGAAGGTCTCCAGAAACGATTTCTGCGTCATCTACAATTTCGTGCAAAGAAATTTTTGCCGGATTATGACTCTCAATATAGAAAATTCCACATACTTCCACTAAACAAGAGACGACAGGCAGCAAATATTTATTTTCTCATCAGTATGGCAAATGGTTCAATTGACTGTGTGTGAACTTCTCGGAGAAATAGGATTGCGTGCCCCTTCGGCGTTTATTCGAAGACCTAATCTACTGTACATACCCTGAGTCAAATGCAACTATAGGAAAAATAGCTACCTTATCAGAGCTGGCAGGTGTTCAACCTCTCGAAAATATAAGATGTGGATCTCTTTGTTATTTCCGCATCTAAATTTAGAAGACTTTTTAACAACAATTATTTCACAACTTTTTTTTGTAAGTATTCAAACAATTCCTTTTACTTCATTGTTTCCGATTGTTTATTTTTATTTGCGTGCTCTTTATTATTCTATACTTCTCTTAATAACAGTGAAAACTTGTAAGTGACCATCTGTTAAAGGTTCTTTCTACTTATTACTGTATCTAGCTGTTAGTTTTTCTGAATAACCCAAAAAAAAAAAGCTGTAAAAGTCTCGTTTGATGAGATCTATTCTTCGCCCAAGTCCTGCCCAAATCCAAAACCCTGAGAATTTTCAGTTGGGGCTCCAAAATCGCTTCCAAATTCTTACCGAATGCGATACAGTAGACGAACTAAACAACGGGTAGGTGGAATTGGAGGGCCAAAAAATTAACACAGAAACCCTCTGAGCATACACTCAAACTTATGGCAGAACGAGGCAAGATGAGGCTGCAGTCTTCAGTGGATATGTCGAGTTACAGCTTGCTTAATAAGCAGGTCTCCAAGTCAATGCGACACGATTTGCGACATGTTTGTACAGCAAAGCCACCATGAAAGTCCGTCTTCAGGATCAGATCACGAATTCTATCCACGTGCAAAAAGGGGTGAGAGAGGGAGACGTTATTTCTCCGAAACTGTTCACCTCTGCACTGGAAGATATATTCAAGCTTCTGAACTGGAACGGATATAGTATTAACATCAATGGCGAATACACCTTCAATTTGCTGATGATATAGTCATCATGGCAGAAACCCTGGATAAATCAATGCTCAGTAACCTCAATATTGTTTCCCAACAGGTGGGTCTTAAAATGAATATGGGCAAGACGAACATCATATCAAATGCCCATGTCGTACCCATGCTGGTTTATGTTGGGAACGATATTATCGAATCTGTTGAACACTATGTCTACTTAAGTCGGATCGTCTGTCCAACTAGGTTGATCCAACTTTGACAGAGATCAACCGACGAATCCAACTCGGATGGGTAGCGTTCGAAAAATTACGCCATATCTTCTCGTCGCAGATACCGCAGAGCCGCAAGACGAAAGTTTATAATCAGTGCGTGTTGCCAGTGATGACATACGGCACCGAGACGTGGTCACTAACTATTGGTCTCATACACAAGCTCAGAGTTGCGCAGCGTGCAATGGAGAGAGCTATGCTCGGTGTTTCACTACGTGATAGAATTCGAAATGAGGAAATCCGTAGAAGAACCAAGGTTACCGACATAGCTCTCAGAGTTTGCAAGTTGAAGTGGCAATGGGCAGGCCATATAGGTCGCAGAACCGACAAGAGCTGGGAAATAAAGGTTCTCAAATGGCGACCACGAGCAAGCAAGTGAAGTGTGGGGAAACACCCCACATGATAGACCGACGACATTGTAACCATCGCAGGATTTCGGTGGATGGAGGTGGCACAAGATCGCTCGTCATGGCGCTCTTTGGGGGAGTTCCATGTTCAGCAGTGGAGTTCTAAGGCTGACATGATGATGAGGGTTGAAGTAACTAGAAGCTCAGTATTCCTAGAAGAATCTTTAGATGTAAATACATGAATGAACAACTTCGAAATATCAAAAGGCGTCAAACTTAAGTTGTTTGCCATGGCGTGTGGAATTGCCTATAATTTTGTTATATCTTGTATGTTAGTCTATATAAGTATCTGAACAAAGATATTTCGCGAATGTGTTTACATATGTATGTACTTATGCATGTTTGTTCCATATAATACTTGGAAACTACAAGTCTGATTGCAATAATTCATTTTGTAACAGTTTCAGTATTTTTAAAAATAAGGAAGTTTAAAAGATATGAACTGATATCCAATATATTGATATCCAATTTACAGCAAAAAGTAATCAGATATCAGTGATACGAGCAGTCGTATATCCATAATATATACATGTCTATTACTGGAAAGTGGCCCCAGTTTTAAAGCTATTTGATTACATATTGTGTGTATATTAGCACCGCCTATCACTTTATTGAAACATATCCGTGATACGAGTATATCAGTGTTCGTTGAATCTGTTTGTTGTTATATCAATGATATCCTGATCACATGTATCACTTAATGATGATAAATAATAGTTCCTCAGGAAATCAGAGGTAAAATCCTAGTGACGTATCATGCTACCTTATTAATATTAATTCTTATTGCCTTTTCAGTTTATTTTAGTGAAATGAAACTGGTGGAATATTTAGACGTTTACTGTTTTCTAAGAAAAGATAATTTAGTGTGATAGATAGCTAGGTAAGTTAAAGTTCTCTTTATGAGCATTATCTTTCCATAGAAGCATAATTTGCAGCCACTATGCGCCTTTTTAGAGTTATGTATGAGAAAAATATTTTTATATGTAACTGGTGATATATGGATCTTGAAAAAGTATATTATCAACGTCGTCGTGTTATTTTAGATTACTGATCTATATGGCGAGGCGTTATGGAAACACTGATATACGATAAATTAGATGCATAACAGCTACGGTGTGTTTTTTATATCACGCATTAGATCCATGCGCGTCAGATATATCACCAGTGTTAATACAGCGACTTAAAAGCCAAAATAGATCAATTTTGCTGTATAAAAGTACCGTCAAAACATATTGTACAACATTTTTGCTCTAAGGCGATGTTGTTAGGACCGCTTTACAGCTGTGTTATAAATGATGTACAAGTACAAGGCGGTCGTGTTAACGTTTATTTCATCATTTACAGCAGCAACGTTGTGACAAGCAGTCACCGCGTTACTTTTATATCACTTTTCTAACACTCTTTAGTGTTAACACATTTTTTTTATCACTACTTTGCTGGCTGGGCTTTTCATAGCGAACGGATTAAGTAATCCATTTTCTTAGGCAAACTTTAACGAAACAAAAGTAAGAAATAAAAACTAATTTAAAACAAGTAAAGTTCAAAAATTAAACCCGACTACGGTCGGCTAAAAATAAGACTGATACCTTGTTTGTCAAAATTGGACCAAGTTTTTAGTTTAACCCACCCATTGGTTTACCGTAGTCGGTTAAAAATAGCCTTTATCTAAACTATATGGCGTCTTGACAAAGATAACTAAATACTTACTTTGGGCGAACGTCCGGGCGCACGCCCTAGTCGCTTGCTATATCAACTCCCTTACACTCTATACCTGAAGACAAATCGAGTGATATCTCGTTTGTCAAAATTGGACCAAAAGGGGCGAGGCTGTGGTGGAACCAAGGAATTTATATACTAAAGTTAATATATAATTTCCCCTTGGGTGGAACATCCACATACTCAGACCCACGAACATAGACAGATATGTTCATTACCTCACAATCAATCTGATAAAAAATGTTCAAAACTTAAATTGTACAAAACTTAAAATAACTGTGCTACAACCATACCGACCAAAGTAAGTAGGCACAGACCTCAAAAAGAACTGTGCTACAACCATACCGACCAAAGTAAGTAGGCACAGACCTCAAAAAACTGTGCTACAACCATACCGACCAAAGTAAGTAGGCACAGACTTGCTGCTTTCCAGATCAATGGGCAAGCGACGTGTGCGAGCCAGGTATTGTCATGCAATGCACCCCAAGCAGCGGAGTCCTCAGCCCGCGCGGGCGTCTCGACATCCACGTGCAGGTATATGCGGACTGCTGGGGGCTATACCACAACCAGCTGCTCATCAAGGTAATAATATAATTAACAAGACAAGAATCGTACTTCTAAAAAAACCTATTTCAATTACGTTTAAAACATCGCATCTGCTCTCTCAAATAATTGTGCTGGTGAAATATTCCAACGGAGCACTGGGAACAACAGAGCCAGACGCTAATCACTAACGCAGCAGGTGTCTACAGCAGCTGAACAACTGTTTGTTCTCCGTAAAGTTTCCAAAAACTTAACTTAAACCTGGTGCCAAAATATGTAAAGGTATATATTGTTTTTCAGTTAACAACAGTCATGCTGTTTTATTTTTATTTTTAAATGTACAAGTATGTAAAGATTTTTTTTAAGTGAGTAAAAAGTTTGATGAATGTTATAACTTACTAGGAAGAAATAATAGAGAAAAAAATAAAAAAAAATAATTAAAGACTGAATGGAGTCAAAAATATAGTAACGCTGATTATCCTACAATGCATAAAGTGTAGACATTATTATAATAAACTAGCTGAACTCCACGGTTTCACCCGTGTGAATAATCATAAAAATGTATGATGATGATGATAATTATGTAGCCTTTGTATTATTTATTTTGTGCCTTTGTGTTAATCCATGGTATCAGGTATCTCCATTCCAAATTTCACTTACATCCATTCAGCCGTTTGAGCGTGAAGGAGTAACAAACACACACATAAACACACCCTCTCACACACACACGCACACACCTCAAACACACCCTCGGACACATACACACACACACACACACACACACACACACACACACACACACAAACACACACACACACACACACACACACACACACACAAATTCACACTTTAGAACGTCTATCACAATTTCATACGTATACAACACTTCGCGTCTGTGCTGTTAACCATTGAGGAGTTCCATAGGCAGGAACCAACCCTGAGTGCAGCAACCATATTGTGATACGAGTCAGTGATCGTCATGCAGACCAGGGGCAAGAAATTGAAGCTGTACGATAGTGTTCCACACGCGGTAGTGGCAATGACGCGTCATCGGGATAAATGTACCTACTACACTGATGATAGCGACGATGCGATGGGTTGCTTCGTGAGTAAGGCGATGGCAGCGTCAACCAAACCATCTTAGATTCCAATTTAAACATGGCAATAAAAACCACGACAACGAGGTGGCGGGGGCCCTTGCAGACCTTGGTCGGAGAGAGAAGGCATAGGGAAGTAACTTTATATATATATATATACCTTCGACTCTGTTGAAACCTGGGTGGTTCTGGAGTCTTTGTAGCATTGTCAAATGGAATGGCGATACATCCAAGTGCGGACGTTTTTGTATAACGCAACGATTATGAGTATCCAAGTACAAAACCAGCAGTCTAAACATATCCAACTGCGCAGGGGAATGAGACAGGGGGATGTTATATCCCCGAAACTGTTCACTTATGCCCTGGAAGATATGATTATGACGCTGGATTGGAAAGCATTAATATTAATGGCGAGGACATCGATTTGCCGATGGCAGAGTCGCTGTAAGACTTGCAAAGCATGCTGACCAACCTAGATGATACTTCACTACGCATTGGTCTTGGAATGAACATAGATAAGACCAAGATTATGTTTAACGATATTTTTGACCTGAAACCGATTGCAATCAATGGTGTACCTCTTGAAGTTGTCCAAAAATATGTTTACTTTTAGCAAATATTGCATTTAGGTAGGAACAGCTTTGAGAAAGAAGCCAAGAGAAGAATTCAGTTGGGTTGGGTAGCATTTGGCAAGCTTCGTCAAGTCTTCTCGTCGTCCATCCAACGGTACCTGAAGACAAAAGTTTTCAATTAGTGTTTCCTACCAGTCATGACCTACGGAACCAAAATATGGACACTCACGGTCAATCTAGTCCACAAAATTAAGGTCACTCAGCGAGCTATGAACAGAGTTATGTTGGAGTGGACAAGGTTACCAACATAGCCATAAGGATAAGCAAGTTGAAGTGAAAGTAGGCTGGTCACATTTCCTAAAGAATTGACTGCCGTTGGGTCAATTCTTCGGGTTCTGGAGTGCAAACCACGTTTAGGCAAAGTGTAGGAAGTATTGTGGCCAGGTGGAGTGACGACCTGCGAAAAGCGGCTGGTCAATGGAAAATGGATGAGGAGAGCTGAAGACCGAGCTCAGTGGCGTGCATTAAAAGAGGCCTACGTCCAACAGTGGACAGATATAAGCTGATGAGGATGATACCATAAAAATGCATTATCATTGGAACAGAAACAACATGTAAAAATTCAAATCCGTAGGATAAGAGGAATTGGTTCTAATTCATCTTACAATATTTGACCTTAACTCAAATACATACATGAATACATACATACATACAAACAAACATTGCAAATTAAATAAATCTTTTAATAAAAATACAACTAATAAAAATACAACTAATAAATAAGAAAACCAGGCTGGACCAGTCTCCAAGCAAATTCAAACAGAACAAGTTCACGAGTGTGACTCGTAATTCTCGGTTCACGCAATAGCGCAAAGAGTAAGTGACTGTTATTACGTAACAAGACTGTCAACTCGACGGTAAATTATTAACTCTGATATACCATTAATTGAATCCAAATATTGACATCAACGTATATCAAAGGAGGGTGATCAAACAATTCGGCTAACTTTGCGCCTGCCACCTGTTCCACCGCCACTCACGAGGGCTCAGTAAAGTTGACTTACACAGTCGGTATTGGTGGAATAAGATGGCGTCAAACGCTTTATTCACTTTGTGTCAGACCTTTGAAATTGAAGTAAATTCTCTCCGTCGAAGGCGGCATTCGATGTCGATAATAGTTAAAATCGCTCAAGTTTGAATGAAGTGCTGTGACATCTGATAATTACATTTGTAACGATTTGAATTGATCAACGTTTAATTTTTAACAAAGGAATGCTTGGATCCTCCTCACAGGCAAAATAAAAGAGAAGGGCACGAAGATTAAATTGCTTATAAATATGTGAACACTCATGCTCATCGGATATTTATGACGTTCTATCCATTTTTGAGGGCGCTGTCTTAACGTTGTTAATATATTTTGTTGCAGTTTTGTTTCATAAGGTTTTCTATTTAACGAAAAAACAAACAAGATTACGTTTTAAAATTAATAAAATAAGAACTATGCTATTTGCTTGATAATTTACGTGAAATTAAGCTTGAGAGCAAAACATTGTATGCAATTGTAGCATAATATGCTTGTTATAACATTAATCTACAGTGGAATTTGAAGGTACGAGTATGAGTAGAAATTTCAAGGAAACTTGTATCACGGCTTACTTCTTACACAAGGAAAATGTTTGTTTACATAGTATCTCGATTACACAAAAATACCTCTTTATTACCCTCAGTGAACCTTTTTATTATCCCCGTGTGTTTGACGCGAAATCTTATTGTTACTATTACCTTTGAAGATACCTCTATCATGCATCCGTTATTATGAAATGTTTCCATGCGCTACATTATTACGTCATGTAAAGTTTGTTGTAAAGAATAACATATGCAACTATATTATTTCTTGTTGAGCTACAGAACAAGAATATAAAGTTTTTTTTAATAATATCTGTCTGGATGTTTGTTCGCACATCATGTAAAAACTATTGATATTGATGTAAAAACCTTTTGAAATCCGATTTTCACTGTTTTTTTAGGATTTTCTATGCGATAAGTAGAAGCCGAGTAATCGATTAAAATTCTATTTGATGGCTTTAACAAGTTTGGCAAATTGTATTTTATAGGTACTTTTGGTCCTGGAATAACGATCACAAAAATGACCACTCGAGCGAAACAGCTAGTAAACTGATATAAAAAAAACAAAATACCATTAAAAAAAATTAAAAGTGAACACAAAGCTAATTAAATAATTACTGTGAAACGAACCCACTAACATTATGATTCCATAGATCGAAAATGTGGAGCCGATCGTGCTTGACGTGTGGGTAGAAGCGGTGGGCGCTCCGCTGCAGTTTGCGCTCAGCCTCGGTGACATTGGCGATACGTCACCCGTACTGTGGTGAGTCTGAAGCTGGTCTTTTCGTCGTATAATAACGGACTTTCACTTCGTACGTTAAAACTCCTTCGCTTCGTATATTAAGACTATTTTTTTCGTATCTACACCAAAATTATACAGAGTTTTATTTTTTTGTATTTTCATATTATTATGTATATTTGTTTGAAAATGGAAAAATATTTAATCTATGGTAAGCTACATTATCAGCGAGTAACACGCGCTGTCATTTATTTAAAATAAAATTTGGTATCCTAACGAAAATTGCAATAATGCAACCCAAGGTATCAAAATTTGCAAAAAATGTAAGGACATGTTGCCGTGGAAACGAAATAATAACAAGACTATCAAATACGAGAGTCTATGGTCAAAAAAATTGTTGCTGCTAATCATTTTGATGTATTAATTTTTTAGAAGTTGTGACGGGTATAAAAATGCTAAAAGTAAGTAAAATGCCGCGGTGAGAGCGCTACCCGTTCGAGGCCAGGGCAAGTCACTAGTAATAAACTAGTGAATCTGTGAGCTGAAGACCTTGCGAGTACAAGCCTATTTGCAAACGATCTAGCGGTGCACAGTATCGCCATCTAGTTACCTTATATAAAAATAACATTAATAACCAAGATGCTCCATCAATCCCTAGTAGGTTAAGGGCTGATTCCACTAGTAGAAACCTAAAAGTAAGGAACTTACTGAATTTTGAGGAGCTATTCTGCTAATCACGCCGAAGATCATCATTCATCATCATCATCATCATGTCAGCCTTTAGAAGTCCACTGCTGAACATAGGCCTCCCCCAAAGAGCGCCATGACGAGCGATCCTGTGCCACCTCCATCCACTGACTTCCTGCGATGGCTACAATGTCGTCGGTCCATCGTGTGGGAGGTCTCCCCACACTTCGCTTGCTTGTTCGTGGTAGCCATTCGAGAACCTTTATTCCCCAGCGGTTGTCGGTTCAGTGAACTACATGGCTTGCCCAGCCCATTGCCACTTCAACTTGCAAACTCTGAGAGCTATGTCGGTAACCTTCGTTCTTCTACGGATTTCCTCATTTCTGATTCTATCACGTAGTGAAACACCGAGCATAGCTCTCTCCATTGCACGCTGCGTAACTCTGAGCTTTTGTATGAGACCAATAGTTAGCGACCACGTCTCACCTGTTGGGAAACAATATTGAGGTCACTGAGCATTGTGCTTAGGTCTTCCAGGGTTTCAGCCATGATGACTATATCATCAGCAAATCGAAGGTGAGTGATGTATTCGCTATTGATGTTAACACCAAATCCGTTCCAGTTCAGAAGCTTGAATAAATCTTCCAGAGGTGAACAGCTTCGGAGAAATAACATCTCCCTGTCTCACCCCTTTTTGCAGCTGGATAGAATTCGTGCTCTGATCCTGAAGACGAACTGTCATGGTGGCCTTGCTGTACAAACACTTCAACATTTCGATGTACCGGTAATCAATCTGGCACCACTGTAATGACTGTAGCACTGCCCAGGTCTCGACTGAATCAAAGGCTTTCTCGTAGTCCACAAATGCTAGACATAGTGACCGATTATACTCTTCGGTCTTCTGTATAATCTGCCGGGGCGTATGGATGTAGTTTATGGTGCTAAAGCCTTTCCGGAATCCAGCTTGTTCGGGAGGCTAAAAGTCGTCAAACCTACGAGCGAGACGGTTTGTAACTACTCTCGAAAACAGCTTATAGACGTGGCTCAGCAGAAAAATGGGCCTATAATTCTTCAAAAGGGTTTTATCACCTTTCTTAAAGAACAAAACCACTACGCTCCTGTGCCACGCCTCTGGTAGTACTCTCGACGATGATGGAGTTAAACAGCTTCTGAAGGACTTTAAGTAGCGGTGTTCCACCCGCTTTCAGTAGGTCTGTCGTTATTCCGTCCTTCCCTGGTGCCTTGTTGCTCTTAAGCTGTTTGAGAGCCATTCTGATCTCGTATAGGCTGACGTCCGGGACATCTTCGGTATAATGTCGGGTCAAACGGGCTCTTGTATCGCTATCCTGGAGGACTACGCGATGAGGTGTATAATTGTCTGTAGAACTTCGTCGTGGAGCATTTTTGCCCAAGATGAAACGGAAACACTTCGCTTGCGCTTCACGCTCGCTCGGTCAATAAAACTCCTATGTTTCCCACTTAAGGCTCCTTTGTTTTGTACTTGAAGGAACCTGACCGCACCAAAACGCAACCCCATCATAACAGAACCACAATATTCCACCACTCGTACTAGTGGCTCTGTGAGCTGTACAGTGTGCGGTGGAGAGTAGCGCCATCTAGTTAACTTATTGTATAACCAAGCTTTCCCATCAATCCCTACCTAGTGGCCTGATTCCACTGGTAGAAACCTAATAGTGAGAAATTTACTGCATTACGAGGAGCTACTGAAAGCGGGTGGAACACCGGTACTTAAAGTCCTTCAGAAGCTGTTTAACTCCGTCATCCTCGAGGGTACTACGCCAGAGGCGTGGCACAAGAGCGTAGTGGTTTTGTTCTTTAATAAAGGTGATAAAACCCTCTTGAAGAATTATAGGCCCATTTCGCTGCTGAGCCACGTCTATAAGCTGTTTTCGAGAGTAGTTACAAACCGTCTTGCTCGTAGGTTTGACGACTTTCAGCCTCCTGAACAAGCTGGTTTCCGGAAAGGCTTTAGCACCGTAGACCACATCCATACGCTCCGGCAGATTATACAGATATGTATAGCGTTTGTGGCCTACGAGAAAGCCTTTGATTCAATCGAGACCTGGGCAGTGCTACAGTCATTAAGCGGTGCCAGATTGATTACCGGTATATCGAAGAGTTAAAGTGTTTGTACAGCAAGGCCACCATGATAGTTCGTCTTCAGGATCAGAGTACGAATCCAGTTGCAAAAGAGGGTGAGACAGGGAGACGTTATTTCTCCGAAACTGTTCACCTCTGCACGGTAAGATATATTCAAGCTTCTGAACTGTAACGGATTTAGTGTGAACATCAATGGTGAATACATCACTCACCTTCGATTTGCTGATGATATATTCATCATAGCTGAAACCCTGGAAGACCTAAGCACAATGCTCAGTGACCTCAATATTGTTTCCTAACAGGTGGGTCTTAAAATGAACATGGGCAAGACAAGACGCACATCATGTCAAATGCCAATGTCGTACCCATGCTGGTTTATGTTGGGAACGATATTATCACTATGTCTACTTGGGTCAGACGATCCAACTTTGACAAAGAGGTCAACCGACGAATCCAACTCGGATGGGCAGCGTTTTGACGTGAAAAATGGTGCGTGGTCGTCGTACGCGGATCGGTTGGAGATGTATTTTAAGGCTAATGATATCGAAGAGGGCCTTAAGCTTCCAACTTGCAAGCGCCCAGAAGCTTATGAACTGCTTCTCAATCTGGCGAGCCCCAAGAAGCCGTCGGAATTGACGTACACGGAGGCCAACGACCTATTACGTCATCACCTTCAACCGACCCCGTCAGTGCTAGCTGAGCGATGTCGGTTCCGGCAGAGGAGGCAGAAGACGGAAGAAACGATCTTTGAGTACGTGGCAGAACTGAATAGATTGGCACGGAACTGTAAACTCAACGCGGGCCTCAGCGAGAATTTACGTGACCAATTTGTGTGCGGTTTGAAAAGTGACGTCATCCGCCAACGGTTATTCGCCGAGGATGACAGTTTAATTTTTGCTGGAGCGGTGAAAATTGCGACATCGCTGGAAGCAGCGGAACGGGATGCGGCTGCGGTGGAGGCACGGGTCGTGCCAGACACGGAGGCGGTGCATGCTCTGCGGAAGAGCGGGCACACAGAACAAACGCGCCGAGAACGCGGGCACGGTAGTGGTCGACACGGGGCTGCGCCGGCGCCGGGATAAACGCGGGCGGTGTCCATGGGAAGTACCGGCTGCAAGGGCTGCGGTGCGACGAGTCATGACTACGGGAACTGTAGGTTCCGTGATTATATTTGCAGCTTGTGCAAACGTCGGGGACATTTGCGGCGGGTGTGCTCGGCCTGGAGCGCACCGGGACGGATAAAGAGCGAGAACTCGGTGAGGAACGGCACTGGAGACCGCGGGTACCATTTCGGGAACGCTGATGACGAGTCGGAGGCAAGCGAGGCGGAGTTTGCGGATGACCGTATTGACTTTCATCAACTCTGTTTGAGAGACTACAAGGCGGTGATTTTACCGATATCCATTAACAATAAAGTCATTCCAATGGAAATAGACACGGGAACCGCTATATCGTGTATAAGTAAGGCGACGCATGAAAAATATTTTAAAAATAATAATATATTACCATACAAGTTGTGCTTAATTTTTTATGATGGTTCAAAAATTCAACCACTAGGCAGCTCGAATTGTTTGTGATTGAGGCGGGTACTACCTCGCTTTTGAGAAGACACGTATTTGAAACACCAAGCTATATTTTAGACTGACTCGATACCCTCCACCAAGAAACTTAATAACTAACTTATATCTACCCCCCCTTTTTTTTAAGAAGCCAACCCACATATACCACATTCCTCCACACTAATTTCCAGCCTTAGGTACGTAACTAGAAGAATGTAGGTACCTATATACCTATTTACATATTAGATTAGCGTCTTATCACTAAGTAACAGCTAGTGGTTCTGGTACTGATTATAATGCAGCTTATACAATTATACAAACATTGTAAGAGGGACGAGTTTCCTGTTACCTACTCTTATTTTATTGTTAGGTTTATACAATTGACTTTATACATAAAATCATATCTCTATATCTCGAGGAGCAATGTTTTATTTTATTACATTTTATAGTTAGGCCTGTTTAGTCGGCACTGTCTTAACTGCCGAGCATCAGGTGGTACGTGATCACGTCGGGAATCATGGGTAGGTTCATGGGGTTGAGGCGCACCAGTTCCGAGTGGAGACTCGACCTGCTGCGACTGCTCCGACTGGTGCGGTGGGCTGTATGCGGTTGCGGAATAGGTATTGCAGGTGGATCGTCTGCGTTCACTCCTTCCTCCACCACCATCGCCCCCGACAAGTTTGGCGATATTTGCTGGAAAGATCGATCAGGGTCTGGACACACCAGAGAACTTCTACTCCTTCGTTTCAATTGGTCGAAATGGCGATGTACTTGAGCATCTCCCCCTATCTTGGTAACCTTAAAGTTAGATGGCCTTAATCTACATCCTACTTTACCAGGTAGCCACTTTTCCCCATTTAAATATTGGCGGTACCAAACGTCGTCACCGAGGTTGAAGTCCCGGTCAGCGCCTCCAGCGTCCTCCACCTGTCGCTGCTGCACGCGGCTCACCCGCGTCTCCCGGTCCGGTTTGAGCGTGTTAGATTACTACTTATTGTAAATATAGAAATGTATAAAAATAATACTTGGTTAAAAAAAATATGTTATGTATCCAGCTTTCAGAACGAAGTATTCGTTCTGAAACGAAGTATTGACTACTTTAAAGACAAGTAAAGTACCACGTGTAAACTTACGATTTATGTCATCCATCACTATGAAACATATATTATTATTCCCCCGAATATATTATTATTATTATCTGTATTATTATGCCATAATTATTATAATGTATTCCAATACAGCTATCAGACATGACTAATGTAATTAATAAAGTAAATGGTAGATATTCGTTGATCTGTTTTCAAACGACTCAAATAGCTTCGACGATGTACACAAACAACATAGTAGTACACAAACAACAACAATCACTCCACTCTCCACCGTTAGGCAACCGTCGCCGTCCACAGCAATACTTGACCGGCGCCCTACCTTGACAACAAACAATAACGCTGACGGCCTAGGCTACTCGACTATTGACCCTAGTCAACAGGACGAAACGCCGTGGCAGACAGTCCACACACGAAAAGAGCGTCGTCAAAATAACAGACAGGTGATCTACGGTAATGGCTCAACTGATACTGACCTGCAAGCTGTAGAACGAGTAAAACGCATTTATGTCTGTTTCTTAAAGCCGGAAACTACAGTAGAATCACTTATAAACTACATGAATAAGAAAAATGCATCGTCTGACTATCACGTAGAGAAGCTAACACTCAAACATAGCCATTACTCATCATTCGTTATCACTATCCCGACAAGCAAACTTGACTTCTTCATGTGCGCTGGCAACTGCCCGCAGCAAGTGGAGATAAGTCCGTGGACTCCGTAGTTTCTCCGCAGCGACGGACGGGCGGCGCGCTCGTCCACCCACCAAACTCACATCCATACAACTGCCGGAGCAAGTCGTGCTCAAGGACGCGCGCGCTGGCCTTGCCCCCGCGCTGACAGCGCTTGTGCCGACAGCCCTGTCTGACGAGTTATGCAATAGAACTAGCAAAGTTAACTCTTTATGTATTTGTTTACAAAATATTCAGTCACTTCATTCAAAAACTAAAAAACTTGAAGTGTTACTGGAACATGACTTAGCATGTGACATTTTAGCAATAACTGAACATTGGCTACTAAAGAAAGAAATAGAATGTGTTAATTTGAATAATTATAAACTAACTAGCCTCTTATTTCGGTCGCTCTAATGCTGAGCACGGCGGCTCATGTATATATGTAAAGTCAAATATAAAAGCGCTAGAAATTGAGGAATTTTGCCAATTAAGTTGTGAAAAATGCTGCGAAATATCTGCTATCAAATTAATTGAACTTAAAATGATAATTATTTGTATATATAGAAGCAATAAGACGAGAGTTAGCGAGTTTATACCTAGCTACTTGATAAATTAAATGAAATTAATTTGGAATGTATTATATTTGGTGACATAAATATAAACTTTCTTTCTTTGACCTCTACACTAGAAAGCGTAGTATCTGTACTTCTAATAAAGTAATAAGAACAAAAAAGACTGTACAAAGAAGATAATTAAGATTGTGACACTACATAATTTACCAGCATCAACAACTCCAGCGCATAAAAAAAGGGACAATTCCACACCAATCACCTAGCCCCAAACTAGGATACCCTGTACTAAGGGTACTAGATAACGGATAAACATACATAGATACGAATATTATAACATCCATGACTGGGAAACAAACATTTCTCATCACACAAATGATTGCACCTTTCTTTTTTTAGTCTCTTTATTTTATACAGGGTTTATTCTGCAAGAATATGTCACCCTTATAGCTTAATCAAAAACTAAAAAGAAACAATTGGTCCTTATCATCTAAGATTAATTGCTGCTATATATAAATCAAATAGCTTTCCGGCCTCAGTTGATAGTGGTTGCGACAGTATTGCGTTACACCCAACTTGCCAGAAAGCGTGGTCATTAGGAAACAGCTGCCGACGTAGGCCTTCGATCCTGGCACATTTCATGATGATATGAAATATATCCTCCAATTTATCACATATCTTGCAATTTGGGTTACTCGTTTTGCCCATCATAAATCCAAACTTATTCATAGGAATGTGCCCAGATCGAAGTCTTAGAGCCGTCACTATCTCATTCCTTACCATATTGGCCCTCAAAAACCATGGAAAACGAATAAGTGAAGGCTGAAAACCAAACGCATCAAAATTCTGCCTCCGATTTAACTAGATGGCGCTGATTGACCTTAAAACACGCAAGCAGCATTTCATTCACTTCAACCAACCGTCCCGCTAAATTCAATTCTGTACAGTTCTCGATTCCGGCTCACACTAGCTTTGCCTCAGCATGGCCTCCAGCTCTCAAGTCCTTGCGATTGCCTTGCGACTGGAAGTTGTCTGTCTGTTGAATTGCCTACTGTCCGGTTGATATCAAATTACTCTGCGCATATCTATATAAATACATATGTATACATATAGATCAACCTATTCTGAATATACGTAACTTATACGAATTACTATTTTCTTGGCTTCGTCTGTACGCTGCACATCATTCGTTACCTTACCGCCCGTCGCACTACGGCGCCTCACCAGGTTTTAATTAAAAACTGGGGTACTTGTTATCGTAGGCCTTGCACGCACTGCCTTGCGGTGGAACGCGGTGCGTTTATTCTACCGTTTAGTTTCATATTGTTTTATATGCTTTTATTTCATCGCAATACGTGCACTTCTATGACACTCCGTACTTCACAGAATATCTATCTATCTATGTGACATGTTAAATCATGACTCCAAGTTAGATTTTTGTTATTGATCTCGATTAAATAGAATGTATTGGGTACAACGCCATCTGGCGAGGAGCAGCGTCTTTTCTATGAGATCAAGTTGTGTTTTCTCCGTATCTGAAAACCAGACGCCGAGTTTGTAAAAAACGCCGAACTCCACCACGCGTGCGCCACTTTCTTCGTTAAAGGAATAATGAAAGCTTTTCTTGTTGAAGACAGATTGATAATTTCGCCTATCTAAGAATCAAGAAATAATGGTTGAATTTGCCTCTGCGAGTGAAAGGGAAAAGTTTTCATCTACTGTCTCAAAATAGATAAAATGGTTATTCCACGCAGCGACAGCTAGCGACAAGAGGCGTGAACTAGAAGGAAGGTGTAAACGAAGCGGTGGCCTCTGACGGAAAGTAGCAGGGCTTCTAAGTGTTGCTATTATTAATTGACGTTCCAGGAATATTTCGGGCTCTGGATAACTTTGGACGAGGAACGGGTTGTTTAAAAATCCAGAATAGGTCGCATCTTTAAGTTGGCTAACAAATCGTAAATTCAGAAGGCAGCGCTTCATATGTCGAAAATAATTTACATCTAGAAATCGCTTGCGATGGTCACACCATGGAAGGTTTTGACATAATGGCGAAATCACATATAAGTTCCGGAGAGAGGGTTTTTTTATATGAAGTTTTTTGAAGTAAACAACGGAATCTGATTGGAATGTACCAGAACTGGCTGGAGGACAGTGACCTGTATAGCTAGGCCGACAAGGTCTGCTTTACGAAGCAAGTTGCAGAGTTCTTTCTAGAGTTTTCTGGATACCGGAAGTTCGAGGTCTGAGTAGAATGCTACTCGAAGTGCAAACCAAAGTTCGTATATATACAAGAGAGAAGCCTGTGGATGGGATTTTGATTTCGGACGTAAAACTGAATTTAGTTTACATAGTTGGCACGTAATTGAGATCGACGCAGGCAGCAGAAAAACACACAGTTCTCTTGTGTGAACAAAACGACCGAGGCACGCTGTCCAGAACGAAGCTGCCCTGTTACAGGCGAAATAAGTATACGAGTGCAAAAGCCAGGTTAAATCGTGCATCTACGGACGGCTGTTGTCGTCACCACTGCGAGCTGCTGTGCGCGATCACCCGGGGCTCACCACCGTTCGTGGAAGAAGCCGGTCTACGAGGGACTCCAGAAGGACTCCAATGCACCACCTGTCCAGTAGAAGATACCAGGCACCGTTCGTGGTCAAGCAGTAGGAGCTGATCGAGTGGAGTAAGGAGGCGTTCCGCGGCGGTACGCGAGACGACGGTACGGCGTCCCAGGAAGCCTCCAGGTTGGTCCACTCCAAATCATTTTGAGTCAGCGAGCTACGGTAGCGAGGGAAGCCTTCGCCTTCTAACGTGTTAATATATTGTTGAAAGATACTTTCTGTCTTACTTTCTGTTTACTTTCTATTTTAGAGTTTAATATCCCTCTGGGAAACACAATCTTACACACACACAGACTCTGTTTGCACAAGTTCTCTTTTAATTTAGAAAATTCTAAGGCAAAGACAAGATTATTCCGTTGCGTTGTGACCAATACATGTTAATCTGCTGAGCACAGACTCTCTAAGTTTTACTAGCCTAGGATACAGCTTTTCTATTGTAAATTCATATCATACAGGCCGGAGTTATGTACTAAAATTTATATGTTTGAGGAAATTGTAATCATATTTGAGAATTTTGAGTTTTGAGTATTAAGTTAGTAATATTTCCTATTATAAGATCTTGCTGTTTAGAATTATTTTGATGCAGAACAAACAAAATTAAGTGTAAAATATTTCTTTTTGAATTCCTCAGTAAAGGGGAGAGTACCGATATTTGATAACTCATGTGTGCTTTTTCTATTTTTTGTAATAAAGCCCTTTGTTATTGAATTTACCATCTTGTTTTAATTCCTCGCCTTTACCTGAGAAGGAGGTCCGTTTCCTTAGCCGGGCAAACGGTCCTTTCATCTATACTATAATAAAACTGTAACTGGGCTAAATCTGTACATTAAATATTTTTTGAAAATTTTAATAGATATAAACTTCAAAATCGTTATGGAATACAAAAAGGATAATTTTTTATTTTTTTTCTGTCTGTCTGTCTGTCTGTCTATCTGTCTGTCTGTATCTTTAAACACGCATCACGCTGAAACTACCAAACGGATTTTGATACATTTTGGCACAATGATAGCTGATGTTATGGATTAACATTTAGAATACTTTTTATCCCGAAAAAATAAAGGGTTCCCGCAGGATAAGTGTTGAAAGTTATTTAAAAGAACACATATCACGCTGAAACTACTGGACGGATCTAGATGTAACTGGGCATAGTTAAAGTTTATATTATCTGTTAAAATTTAGAATACTTTTACTCCCGAAAAAATAAAGGATTTTTAAGGGATAAGGGTCCAAAATTGATGTTAAATTAAAGTAATAAACATCTGTTTAAATAACGGTACCAAATTTCGTTTTGTGCTTCACATAACATGTGGCCAAGCGGTAACATACATGGATTTATAATCCAGACGTCTGTGGATCGAAACCACGCGCTTCTAGAATTTTTTGCTATATAATTAATAGCATTTACATATCTTATGCGTAATTTTTTTGGTTGATAGCTAATGTGATTGAGATGGTCAACAATTCCAGCGCATAAATCAAATAAATCGAAGTTCTGCCTCCAATTTAACTAGATGGCACTGATTGACCTTAGAACACGCAAGCATTTTATTCACTGCAACCAAGCGTAACGCTAAATTCAAATTTGTAAACTTTTTGAATTCGGCTCACATTACTTTGTTATATTTTTACTTTGTATATTTGCTAGTTTTACCTGAAGTGCATGTTTAAAAATGAAATAAATTATCGTTTATAAAGTACAATCCCTCATAAAAAAGCGCCCTCTTGCGGCTCTTTTTATTGGTGACCAAACTGCTTACTGTTTCACATTTTTAACCCCCGAGCAAAGAGATGGGTGTTATAAGTTTAGGGTGTTTATCACTTAGTGTGTGTGTGTGTGTGTGTGTCTGTGGCATCGTAGCTCCCAAACGAATGAACCGATTTTGATGCTTTTTTTTTGTTTGAAAGCTGATGTGGTTGAGATGGTTCTTAGATATATGGGGACTGGGAGGGATAACGGGAGGTGAGAAAATAGGGGTGAGAATCGTAGCTTCTAAACGAATGGACCGATTTAGCTGCGGATTTTTTTGTTTGAAAGCTGATGTGATCGAGAGGGTTCTTGGTGAGGATCGTAGCTCCTTAGTTTTAAAACTGATGTGATCGAGATGCTTCTTAGCTATAGTCGGGCTTAATATTTTCTTTTTATTTGTGCTTGTGTACTAACAGAACTGTCACAGTCGTGTGTGAGGGCGAGCAACGTGAGTTACTGGAAGAGTTGAGTTCGGATATACTCTCGAATTTAAGATTTAGCGAGGTGTAATTTGAAAATATATATTGTTGCGTTGTGTGGAGGTTTCTCAAGGCATCACGCATAAAAAGTCTAAAACGGGTATATATTAGAGTTCGATTATAGCACAATGGAATATCCTACTTCCTTCACACGGGTGTAAGTATTTTTATTGTAGGACCTCTACACTAGAGAGCGTAGTATCTGTACTTATAATAAAGCATTATGAACAAAGAAGTCTGTACAAAGAAGATAATTAAGGTTTGATTTAAAAACTGGGTAACTTGGTATCTTAGGGCCTGGCGCGCACTGCCTTGCGTTTTTATAACGCATATTCAATATGAAACAAACGGTAGAATAAACGCACCGCGTTCCACCGCTAGCCTTATTCCTATGATTGGATGCCGAGCAATCGATAAAAAATTACATGACGGCTGAACGAATTTTGAAGAAATGTTGTTAGTATAATATTGTACTTTGCAGGTACTTTTGGTCCTGGAATAACACGTGTGGGCTACTTTTAAATGAAACGACCACGCGGGCTAGTATTATAATAAAACTGTAACTGAACTAAATCTGTACATTAAATATTTTTTGAAAATTTTAATTGAGATAAACTTCAAAATCAAAGGATTATTTTTTTATTTTTTGTCTCTCTGTCTGTCTGTCTCTTTGAACACGCATCACGATGAAATTACCAGATGCATTTTGATACAACTTGGCACAATCATAGCTGAAGTTATCGTTTAACATTTAGAATACCTTTTATCACGAAAAAATAAAGGGTTCCCGCAGGATAAGGGTTGAAAATTATTTAAAAGAACACGTATCACGCTGAAACTACTGGACGGATTTTGATGTAACTGAGTATAGTCAAAGTTTATATTATCTGTTAAAATTAAAAATACTTTTACTCCCGAAAAAATAGATAGATAGATAGGTAACTCTTTATTGTACATCACAAAGAACAAAAATACAAAAATTACTAAAACATTTATACATAATAGATCGGACAATGGGCGGTCTTATAGCTAAAAAGCGATCTCTTCCAGACAACCTTTGTAAAATTAAGGATTATTAAGGGATAAGGGTCCAAAGTTTATGTTATACTAGCTGTACCCGCGGCTTTGCCCGTGTGGTCATTTCATTTAAAAGTTACTCAGACGTTCGAGGACCAAAGTACCTTTATTATACAATAATATACTACATTTGTTCAGCCGTCGAATACTTTTTTATCGATTGCTCGGCATCTAATCATCAGATTAAGATACTAAGTAGCCCAGTTTTTAACTCAAACCCTAAGCTATCCAATAGTGAAAATTGCATTGCAATCGATCAAGTAGTTTTTACTTGATGCGCGAACAAACTTACATACAGACCTTCAGTAGTGACCCGACATGGCCGTGATAGGTTAGAAGACTAAGGGGAGCTCGCTAAGCTTCGCTCTCGCCTTCGACTTCTAACTATTCACGGCCAAGTCGAGTTGCCACTGAAGGCTGTTGGCAGAAATCTATCTGTGTTGCAATAGCAAATAAATTATTAATAGGTTGGTCTAGTGGCTAGTGACCCTGGGAACGAAATCAAACGGTCGCGGGTTCGAATCCTGCAAGGTGAAATCATTTGTGTGATGAGCAAAAATGTTTGTTTCCGAGTCATGGATGTGATATTCGTATTTATGTACGTTATCTAGTGCCCATATTACAGGGTATCCTAGTTTGGGGCTAGGTAATTGGTATGGAATTGTTCCCAATATATTTATTATTATTTATTAATGTTTGTACAGCCACCAAGACACTTTGTGGAATAGAATAGAATAGAATAGCGTTGTGTGGAGCGTTATTCGAAGCTACCTTTACCCGATCGCAGCTCGGCCAGTGACGTCATAAATGTTTGAAACCTTTACGGTGTACTTTCGAAGAATACATTTTTGCTTTCTGGATTTTAAAACATACTCGATGCCAACCACAAACCTCTACAGATTCGTGATGCCAACATGGTCTCTGACGTCAAGAGCGTTGTGTACGTAATGTATATTTTCGAAATATTATGCAACGACGTCGGCTTTCCTTTAGTTAGTGCATCAGACAGTTCTGTTAGTACAACATGTAAAACATTAAGGATTCTGGCACAGAGTACTATGTTAATACGGAAATAGAGGCCTATCTTCGCGCCCAATAGGGGTAAAGCTCAGTGGCGCCTCTGTATTTAGCTAATGGAACTATTGCTTCATGAAAAGTTTTTGTTGAGTGCAAAAGTTTTTGAGCCTACTCGGATACGAACCTGGGAATCTCCGCACTCTGTTCTGAAGACAACTGCTATCCGCGCCACTTCCAGCTCCTCGAGTGCTTGAGCTGGCTCGTCCGTCGTCACATTCACAAACTCAATGAGTTCTGGTTTTCTGCAAATATTTAGGTAGTCTTATTTAGTAGGTACACATTACATTACACATATGACTTTTTTTTTTGGGTGACATTAGGCAAGAAACTAAGAAAATTGAAGTTGTTACATACTGTATTGTAGGTAATTAGATAATTTAGTAGGTAGATACATATTTCTTCTTACTTTGTCTCATTTTACCGGCTTTCTCCTTCAAATTATTCTTTTGCAGACATATATCTTATCTGCACTACCACAAACCAGAAAAAAAAACTAATAATTATTCTATGCTACTACAACAAGTCTCAGAAGTTTTAGAGCGCAGGCAGGCAACGAAACACAGGTCCGCTTTGCACAAATGCCACAGACGGACTGATTGAACAAATAGAAAGTAACAGCGTCCAATGATTCCGCATGCGAATAAGAGACAGAGTGTGAGAGCGCGCGCGTCTTTGTAAAGGTCGTAAGCGCCAAATCAAATAATTCATTCTTAGAAGAAAACTACACAATCAATCAAAAAACTAGTTTACAGAACTGAAGAAGAAGTTATTATCTACGTATCAAAGTAAAAATCATCTTGAAATATTATAGCGTTCCTGAGATCCACATCAAAACGTGTGCGAAACAGAGATTTTTCATAGTTTTTTTTATCGAGAATTTTATTTACAATCGTGTTTCTACGTTTATGAAACCAAAGAAATAATGACAAAATTTCATATTTTTGACAATTTTAACTTTCAACTCCCGTAAATATCGAGTTCTAGGTCGATTTTGGTAAGCAAAATCACCTAATACGGGTTCTTAAAATCTGGTGTATTTCATATCTCAATTCGATCAGTAGTAGAAGCGAGCAATCGTTAAATATCTTTTTGACGCTGAAGGAATATGTGGATTTTTGGTCCTGGATTAATACGAAGAGTACTTTACGTACATAGTACGTAGTAAAGTACTATAAAAAATGACCACGCATGTAAAGCCGCGGGCACAATTATTATTCGTAGTTTAAATATAATTAGTTCTTTACTAATATTGAATTAAAAACAACATGAAATATGTACATTTTATGAATAATGCTCACATTATTCAATATTCCTATCCGCTCGCGCCACTTTTACCGTTACTTTAACTAATTAGTGCACATGATAATCTAATAAAAATGTGGATACACATAACCTCACCGCACCGCATTGCATCCGGAGTGTCCATGAGTAGCTCCTTATTTACACAAAATTTTGAAATCGCCGATTCCTAGTAGCATGATAAACTTCAAGCCAATTGGCGGCAATATAAACGGGTTGCGTCAAGAGAAGCTGTTCACCTACATGCTTTTGTTATGTAAGACGTATTTAACTGGCTTCCGTAACATGGAAAATTAAATGGTAGCGTAATTAATTGTGCAACGTTATTGAGATGTGAATATGATTTAAACTGTACTGCTGTAGCTGTAGCGAGCTTTCCCCGCCTTTGATCTGATTAGATGGTTAACTGAATGATGGTGGTGATGGTGCGTCTGCCTTGTTGAAATAAAATATATTCTGAGCAGGTGTTTAGTGATGTCAACGACTTTTTGTTACAGGCAAGTTTTTACCACTATCTAATTTCAGTGCAAAAAAAGACTGTACACATAAGACAATTAAACCAATGGTCAAGGGTACTTAAAATAAGTCATTAAACAAGAATATAACATTTCTTAAACCATGTTTGTCTGTATGTTTGTTTGTTCGCAAATCACTTATAAACAATAACATAAACTGCACCGATTGTGATGCGGGTTTCACTGTTAGATAGCTTTGTGTTTGGCTTAAAAACTTGAGTACTTGGTATATCAATCCCATGAAGAGAAGCCGAGCAATAGACTAAAATGTTTTTGACCGCTGAAAGAATAACGATCAAATGTTAGAATGGGGCATGGCCCGTCCACCCAGTGGCTTCACCCACTAGTGGGTGCACGGATGGCGGGGAAACTTCAACGAACATTGACGAAGATTCCCGAGTCCGAGCATTTTGGCGGGAGAGAGACGACGAACGAGGCAAGAAGGCAGTGTTGCTCGAGCTGTGGTGGCCAACGGATGTGTCTGGCTCACCATACCTTCACGTTCGGTTTAAAGTTTAAAAGTTTAGAGTGAATTGTTTTAAGTTAAACTAATGAAGTGGTTTTAGTTGTGTGATTAAATCGTGACGAAAATTATACGGAATATTAAGTGAATAAATATTTTATTTCGACTACCCTTCGTCTAATTTACATATGATACTAACTTAAAAGCTAAAAAATACGCCTGCCCTGCCAAAAATGAACTTATGCCAATAAATTATACACTATTGGAATGTGCTTATCAAGGCCTTCAATTTCATACCCATATTGTAAAATTCCAAGAAAAATATATTTTTTTGCAATTGAAAATGAATGAGATGGATGTTTGTTCATGCATCACAGAAAAACTACTAAACCGATTACGATGTTGTTTTTACTGTTGGTTTGACCTAAAACCTGGTGTACTTGGTAATCTTAATTCTTGGTATTTGACGTTTTCGAGCAATCAATAAAAAAAAACATTTGATGTGTGAACGAAATTTAATGATTTTGGTACTTTTGGTTCTGGAATATTATAGGATCCTATGTCCCAGAAAAATGACCACATTGCCAAAGCTAGTGTTGAAAATAATATGCCTAAATTAAAAATGTTTTGGAATAACATGGAATAACCACAGACTTCTAATATACAGTAGCAGACCGAACATTAATCGCTACTTCTATGTATACTTATAAACATAATAATTTATCCTTTTTTCGCCCAGTGACGCGTCATTAATGGTGTCTCGTTTATTTACCCGTTGCAACACTGTCTCACACATAAACAAAAATGCGATGCGTAGCTGCGCTACCATGTTGAGCTCACCACTCACTACGGTTGTCAGATTCATGTCGAAATGAAAAAATTGTTATTTTAGGACAAATCATACAAGAAAATCAACCAAAATGGCGAAGTGCAAAGCGTATCGTTGTGAAAATGAATCATAACAAAACATACATTCACGGACGGACGGATTCAGACGGATTTGTTTGACAATGAAGACAATAGACACCTACATAATTTAGGATTTATTCAGTATGTAGTTTTCACATATTTTATATAATAAATTAAGGACGCAACTCACATTTCTCATCAGTACTTTTGATAAGGTATGT
This sequence comes from Alsophila aescularia, assembly GCA_946251855.1. Classification (NCBI taxonomy): domain Eukaryota; kingdom Metazoa; phylum Arthropoda; class Insecta; order Lepidoptera; family Geometridae; genus Alsophila; species Alsophila aescularia. The sequence continues at coordinate 66,721,261 of OX276378.1, forward strand.
TATTATTTTCCCTAATTAAAGAAACTAAAATTTGAATGAATATACTAGGAAAGTCTGGATGGTATACTTTCATGTATCATGTCAGGATTGGCAAACTAATATGGCTAATGTGCTATGCTCAAAACATTTTAAGGATCACCTGCTTGATTCCAATACTTTATGTACAAGACGATGTCCGGGAACAATTCCTACTTTGTTTCATGAATTGCTTTTTGCTGCACAAGTAAGTATATTAGTGCAAGCAGTAAACATCAAATCTCATAAAGGTAAAATGTCAGCATTGGGTGCCTAATATAGCCTAATGACTATAATCCAGATCCTTTAGTAATAAAGTTATATTCTTAAATAATGTTTTCTTGTGGAATTAAATTTTCACAATTATTATTATACATTACAGTAAGTAGGTACCAACAATTTTTTGGCGTCGTAGAAAATCTGATCATTATATCATTGGCCGTGGCGGTCTTGGCTTAGAATAATACACACTTGAAACGCCCGGACGATGAAGAGGAGGCTATGTATGACGAAATTTTTAATGCCATACATGCCCCGAAAACACACTTCACAGTGGTGATGGGGGACTTCAACGCACGGCTGGGCATGAGGAATGGCGATGAACTGAGAGTGAGGCAGTTTGGATTTGGATAGCGAAACCAAAGGGGTCAGCGATTGGCCGACTTTATGGAGAAAAAGTTACTCTTTATGATGAACTCCTTAATCAAGAAGCGCCCCTCCAGGAAATGGACTTGGCTGCACCCGATAGATTTCATTTTGACGACCAATAAGCATATATTCAATGATGTCTCTGTGATCAATAGGGTTAAAACCAGCAGTGATCACCGCATGGTAATAGGCTCATTGAATATCAACGTAAAGCTGGAGAGGTCTCGTTTGATGAAATCTACTCTTCGCCCAAGTCCTGCCCAAATCCAAGACCCCGAGAGCTTTCAGTTGGAGCTCCAAAATCGCTTCCAAATCCTTACCGAATGCGATATAGTGGACAAACTAAATAACGAGCTGGTTTGTTTGTTGTTTGTTTGTCGTATGAGGTAGTGCTGTCCTCTGATGTCAGAGTTTGTCAGGCCGCCCGAAGGCCTCTGACATAGCTTAACGACTGCTATTAATCAATAACAGCCGGGACCGACAGCTTAACGTGCCCTCCGAAGCACGGAGCAATGAAAAACCGCACATAACTTCGAAAAGTCATTGGTGCGGGAGCCTAGGTTTTGAACCCGGTATCGTTGGATTCTAAATTGCACTATAAAACCATTAGGCCACCATCGCTCTTCCATTAGGCCACCATCGCTCTTAACGGGCTGGTGGAAATTGTCCACGCGGTCGGATCGGAGTTCTTTAAGACCCCCCGCAAAAAAAGAACACAAACTCTCTCAGCATTCAAACTTATAGCAGAACGAGGCGAGATGAGGTTGCAGTCTTCAGTGGATATGTCGAGTTACAGCTTGCTTGATAAACAGATCTCAAAGTCAATGCGACACGATTTGCGTTCCTATAATACTACTTGTATTATGAACGCAATAGAGCGGAACAAGGGCTCCAAAGTGTTTGCAAGAAATCTGTCTATTGGGCAAAGCCTGTTGACGAAGCTGAAAACTGACAGTAGCAGCATCGTTTCGTCGAAGCCAGAGATTTTGAGTGAGCTCGAGAAGTTCTGAGGACAATTATACACCTCATCGCGTAGTCCTCCTAGCAGGACTAGCGATGCAAGAGCCCGTTTGACCCGACATTATACCGAAGATATTCCAGACGTCAGCCTGTACGAGATCAGAATGGCTCTCAAACAGCTTAAGAGCAACAAGGCACCAGTGGACGACGGAATAATGACAGAGCTACTGAAAACGGGTGGAACACCGTTACTTAAAGTCCTTCAGAAGCTGTTTAACTCCGCCATCCTCGAGTAAACCCTTTTGAAGAATTATAGGCCCATTTTGCTGCTGAGCCACGTCTATAAGCTGTTTTCAAGAATAGTTACAAACCGTCTCGCTCGTAGGTTTGACGACTTTCAGCCTCCCGAACAAGCTGAATTCCGGAAAAGCTTTAGCACCGTAGACCACATCCATACGCTTCGGCAGATTATACAGAAAACCGAAGAGTATAATCGGCCACTATGTCTAGCGTTTGTGGACTACGAGAAAAGCTTTGATTCAGTCGAGATCTGGGCAGTGCTACAGTCATTACGGCGGTGCCAGATTGACTACCGGTACATCGAAGTGTTGAAGTGTTTGTACAGCAAGGCCACCATGACAGTTTGTCTTCAAGATCAGAGCACGAAGTCTATCTAACTGCAAAAAAGGTGTGAGACAGGGAGACGTTATTTCCCCGAAACTGTTCACCTCTGCACTGGAAGATATATTCAAGCTTCTGAACTGGAACGGATTTGGTGTTAACATCAATGGCGAATACATCACTCACCTTCGATTTGCTGATGATATAGTCATCATGGCTGAAACCCTAGAAGACCTAAGCACAATACTCAGTGACCTCAATATTGGGTCTTAAAATGAACATGGGCAAGACGAACATCATGTCAAATGCCCATGTCGTACTCATGCCGGTTTATGTTGGGAACGATATTATCGAAGCTGTTGATCACTATGTCTACTTGGGTCAGACGATCCAATTGGGTAGATCCAACTTCGACAAAGAGGTCAACCGACGAATCCAACTCGGATGGGCAGCGATCGGGAAATTACGCCATTTCTTCTCATCGCAGATACGAAAGTTTATAATCATTGCGTGTTGCCAGTGATGACATACGGCACTGAGACGTGGTTGCTAACTATTGGTCTCATACAAAAGCTCAAAGTTGCGCAGCGTGCAATGGAGAGAGCTATGCTCGGTGTTTCACTACGTGATAGAATCAGAAATGATGTAATCCGTAGAAGAACGAAGGTTACCGACATAACTCTCAGAGTTTGCAAGTTGAAGTGGCAATGGACAGGCCATATAGTTCGCAGAACCGATAAACGCTGGAAAATAAAGGTTCTCGAATGGCGAGCACGAACAAGCAAGCGAAGTGTTGGGAAACCCCCCACACGATGGACCGACGACATTGTAGGATGTCGGTGGATGGAGGTGGCACAAGATCGCTCGTCTTGGCGCTCTTTGGGGGAGGCCTATGTTCAGCAGTGGACTTCTAAAGGCTGATGATGATGATGATGATGAATTCAATTAATCAATCTGTTTATTTTTACAGGATAAAGAACTATCGGGGAACACAAGCTCCTGAAAAAATTGGAGGCGAAATGCTTTGTGGGTGTAGATGGAATATTCAACATATAGCGGTGACGTATCGCCGTTCATTGTCTGATTGTCCTATGAACATATTTATTCTGGTGGTAATAAAATTTAACAGACCACCGATTCTCTAATCTTGGTTTTCTACAAGGAACAAACAATCATCCAGTCCAGTCCAGTCTCAGAAAAGCATTTATGTGTGTGTACTTGCTACGCTGTTTGATACTCAATGTTTAGTCTGCTACTGTATACTAAAAGTCTGTGGGAATAACGGAAAATTTGTCCTCGGATGGAGGATGAATTTTGTCCATACAAACCCTTATAAGTTCTAGTTAAATAGTGGTAATTTTTTTATTTCTGATTGAGCGCAAAATACGCAATTACAAATGTTACAATTGAGTCTTGACTACGAATCTTCCTTTACTGGCATTAATCACTCAAATACACATCACCGATTCACACGGGCCGATCTGTCTGAGCTGTGACGTCATTCAGTAAATAATCAGAGCGGTATTAAACGAGCGACCCATCTGCCACACAGATGAGAATTTAATACCGAATGAGAATTGAAATTCGATGCTGGAAAACAGTTCATAATCTTGAAGCAAATTAATTTATCTGCAAATTAAATTTTCTGTGATCGGGACTTTTTCCTTGATCTGGACAATACCCCATAATGACATCAAAAATGATTTGATGTAAGCAGGTCCAGGAGCAAAAACTACATATCTTTATAATTCGTTCAGCCGTCAAATAGTTTTTAAATTGATTGTTCGGCATCTTATCATCGGATTAAGATACCAAGTACCCCAATTTTTAAGTCAACCCCTAAGCTATCCAACTGTGAAAACCACATGGTCCAATAGTTTTTACGTGATACGCGAACAAACAAACAGATAAACAAACCTAAAAGAACAAACTCTATGCTACGGTCAATTTATACCATTATCTCTGCACTTGCTTGCACTACCAAGCTAATAATAGGCACACTGCTTTCAAGAGCTTTATTGTTACGTCGAATATTTGTCAAAACGTCACACAGGAAATATCATATCGATGGTTCCGGCAACAAAGGTCTGAAATGCCATTTTGGCGAAAATAAGCTTTGAATGCAGCCCTACTTAATTTTTGACGCTGCGTCGATCTAAATATTATGTAAAACTAGAATTTGCCTCGAAAAATCTTTTACACCCAAATTTTTCACTAGTCTTATCATGTGTTTTTAGAAAAGACGGTATGTATAACTCATTTTGCTAAGAACACTATAATCAAGCAGGTCGTATAATACAACGTAAACTCTGCTAAGAAACAAATGTCGTAATATCACTTTGTCTTGGAGAATTACACTGATATTACTTTGAAAATTGCGCTTTGAGACTGACGAAGAAGATGAAATTTCTGAATATTTATCTAGTTTATGCTATCCTAAAGAGTAAATTTTAATTCGAACCCATTTTCTACAACTATAATACAACAAAAAAAAAAGTTAAGAAATTTCCTGTTACAAAATTTCCGTAAATATTTTTTTGAAAGAATAAGGTGTACTTAAGTTTGTATAGGCATTAAATTTTGAATTATGTCTGTCTGGTTAAGGTACGTCGTTCGGGGTAGTCTCTACACTATAGGCATCTTGTTAACTAAAATCTTTACTATTTTAAACGGGATTATGTGATTAGTCAAATGTGTATTAAAAATTGTACGCCTATACACTTTAGTGCTTCGCGGTTCGAGAGTTTTGTTTTGTTTGACGGCTGGTTGGTCTAGTGGCTAGACGAAATCCGTACTACGACGGTACGGTCAAACGAATCCAACGATCGTGGGTTCGAATCTCGCTAGGTGCAATAATTTGTGTGATGAGCAGAAATGATTGTTTCCGAGTCATGTATGTATAATATTCGTATCTATGAATGGTTTATCCATTGTCTAGTACCCATAGTACAGGGTATCCTAGTTTGAGGCTAGGTGCCGAATATATTTATTTATTTTATTTATATTTTATATTAATTTCCATTAAAAAATGTCTTTATAATCTGATTGGTGTCGATATTTATTTACTTTGAATTTGTGTCAGTGCTTTGCTTTACCTTCATTTTGATTGAATGAATTGAAAATGGAACAAACGACGACGGTCAATGAATAAAAAATCTTTTTTATTGATGACAATTTGTGTTTCAAATTTTTTTTTCATTACCTGTAACCAAAACTATGAAAACTTAACTTACCTTCTAAAATTCATTGATTTCCTACAGATATTTCTATGTTTTTTACATACCATCGCGTCGCATCGTGGTGGTTACACTCATCTTTATTTTTAAACATGGTTTTTGAAACCAAACCCAGTTGTATTTAAAAACTGGTGCATATTTCTAATTTTCGTAACACAAATTCTTCTCCACTGATTTATTAGTAGTCGTAAGTACCAATATCTTGAATTTTTTGGAGTGTATATCCAATTTATCTTTTAAAATAAGGCTTTTGCATAAAGAACAATGATAATAATGTTATGAAACATCATCATATTTCAGGTTTTTCGAATAAAGAATATACAAGACAGTCAAGTCAGTCAGTTCAAGCAGTTTTTCCTAACTGCTTGAAGCGCTGGAATTTCGCTACAGGGATGCACACCTGTAGCACGTATTTCGTGCTCAGTTAGCGGAATAGTGAGAACCTATAACACTTCGAAAATAAATTTTATATGTTGACTTGTGGGTTGTCATTTTACTTCACTCATCCTCAAACGCTTCACGTGGTTGGCCTATAAGATCCAATTTCAGGCTGTTGTTGAAGCAAATGGATGGAGTAAACCTCAGGCCATGACTGTTCTCAAACTAGGCTTTCGTGACCAAGCCGTGAATATACTGGAGCCCCTCGGGAAGGACGTTACCAAGGAACAACTGCTCGAAGCGCTGGAATCTCGCTACGAGGATGCACACCTGGAGCACGTGTTTTGTGCTCAATTAGCGGAATAGTGAGAACGTACAACACTGTGCTCTTGAAATTGAAAAGCTAGTTCGAAAGGCCAGACCAGTCGTCACCTGCGCTTGTGAGATTTATAAACATATGTATAATAATTATACGTACTGTAAGATTGTAATGTTAGCTTTCAGTTGGTCAGGTTTGTCGAGTAGGAGTTAAACTTATCTGCACCTAGTATTAAAAGCAAGTTGCTATATCCTAAAATTGGTATCTATAGTAGCTACAGCTACAAAATAAATAGCTTTAGGAATATTTAATAAAAACAAGGAAATAGTTTTGCAATTCTTTATATTGTTTACTCATTTGAACACCGGTTTCGGAATACACCACTTTAGAAGAAAACCGGCAAGAAACTACCTGGCGAATATGTTTTGTAATATTATTAAACCAATAACTATTTATATATATAGTTATTAATAATTTAAATGTGTTAATTGGTCACAGACAAACATTTATATTTGCCTTAGTTACACTAGGTATAATAACGTCGAAAACGCATTTAAACACAATCAAATTGATGATAATCCCGTTAGCTATAATCTTATAGATTATTTCATCACCCCACAATGAAGTGATACACAGTAACAAATACAAAGTAATAATTACACGGTTACAAATAAGCAGCATAACAGAGTAATATAAAAAACACTTAACTTGCCAAGGTCCTCTCAGTGCGGCGGTCACAAGAACACTAAACACCGGCCGGTTGGTCTAGTGGCTAGTAACCCTAGGAACGAAATCAAACGGTCACGAGTTCAAATCCTGCAAGGTGCAATCATTTGTGTGATGAGCAGAAATGTTTGTTTCCGAGTCATGGATGTTGATATTCGTATTTATGTATTCTTATCCGTTATCTAGTGGCCATAGCACAGGGTATCCTAGTTTGGGGCTAGGTAATTGGTGTGGAATTGTCCCAAATATATTATATTATATTATATTATATTATATTATATTATATTATATTATATTATATTATATTATATTATATTATATTATATTATATTATATTATATTATATTATATTATATTATATTATATTATATTATATTATATTATATTATATTATATTATATTATATTATATTATATTATATTATATTATATTATATTATATTATATTATATTATATTATATTATATTATATTATATTATATTATATTATATTATATTATATTATATTATATTATATTATATTATATTATATTATATTTTTAGAAAGTATATGTGCTGTTGGTCTATAGCTGACCTCTACAGCGTCACCGGACGGTGGGGCGGGCGCAAAAGCGCTCCGCCGCAATGGTCTAAACATTGCTAAGGCGAGAGAGCCTTCATATAGCATTTTCGAACATCCGACGCTGTCAGGAGTCATCCGAGACAAAGACTACCGACATCGTCCGAGCTATTTGAGTCGTTTGAAAACAGATCAACAAATATCTACCATTTACTTTATTAATTTCATTAGTCATGTCTGATAGTTGTATTTAATTATTGGAATACATTTTAACATCATTTTAATAATTATGGCATAATAATAAAGATGTTTCATAGTGATGGATGATATACATCGTAAGTTTACACGTGGTACTTTACTTTTCTTTAAAGTAGCCAATACTTCGTTTCAGAACGAATAATTCTTTCTGTATGCTGGATACATAACATTTACATGTACCAATTATTATGTTTATACATTTCTATATTTACAATACGTAGTAATATAACACGCTCATCAACGGGAATTTAGTCCAAGCATTTGTCGATGGGATTCGCGACCTAGAAGTGAGGGCGGCTGTGAAACTAAGGCTTCACAATCCCTTAAGGATGCCCTGGCCCATGCTTTGGAGGTGGAGACTGCACGTTATTATCATCGAGCCCATCGCATCAGGGAAGTTGTGGCATCACTTCCCTATGACACTCGCCCTAGGTTTATCCCTAGATGTTACGGGTGTGGAAAGAAGGGTCACCTGAGGTCCAGCTGCTTGTTGGCAGGGAAGATCGACCACAGAACTGGCGGGTGGTTAGCGCCGTTACTGAACAAGACCCAAGGAAACGAATAGACGTCAGAATCGTGGGACCAGTGCAGTCGAGTATTATTCAATACACCAGAATTTTGATCTCACAAGCTCACAAAAGGAAAAACCTGAACATGAAAGATGGAAGATCTCACAGTAACGCAGAGGAAATGTCCAGGGGACCTTGTCTAGAGAATTATAAGCATTCTGAGAGGAAAGAGGCCAAAGAAGTGGTACCAGTTAGAATGTTGAGAACGGACTTCGGTAATGAGTGGAGAAAAGCCCATAGCAGGCACAGCAAAATGACTCAGATATCAAGCCAATTCTTGAATGGACTAAAACTGTTGTGCCTAAGCCTCGGCTGCCTGGGACAGTATTGACTTGGCATTCGGAACGAAACGATCAAATTTGATTCGAAGCGAGTATTCAGTGATGATTGATAAGAGTATACAGTCGAGTTAAAAAGTGTTTGAGTGTTATTAATTGGAATAATTTGGATTAATTTCTTTTTGTAGTTTTTCTAATAAAAGTGCTAATTGGTGTACATTTATTTTATCCGAACCCCAGCTCGCAACAATAGCTTAGGGTTTGAATTAAAAACTGGGGTACTTAATCTGAAACTAAAACTGGTATCTTAATCCGACGATTAGATGGTACGTCATGGTTACCGCTACATAGTGGCTGTAAGAAAGCAGTTGTGACGATGACATTGGTTTTCTATACTTTTACAGAAAGCGCAAATGATTTGTTTTTGGAAACCTTCGTCTTCTCGTCTACACAGTTACTGCGCAGTCACAATCACTAGGCTGTTAAATGATGCCATCGTCTTCTTAGTTTAACGTAGCTTAAGACAGTTACTCACACTGACATACCTATTACTAGCACTACCAATCATCGCGTTTTATGTGTGATTGGTTCGGGGACTTTGTAAGAAGCTCAGTCACTTTCTTCTACTTATGTGATGTCCTGTGCAAACGATTGATAAATGGAAAGTAATAAAAATTGATAAATCGATGTTATAAGCAAACAATATTTTTTTATTCCATTTTCGTTCGGTGATGGCGGGGCGGCGCCGGCGCCTCGTATTTTTTTTTTATTTTATTTTTTATTTTTGTACTAGTTTTCCCGCCCGCAACTTCGTCCGCGCGGTCTACTGTTTATCTCGAAAAAAAGCATCCTGTGTCCTTCTTATTAAAAACCCATGCAAAAGTAGGTATAGCACCAGTGATCTTGTTTTTTTGACATACTTGTTATTTCGTTTCCATGGCAACCGTTTCTTACAGGGAGTAATCAACATTTTTCCAGTTTTCCTGTGGAAACTCCTAAATTTCCGGAATAAAAAGTATGCTATGTTTTATTCCAGGGTATAAGCTATCTCCATTCCATTATGAGCGATGATGGCCTAACGGTCCTATATTGCAAATTAGAATCCAACGATACCGGGGTCAAATCTAGGCCCCTCACCAATGACTTTTCTAAGTTATGTGAGGTTTTCCGTCGCTCCGTGCTTCGGAGGGCACGTTAAGCTGTCGGTCCTGGCTGTTATTGATTAATAGCAGTCGTTCAGCCATGTCAGAGGCCCTCAGGCAGCTTGACAAACACTGACATCAGAGGCCAGCACTACCTCATACGACAAACAAACAACATTCCAAATTTCATCAAAATCCGTCCAGACGTTATTACGTGAAAGCTCCCCAAACAAACAAACATACAACGTTTCCCTTTTATATATTTATTGGTATGGGTTGTGTACCTGCTTGTAGATATTTCATTTATACAGAACAGTTTTTTCGTGGGCATTATTATTTTTGCTTCCGAATATTTTCAAGCATTGACTACAGTTTTAAACCCGAACAAAGAGACGGGTGTTATAAGTTTAGGGTGTATATCGCCCTATCCGTCGAGAAGCCACTATTGCAAAACCACAAGTTTTCAGGGGGAGGTTATTTCTAATTTTCTCTTAAATTTCTTAGAGAATGTATGTTTTATGGTATCCTAAACGATTAGGTGATATAACGAGCATCCAGTGATATATTTTTTTATTTAATATCATCAGTTTTTATATATATATTGTCCCTTAAGACTGTATTCCGCGGAACTTTAGCGTATTTACATAAACTCAATCGCCATAAGGGCTTTATTCTACGGAAAATGAATAGCACGCGTAAATTTAAAAGACGTTAGCACTTTTTTCGACGGAAATAGCAAAGTGGTGGCTTTTTACGAGCAAAGTGTTAAGTTAAACAGCATATTTCCGTACACAAAATAAAAAAATAATAAAAAATTGTATGATTGGACTGATTTATATACTGTTGATTTACTTCCAGTAAGTATACTGATAAACAAATAATTATCATTGTATTTTATTTTAATAGGTATATATAACTTAAAATAAGGATGTTACATAAAATAGATCACAATAAGATAGTTGTTATCAGGAAACAACAACGACAATTTTATTTTATCCTAACAGACACACAGATATCTTATAAGTATTAGGTTTAGAAATGGTTAAAGCGTATGATTTATTTGTGTGCGTGTGCATTGAGTGAGCACCTTCTGAAAAAAAAAAAAAAAAAAATTTGGTAGAAGCTCTAAAAGAATTGTAAAACCAATATATCTATTTGTAAAAAGATAAAACAAATCATAAATCATTGAATGTGTGCTCACTCAGTTCTCACAGAGGACCGGCGAGAAATGCAAATGCATTAAGTTTACACAGAAACCTTGTGTACTAGTTTTAGTACCTGCGTAGAGTTATGGTGTTTAGTTACAGGTCGCTAGTGCCTTATTTAAACATTTACTAATATTTAATTGTGCTCACTCAATCCACCATTTTCAAACGGCCCGATTTCTGACAAACCAACTATAGAAATAAATTTCATTATATATCTAGTTTTAGATAATATTCAATAGGACAATATAATAATACAGGTATGTATTAGGTTGGTACCTAGGAGTTTTATATAATTGTACTTTATGAAATTTGATGTTATTCAGTATGTGCCTATAGGTAAGTCTGAAAATATTCCTACCTAATCAGATACCTAATGCTGACGTCAGACCTGAATTTCTATTAAAATAAGTACTACTTAACTAGTGTGGTTCAAAAATGATCTGTTTACTCACCTTCACGAAATCTCTTCGTTGCTTTAATTATTTCGCCTTGAATAGTGCCCGTGGTCCACCCAGGTGAACTGAGCAGGTGGACCACGACCAATGCCCGACGCGGAAATGCGGAATTGCTCGGCGTCGCGACGCCTAGCAATTCCGCCGAGTAAAGGCAGCGATGCGCTTATGACTTTTTCCCCCGACTCCCCGCACAAATATTTGCGTGGAACATAGTCGCTGACGCGACAGTGGCCGTTTTCCACGGAAAATTTCGGATGCACTGGCGTTAGTGGCGGTATTCGTCGGAGTATATTGGTAAGTGGCTGTTTGCGTAAAACTTTTTTTTTTTTTTTATATTAAAGTAAGGTCAATATTTTTTTTGCCCATGTGAATAGATGCATATGCATTATAAGATCCCAAAAATGCAATAAAAACATAAGGACCTAACGGCCACTGTGGCCCTATTCCACGGACAGGGCGGTATCACTGTGTGTGTGTGTGTGTGTGTGTGTGTGTGTTTGCGTGTGTATTGTGTGAGTATGGGTGTGTCTGTGGCATCGTAGCTCTCAAACGGATGAAACGATATTTATGTTTAAAAACTGATGTGATCGAGATGCTTCTTACCTATAATGGGGGCTGGGAAGTCTGGGGTTATATAAAATTTAAATTTGTGCTTGTAATTTAAAGCGGCCAAATTACAATAAACTCATCGAATGGTTATTTCTCAAACATTTTAGCCTAGGAAATTTCAACAAAGAATGCAAATTTTTAATGTATTTTGCGGTCGATTCAAAGTTGCAAGTTATATATTGAACGTGCATGGGACCTACCATAATGATTTAATTCTACGACATTTTTACTGCGCGCGTGCATTCCAGCAAAATAGAATTTATGTAGTTCTCTAAATCTAACAGGTAAATCTAAATCCAATTGCAACTTCCACTATACTATTTGCCATCTCAGACGGGAGAGGACATTACACAGCAACTGCCGCGGGCCTCAATCTTTACGTATAATAAAGTAGTAAGTACCAAAAAGTCTGTACAATGAAGATAGTACAGAAATGATAAGGTGCTTAAAATAAGCTACTTAACAAATATACGAGTATATATATATATTTTGATTCTTCTCTAATATTTCTGTCTGTTTGATTGTTCGCGCATCACTTAAAAATTACTAGACCGGTAGCAATGTTTTTTTTATTTTTACCGTTAGCTTAGGGTTTGACTTAAAAACTGGTATATAAAGTATCTCAATCTTATGATTAGAAGCCGAGCAATCGGTAAAAACGATTTAACTTCTGAACGAAGTTTGATGATATATGTACCTTTTGTTCTGGAATAACTCATGGGATCCTTATATCCCACAAAAATATATAACGCGGGCAACGCCGCGGGCACAGCTAGTGTAATTATAATAGTGTAAAAAAACAGACGGAGATGCATAACGTGATTTTTAAAGGAACCGGCGTCAACCACCAGACATTCCGGACGAACCGAGAAAATTCTGGACGGAATTCCGGTGTCCCGTGAAGTTATTTGGTTTATGGCATTAGATTTGCAGCTTTGTACAGAATTTTCATGTATTTGCAACAGCAGTACAGCGGCCATGGCCTTTGCTAAAGAGTTTATAGAGCTTGTTTCACTTTTGTGTTAGAGTATTTGTATTGTATTGTACTCGTATTATTAAGTATCTATTACATCTGTATTGCATCTGAGTTGCATCTGTAATGCATCAGTATTGCATCTGCATTGCAACGGTATTGCATTTGTATTGCATATGTATTGCATCTGTATTGCATCTTTATTGCATCTGTATTGCATTTGTATTGCATATGTATTGCATCTGTATTGCATCTGTATTGCATTTGTATTGCATCTGTATTGCATCTGTATTGCATCTGTATTGCATTTGTATTGCATCTGTATTGCATCTGTAGTGCATCTGTATCTGTAATTCATCTGTATTGCATCTATATTGTATCTGTAATGCATATGTATTGAATCTGTATTGTAGATAGATAGATAGATAGATAGATAAACGCTTTATTGCATACCAAATAAATCATAGACAAGAATAGACATTTAACTTAAGTAGAATACAATGGGCGGTCTTATCGCTTAAAGCGATTTCTTCCAGACAAACATTGAATGGAGAGGAATACATTTAATTTGTCATCTGTATTGTATTTGTATTGAATCTTTATTGCATCTCTATTGCATTTGTATTGTATCTGTATTGCATCTATATTGCATCTCTATTGCATTTGTATTGTATCTGTTTTGCATCTGTATCGTATGTGTATTGCATCTGGGCCCCGATTCTGTAAGCTATTGACAAAATCCTCGCCACTGCGACATCTCTGCGATTGGGCTGGCTATAGTAGCAAATATGGTAGTCTGTTAAATTAAGGTCGCTATCTTATTTGCAACGCAGTGGCACGGATGTGCTACGTTTTGTTAAAATCGCTTGAGTGTTGCCACTGAAATAAAAATGGTATTAGCCGTCAATCAAGGATCAGTCAAAACATCATTTTTGTGGCTGTTTTACAAATAACTCTTTAATAAAATATGATAATTTTTTAGCGATTTTGCTTTATAAAAACCTTTTAAACATCACATAAACTAGGTTTTTATCACTTTAATGTAAAAATGAACAAATTCCACGACTGAATCTACCTTGTCTTTGGTTTAAAAAAGTAAACATTTCGTCATTTTTCGTCAGTTTGAGTTTCTACGATGTAAACAATAACATAAGATGAACTCGCTGTTTTGTATATCAAAACAGAATACAATTTATCTACCTAGTGTATGTGCATATTCTTTATTTGAACTCAAAATTGATTTATGGGGCTAAGTTTCCTATGGGAAAATAACCTCTAAGAAAATTGAAAGGTAAGGGCGTCGTGGCTATAATTTTACGTTTTGTATAGCTAACGATGGATATCCAAAGCTATAGGCAATCTTATTTTGATATACTCACGTGTAATACTATATTTAAGTACTTAAAAATGTAACATTATTCTGTTTCAGGTTAGAGATTCTAAGGATAAACTTCACAAGCAACATCACAACCTCCTCATTCGAAATCTGAAAAAATAACATCAACAACAAATGTGCAAGAATGACCTTAGAGTACACATATTATTAAAATAACCTAGAATACAAACTGCCCCCCTATAACTACATAATAATAACAAAAGCTTTCTCCTGTGAAATGAAAATCTCTTTCTAAAGGTCTACAAAACAAATGTATTACTGCCATTACTAGAATATGCATTCCAGATTATTATTTCAAGAAAAACATTGAAGTTACAGCGCAGAGCTACCCCGAATGATCCTAACATTAAATATTGTACTCTCAAGAAGTTTGTCTGAAAAAACTTGGCCGTACTACCTATGAACAGTGGATAAAATGTGAAGACCTAATAGATAAATACTAAATGTACATCACAACACACTAAACATGGCAGACATATACACTGTCTATGAATAACAACTCTGTACTAACCGGACTATCATCACTGAAAAGTTGGACTAGTTCGGTCAACCAGACTAACAACCGAACTACTGTCACTACAGGCAAAATCCCGGATGCTCATTTTCAAGTCTCCAGTGTACAAGCAAACACACCACCTAACTATTCCTAAAGTCAAAGTAATATATTCATAAAAAAACTTTACATGTCAAAGAGCTATAAAAATTTAAGAAATTAAACAATTAATTGTACATACATACAAATACATGTACACAATTAAAATTAAAATCAAATTATTAATATAATTTAAAAAAAAGAAAAAAGAATAAGACATGTCACAATAGGTAAAATGTCAATTAAAACTAAATCATGTCAAACAAAAAAATTTTTGTCAAGACACAAATGAACATGATCAATGTACAATTTATTTATAGGTTACGAATTCCTCAAAACTATAAAATGTCCGCTCAATAAGCCACTGCTTCAGTTTTTATTTGAAGGATTCTAGGCTGTGAGCGGCGGTGATGTTGGCTGGCAGTCTGTTATAGACGGCTGGCCCCATCACGTGGGTCAGCTTTCTTGATTTGGCGAGTGTACGCGGCACCGCTACAAGCTTGTCCGCGTTGCGGGTGTGGTAGGCATGCACATCACAGTGCTTTTTGTAGTTACCAGGATTGGTTCTCACAAACAACGCTACCTGTAGGATTACGATGGAAGGTAATGTGAGAATCCCGAGTTCTTTAAAGTATGGTCTTACAGAGGTGTATCGCGTCACGCGTACCATAGCTCGAATGGCACGTTTTTGCATCCGAAATGCCCGTTGCCATTCTGCAGAACGGGCCCAGAACTCCGCCCCGTACTGCAGTACGGAGTGAACAGTTGCAAAGTAGCACGTGCGCGCCACCTCCACGGACACCACTCGGGATACCCTACTCAGCGCGAAACACGCACTGCCTAGCTTTCCGCATATTTTTTGGATATGATTTTTGTCAAGCCTCTGTCAATTTCAAAACCGAGGAATATAGTGTTTCCTACCCCCTCGATTTTAAAGTCACCCACCAAAACAGCGAGCTACCTCACCATGCGACCAGACAGGTTGAAGTGTAGGAAGTGTGTCTTGCTCAAGTTAAGAGCAAGACCATTCATACTAAACCACTTAGCGAGGCGAGCGGCTGTCTCATTAAGTCTCTCCTCGAAGCGATCCACCGTAGGCGCCGTGACTATTGCAGCTACATCATCTGCGTACATAAAAATGTCTGCGACAGTCACAGCTCCCGGAAGATCGTTTAACAGGACCAAAAACAAAATATTAGACACCGAAGAGCCTTGTGCCACTCACATAGAAGATGATAAGGGGTCGGACTTATTCTTGCCATCCCCTGCATCTACCAATTGGAGTCTGTTTCGCATTAAAGATGCTAACAAGCTATGTGGTCTGCTCTATGCCGTAGTGCGCAAGTTTGGTTGCCAGCACCGTGTGATCAGCGACATCAAAGGCCTTGGACAGGTCGCAGCATAGAACCGCGACCTGCTGCTTGCGTTCTCGCGCGACCATCACGCGGCTGATGACTTCACGCGTTAGAGACGTGGTGGATCGTCCTTCACGATAGGCGTATTGACGCTCCGATGGTACATCTGTTGATGACAAAAAGGCTACAAGTCTAGAGCTCAACCCATTCTCAAATATCTTTGCTATGGCAGGAATTATGGAAACAGGTCTGTAGCCATCAATATTTTCCCTTTTTCCCTTTCCTTTAAATATTGGGGACACTTTGCTGATTTTTAATGGTGCCGGATACACACCTTGTTTTAGGCACATATTAAATAACACCGCTAAAATGGGAGCTAGAGGACTAATGGCCATCCTAAGTAACTCCATTGAAAGTCCGTACACGTCCTTTGACTGTTTCGGAGGTATTCGTGTAGCAACAGTGTGATACACCTCTTCCGCAGTAAAAGGTCGTAATCTGAGCGAGCGGTCGGCGGGCGCCTGATTCGACGATAAGGTGCGGCGCACGCTAGCAATATCAGCTTTAGGGGCGCCACATGCAACCGCTGCATCTAAAGATCGCGAATTCATTGCATTTACGGCTTTTTTGGAAGTGTCAAATTTTTACCATCTTTGTCTACTATAATGTCAATAAAGTTAATTTTAGGTGTGTTATTTTTACCTCTCTCTTTGTTCACAACATTCCACATTCCTTTCGAGACACTTGTACTATTTTTCATAATGTTAGCATAGAAATTATACTTTTGTTTTTTCATTAAAATGTCATATTTGTTATTGAATTCTTCTAAAAATAATTTAATATTAATGTCATTAGGAAATAAATTATGTATTACTTCGATGTCAAATAAAAAGCATTTCATGTTTTTTACATCGGAAGTAACCCATGATGAATCCGATTTTCTACAATTTTTCCTTTTAATTGGGAAACATATCTCGAATTTATTCGCAATCACGTTTGTAATTGACATCACCAACTTTTCAGTC
Organism: Alsophila aescularia; assembly: GCA_946251855.1. NCBI lineage: Eukaryota > Metazoa > Arthropoda > Insecta > Lepidoptera > Geometridae > Alsophila > Alsophila aescularia. The sequence goes on from OX276378.1 coordinate 66,738,582, forward strand.
GATGTTCTGCGTTCAATAATTTTTCTCCAATCTACACTATCTATTGATCGGACGAAATTGGCACGGTTGCTTTGAGAAAAGTCTCTGGCGAGGATTGTGAGAGATTTTGGTGCGCGCTGATAGCACAACACTTCACTCCGAACTGCGACGTGGTCACTCTAGTTAGTGACTACTGGAGTGGCCCGCACGGATCCCATTTGCATATTTGTATATAGGTGGTCCAGACTTGTAGCCGTTGTTGCCATGATACGAGTAGGAAAATCCACAATATTCAACATATTGTGTGCTGACAGCAGATCTGTTAACTTTTTGTAGTCAGAGTTTGTTTCATTTAACCAGTTTATATTAAAGTCTCCCACTATAACACAATTCTTATCAAGTTCACTGATCTTATCAAGCAGACGTTCCATGTGGTCAAGAAATTCGTGGCAACTTATCTTATTCGTACGATATAAACAAACAATTGTTATGTCATATTCCGTAAGGTCAATAGCTGAAATCTCACAAACTTGTTCAATTGATAACGTCACAAAATCTAAGTTCTGAATACATTTTAACTGCTCATTAACAAATATACACGAGCCCCCGTGTGACATTTGTTTACGACAGAAGTATGACGCTAATTTAAAGCCAGCTATACTCACATACTTTAACTTGCTTTCGGTCAACCAATGTTCTGTCAGTCCGAGAATATGACACTTAACTCACTATCTAATAACACTTCTATCCTTTGGGTTTTATAATCAAAATATGCTATATTTTGATAGCATACAATAAGTTTTTGAGGTGAGCGAAGCGATATCGCATGCATTTTTTCCCGATCACCGTCGCTCTGTGACTGAGACTGAGCTGCTCGCTCGTCCAGCTTCGGCTGCGCTTGCGCCCCGCTTACGGGGCGATGCACGAAAATATGTCCACTCAGAGATCTTGACGCCGGGTGGCCATGCTGTCGGCGTGTAAATACGTTCGAACGTACTGAGCGGGGTTCCAATAACAAACGCTGCATGTCTATCATATCTCAGTTTGCGTTTTTCAACAATATATTCATCGCATTTTATTATAGTGTTTAAGTGTTTCCAGATACCTTGTTCAGTAGTGCTAAGTCTAAAAGACCACGCTTGCATAAATTTTATTGGCTCCACTGATTGGAGATCGTCATTGGATTGTCCCGAGCCAGTTATTATTTCCCGTTGCTTACGAGTCAATCTTTTCCTTTTAACAACATGCCATTTATCGTTATCCGCTACAGAAGATATTTTGGCAAGGGCGTCATACTCACCTTGCTTCGCTGACAGTGGGGTCACACCTTGTAGCGGTGATATATTATTATCATTGACTTCGCAATAGCGGTCGCGTACGAAGGAGTAGCAGAAGTGGAAAGCCTCACCTAGGGGGTTTTCGAAGCTTGATGTTTTGTCTTCTTTGCGCCAGCTGTTGCAGCAGCAATAGTATTCATAGAAGCATTCACCCTTACTTGCCTGATCGGTCGCTTCGTCACCGCAGGCGGTGCCAGTGCATTGGTACCCAACGGTTTCGCAGAGGCGCCAGTCGACAAAGTACGCTCCATTTGCAATCTCAATGTAGCAATCACTTTTGTATTTTTAACAATATTATCATTTTGTTCAGTTATCTTGTACTCTAGTGTCGTAACTTTGCCACTGAGGTTAGTAACAACCTTAATAAAGTCGCGTATTACAATTTCGAGGCTTTTTTGTGCCATTTTATAATTTTAAAGTTAATAAAATACGGAAACGTGTATGTGAACCCTCGCGAGACGCGGAGAGTAATCCTAAATGACCATTTGTAGTGAAAGACTGGATAATGTGTTAAGTGTCTAAGCGAACTGTTTAAAATAATAGGCTGGACAATCATCTAAAAAAGTTTACTGAAATAATATACTTACATTGATCCTCAAGGCTCCTAGTAGGGTAGCGTATCTATCACATATAATAAAATAACTAAAAGCTTTCATTGCTACTCATTAAAAAGACCAATTTATCTATCAGTTGTTTCATTTATCATAATTACCTACATTCTAACACTTATGCTGCATAATTAAGTTTGTAAGTAGGTACCTATACAAATGTTAATATTGATCATGTTAAATGTAACTCGGTGCCTCAGTAGACATCAAACTGCTAGATACATTACCCTGTCAATGCAACAACTATACTATGCCAAGATTTTGTGCTGACCACAGAATACCTAACTCATACTTACATACAATAAGCGTTTTGAGACATTGATAAATTCAGAATGCTATCATTCTGGAATTTCATAATTAAAACTGTAACTGATGATTCCTAGGTAAGACAAGTTGTGAACTATACTTATAGTAAAGCATGTGGCCATATTAAGTTACTATACAAATGTAAATAAAAAAATAATTAAATATATAAATAATAACAATAATAGTTACTGTATTGTACTTTATTATGTACTTTTCGTACTGGAATTCAATCTATGTTACTTTTAACCCAAACAAATTACCACTTGGGCAAAACCGCAGGCTCAGCTAGTAGTTACAAAAACAATGTAGGCACACATAAGTATTTTTCTATTATAATTATTGTTCTGTCGGTCTGTTACAGCATACTATTTCATTTATAATTCTCTACTTATTGACATGTTGTTGTTGTTTTTTTTCCAGCTGCACCCCGCAGGTTTGCCTGTGCAACCTGCCCTGTTAGGGATAGAATTTCAAAAATCCTTCTTTAGTCCACCTCTAGGGTACTCAAGGAATATCTCCTCGAAGCAAATCTCTAGATCCAAAAGTGGGTTAGTGTAATCGGGTTCATGAATCTATTGATCTTGTTTAAAAACTTTCATACCATATGTACATCAGGTCCCTGAAGCAAAAATAAATTAGAATAATATTTATTGTTGCTTCATCCTTGAACAAATTTAAATCTAGTACATACGAATAAACACTACATATTTTTATATGTAAGTAATTACGTTGATGCTACTTTAAGCGGTAGGTACGGGGCATGCCCCACTTTGTGTAACATGTATGGACTCTTTGGGAAAAAAGTTGTTTACTTTTTTACTTATGTTACTACGTCTAAAGAATTACAACATGGGGACATAGTAATGCTGAGAAAAGGTGGTTGGTTCTACATAGTCTAGGTCGGCTAAAACTGCTAGTCCATCTCTGATGGTACTGTTTTAAAGGTAAAAGTAATATGAAAATTATTTATCTATTTAGAAATAAACTATTATCATAATTAAACATAGTAAATACAGTTGGAACAAATCCTTCTACTGAATGACAGCTTATATGCATTGATAGGAGAAATATTAATGATAATGGTATTGGTATTTAGTAGGAAATTATATTTTCGAAAATGATAATTATTATTTATCTACTAGGTATGCCTCACTTATCGAACAATAGTACTTATCCAAAATTCTATCTATTCAACCCGTATCCACCCACTGCTGGGAAGGCTTCCGCTCTTTCATACAACTCGTTCTGGTCCTGTTCTTGACTAACCATTGCGTTGGTGGACTGCCCCGTGAACACTGCACTCTTCGTAGCCACCACTCTGTTATTGCCTTGGTCCATTATTGATATTCCCGTCTAACCAATTGTCCTGCCCTTCTCCATTTAAGCTTTGCTATTCTTAGTACTACATGACGACCACAACCGCTCTGCCAAGAGCGAAACAACCAACAAGAAGAAGATTTGAATCCAAAATTACATTACCAAAAATGTACTTACTAACTTGCCTTCAGTAATAAGTAGATAAGTAAAGCCATTGACAGGCAAAAACATTTGTGAAATTAGTACTTACCTACCTACCTACCTACGCTGCTGGTTTAATGGTATAACTAAATTGTGTTATAATTACTAATTAGTATTATGGGTCAACTAATCAAAAGGAAAGTGTGGAAGTATGTGGGAAGGTGTATTTAATAAAAACAATTGTTTATAAGCAATAGGTAGTACATATAATTTAATGGATTTTAATAGATTTACCCATTCACTTTAATCAAAGATAGCTCGACATAGCCTCAAAGAATCCTTTGTTACGAAGTTTTATATCCTCACCGTCACCAGCTGCTATTCTATCCATTGCTGACAAAGCCGTATACGACTAATATGTGGACCTTTAAAAATTTTTTGAATGGCATAATTTTACAGTCCACAATACACAGCACTTGGTAAAATCAAATTAAGTAAATAAATCTCTCCGCAAGTGTTCTTCTGTGGTATTCTTCATCAGCGAGTGCTAAAATTCATCACTACAACGAGAGAAACCTCCAATACTCATATTTACGACTACAATTTGATGTTTCTTGTGTAGCGATTGAGAAATTTTACGTTAGAAGGTGCAGCTGTTCAATCGCTTCTTGGCAGCTGTCAGAAACGTCAAAATAAGGAACAGACTACCCATCTAAGCCACTGTGGCTGCGATACCGCAGCAGAATAGTTAACAGAATAAAAATTAGTGTCAAAATCTATCTATGGCAGCCATCGGGCTGCGATCGAGTTTAAATAGCGAGCAGACTACCAAAACTGTCAAAATTGGCGATTTTGATGCAAACGGCTTGCGATATCGCGGTTCAATAGTTTGCAGACTTGGGGCCCTGTATTGTATTTACGTATAAGTTTGTTACACGAACCGCTAGATGTAGCATTGTCACTTCTACGCTCGGTTGAATCGCGTAAGCGTTTGGTTACTCGGATTCAAGTTACCTACCTTTTCTATAGGAGTGGCATTCCATCCTCCCACGCGCACCCAGTTTCCGTGGATTGTGGGAAGCGGGAATAAAATCGACCAAGGGCACATCCACTCTTACCTTTAAATAAATGACTACGCGATTTGGCACTAATTGAGACATTCCTCAATTCGAGACCAATATTGAACATTCAAGAACAAGGTGAAGCAATGTCGATAATTGCCTCCTGAGCTTAGGTATGAGCAGCAGCTTCAAATCAGCACGTTAAGGAAATGGCAAATTCTACAAGACTTCTGGAAGAACTGGTCATAGAAGTAACTTATGTACACAATGCACAGATATAAATAGGCTTATCATAGTCCTGAACCGGAAATGGGACAACTAGCGCTTATGAAAGAGGATAACACCCACCAGCAGGCCTAGCGCGGGGGGTGGACAAATTATCTTTCCCCCGTTTTTATCCACTTCTCAGTGGAAATAATTCTCTTCTCTACCTTACTTATGAGATAAAATCAAAGGAGAAAATGTATCTATTGACATTTGTCATATACATTATGTGCCGCTACTCCCCCGCTACTTCCATGCTACTCCCGCTTAAAAGCATAGACTCGAAAAACATAGATTAAAATACACTCCGTTTGACATAAGACGGGGAATATAATTATATCACCGTCTCTTTAAGGTGGTTATAAAAGTTTATCTTCGTACAACCACAATTTCGCGAGCATTTTATAATTATATTTTGAGGCGAGAAACGCAAACAATGGAAGTATTTTTCCGTCGTGGGCGGTATATCCCGATACCCGTGACTCGTTGAATTTCTGGACATAAAAAACGTAGGTATACCATACAAAATTACTGACTACTCTGTCTATTTGGTAGTTAGAACGCAGTTTTTGTATAGAGATCATTTTTGGAAATATAATCTATAAACCACAGAAATGAACATCAAAAGAACGAATTATATTTGAAATTATGTTGGATTTGTCAAAAAATTGAACATAAGTAAAATTAATGGTACTGAACCTTACCCGTATCTCCTTCTTAGTTTGTGACCATAGAGAACGCTACTCCCGCTGTATATCCACCGATTTTTATCCTTTCTCCGGGAAAAATATGTCCACCCCGTGCTAGGCCTGCAGGTGGCTCATGGGAAAAGTTATGCCGAAACGTCCTGGCGTGGACTAACTGACGCGAGTTGCAACCTTAAAATGTAAAAACTCACTCGATAAAACACCGGTGTAAAAAAATATGTATTGTGCCTATTACCGATTGACGCCAAGTCAAATCCTAGTAGTTGTGTTAGTTAATTAATTTAATTATTGGCCGAGCGAGCGTATGTCCGGATGTCCGTCTGTCCGGATATCCGTTCTCTTCAACAGGTGGCATTTCTCAACTGATCTAGACGAAAAATGGGATACAGGTTAAACGAATTTCTAGAACTATTTAATCGTCGGGGATTTTTTATGTACTTACCTCAAAAAGGGGGCTATTAAATATCTCCGTCTTTTTAGATCAGATGTTGATGGTTCTTTGGCGTGATAAGCAAAATTGCTCCTCAAAATATAGTAAATTTCTAACATTTAGGTTTCTACCATTCGAATCAACCCTTTACCCACTAGGTAGGGACTGATGGCGCACCTTGGTTATTAATGTTAGTTTTACAATAAGGTCACTAGATGGCGCTACTGTGCACCGCTAGATTGTTTGCAAAAAAAGTTTGTACGCGCGAGGTCTACAGCTCACAGAGCTACTAGTAATAGTTAACAAGCAGAAGTTAAAAAAAAAATATAACCCCCGACTTCCCACCCCCCCCATTATAGCTAAGAAGCATCTCGATCACATCAGTTTTCAAACAATAAAATATAAAAATCGTTCCATCCGTGAATTGGTCGTTTGGAAAATACGATTCTCACCCCCCTTTTCTCAACTCCTCCTCCACCCCTTTTCTCAACTCCTCCTCCACCCCTTTTCTCAACTCCTCCTCCACCCCTATTCTCAACTCCTCCCCCTCCCCTCGCCCTCCCCTCCCCCTCCCCTCCCCCTCCCCCTTCTCCCCCTCCTCCTCCTCCTCCTCCTCCTCCTCCTCCTCCTCCTCCTCCTCCTCCTCCTTTGTTTTTATTGGATATGTATTTGGCCTTTTTTATTATATTTGGTTTCGTAGACGCAATATTCGGCGATTGACCAGTAACCATTTTGTTTGAGTTTTGTATCTTTAATGAGATCTATAGCAACAGTACGGTGACAATTATTCACGAGCTCAAAATACCGCCAAGCTGAAGTGAAACTGGGCAGGCCACGTCTGCCGTATGCCTGGGTGCTGTCGGCCAAAGTAACCACTAAATGGTGTCCCAGCACGGGAAGAAGGCAACGCGGTAGACCACGCAAAAGATGGCGTAATGGGCTTGATACCTTTGACAAAAATTGGCACATAGGAAAGTAGAGAATGGAAAAATTGAGGGAAGGCCTTTGCCCAGCAGTAGGACAGTAAACTAACACAACAAAACATGGCGATGGGTAATCAAACTGTTTTTTTTTTTAATAAACTGAGCTTTTTGTTATAACCTAAAATTGTTACTACCATAAATACTGTATCATAACATTATCATCCAACTTCCACTAGACTCTTTTCCTACCTACTCCTGTGCACAATTTCCTACCCATACCCATTCTTCTACAGCTGGATGACTGCGTCGGACCCCATGCGGTCGCTGCGCGCCAAGAATGTGTCGCGCGCAGACCTCACCGTCTACACGTACACTACTATCGAACATGGTGAGTACCTACTGCCACTCTAACCAATATTTATGTAAACCCGATCCGAAACGAATGCAACACGATACAAAGTAGCCAAAATACTGTCTACAAAACTAACTCAGCTGTAGACTACATCTTAGTCAACCATTTTCAATAACGACAAAACTAACTCAGATGTAGACTACATCTTAGTTAACCGTTTTCAAATACGTCTAGAACTTAACTTTAGTAGTTTTGTCGGTTTTCTGATGATATAGACATCATGGCAAAAACCTCAATATTGTTTCCCAATAGGTGGGTCTTAAAATGAGCATGGGTAAGATGAACATGATGTCAAATGCCCATGTCGCACCCATGCTGGTTTATGTTGGGAACGATATTATCGAAACTGTTGATCTTTATATTTACTTAGGTCAGACGATCCAACTGGGTAGATCCAACTTCGACAAAAAGTTAACAGACTAATCCAACTCGGATCGGCAGCGTTAGTGAAATTACACCATATATTCTCGTCGCAGATACCGCAGAGACCATAGGTGAAAGTTTATAATCAGTGCGTGTTGCCAGTGATGACATACGGCACTGAGACGTGGTCGCTAAACTAACTAATGGTCTCATACACAAGCTCAAAATCGCGCAGCGTGCAATAGAGAGAGCTATGCTCGGTGTTTCGCTACGTGATAGAATCCGAAACGAGGAAATCCGTAGATTAACCAAGGTTACTCTGACATAGCTCTGACTTAGCTCTCAGAGTTTGCAAGTTGAAGTGGCTATGGGCAGGCCATATAGTTTGCAGAACCGACAACCGCTGGGGGATAAAGATTCTCGAATGGTAACCACGAACAAGCAAGCGAAGTGTAATGAGATCCCCCACACGATGGACCGACGACATTTTAGCTATTGCAGGAAGTCGGTGGATGGAGGTGGCACAAGATCGCTCGTCATGGCACGCTTTGGGGGAGGCCTATGTTCAGCAGTGGACTTCTAAAGGCTGACATGATGATGATGATGAGTTACTTTCTATTTAAATCGGATGCAGTGCACAAGCGCTCATAGACATGTCAATATTTTTTTTCGATTTTGTATAAAGCTTAATAGTAGGTACTGACTAGGCACTTGCGCGTTGATGACGCTATAGTACCAAACCAAGTACAGCTAAACCAGTTATAACGGTAAAACTTCGCCCAAATAAATAGTTTCACTAAAGAGCAGCTTTGTCAACGAACAGGATATTATGTTTTAAAGAACAAGGATTAATTATTTTTTTAGAGAAATATGAGGATCTGTTAAAGAAAATAATTTTATTCTATAAGTTTCGAGTATTTCAAAGTAAACAAGATCTCTGCTTCTTGTTTTAGACAACAGACCTTAATCAAGCAAAATATCCCTTCGGGCGACACTCAATACCCAATTTTCATAAACTGAGTACAAAAAAAATGTAAAGGGCTATCCTTCGCCGGAATTTAATTAGAATTTCTTTGTTTTCCACAGAAATTACTCCTTTTAATCAAACAAAAATCTCATAAACAAATTGTGAGTGAAGCTTCTGTAGAAATTTACAAGAAATTAAATGTAATCTAATTTTAAAATGTAATGCTACGGCTTATATTGTTCCGGAGAGTGTCCTTAATTTGTTTTCTACTCGTCCTTTCGTATTCAAAATTTGTTTGCTGACATAGACTCAGGGCAGTTACAAGGATAAATAAAATAAGTACAAGTGTGCAAAGGTTGACAAATAATGCTTCTCATCTGATGTTATGTGGCTATTTCTAGTTCAGGAAATTGTAAAATCCTATCTTACTTTGGGAAATTTCGTGTATCACATCGGTAGAGGTTCTAATACTAGTAAAGTTGGCGGTAATATTATGTTCTCAAATGGGAAAATTATGTAGACAGGCGTGTGGGCAGGGAGTCACCCGCCCCTGTCCTCAAAGACACATTTTTGTACGTGAAATGAATTCTCTGAGGCCCCGATTACTGTAATATTTGCAATTTTTATGTAAGATTTGATTTTATCTACGACACCTGAGTTTTCATGTGGGTATGTCTAAAAATTTATAATAAACTTTTTTGTTTGTTATGCTTAACGAATAATAATGTCTTGACACAAGACTCAGAGACTTAAATAGCGTATTATGCAGACTTAAACAGCATATAATGCAATTAATTTTATCAACTTTCTAGGGCTTGAAAGTTATTTAAAAGAACTGCGGGAACTCGTATTTTTTTCCGGATAATAAGTATTCTAAATGTTAATCAATAATATAAGTTAAGATTGTGCCAAGTTGCATAATCCGTCCGGTAGTTTCAGCATAATGTGTGTTCAAAGAGACAGACAGACAGACAGACGGACACACATTAAAATAATACCTTTTTGCACTCTATTTTGAAGTTTAGCTCAATTATAATTTTCCAAAAATATTTAATGTACAGATTTAGCCCAGTTACAGTTTTATTATAGTACTAGCTGTGCCCGCGGCGTTACTCACGTGGTAGTTTTTCTGGGATATAAGGATCCTATGAGTTATTCCAGTACCAAAAGTATCAATATAGGTACCTACCTACCTGCCGTGGTGGTTTCGGCTTAGAATAAGACCCCCCAATCCTCCCCCTCCCCCTCGAATATGATAGACACAACACACGGACGGCCCCCAGTCCCCGGCGGCTGCACCGTTATTCCTGGCACCGGTAGCAGCCATGGTAACGGTGGAGCAGGGGGTGCTAAGAATCCCTGGCAGAGACCCAGCTACCAACCCCCACGATCTCTGGACCTGGCAACTTATAACGCACGCACCTTGAGGACCGACGAGAAGTTGATAGAGCTGGAAGAAGTAGTAAGTAAGTTGCGCTGGGGTATCATCAGAAGTCCGAGGAGAGGATACGATGACCCTCAATTCCAGCAACTTACTCTATTACCGGGAGGGCGACCAGCAGTCCCAACACGGTATCGGGTTTTTCATCCACAAGTCAGTCGTCAATAACATTGTAAAGATCGAAAGCGTTTCAAGCAGGGTGGCATACTTTATAATCAGAATTACCGAACGGTATTCGTTAAAGGTCATACAGGTGTACGCCCCATACTTGAAACGCCTGGAAGATAAAGTGGAGGCTATGTATGAAGACATTTCTAATGCCACACATGCCCCGAAAACACACTTGATAGTGGTGATGGGGGACTTCAACGCACGGCTAGGTATGAGGAATGGCGATGAACTGAGAGTGGGGCACTTTGGATTTGGACAGCAGAACCAAAGGGGTCAGTGATTGGCCGATTTCTGGAGAAGGAGGGACTCTTTATGCTGAACTCCTTTTTCAAGAAGCGGCCCTCCAGGAAATGGACGTGGTTGCACCCCGGCGGTCATAAGCACGAGATAGATTTCATTTTGACGACCAATCGGCATATATGCAATGATGTCTCTGTGATCAACAGGGTTAAGACCGGTAGTAATCACCGCATGGTAAGAGGCTCGTTGAATATCAACGTAAAGCTGGAGAGGTCTCGTTTGATGGGGTCTGCTCTTTGCCCAAGTCCTGCCCAAATTTAAAACCCCGAGAGCTTTCAGTTGGAGCTCCAAAATAGCTTCCAAATCCTTACCGAATGCGATACAGTGGACGAACTAAACAACGGGCTGCTGGAAATTATGCAAGCGTTCCGGTCAGAGTTCTTTAAGACCCCCCACAAAAAAAGAACACAGAAACTCTCTGAGCATACACTCAAACTTATTGCAGAACGGGGCGAGATGAGGCTGCAGTCTTAAGTGGATATGTCGAGTTACAGCTTGCTTAATAAACAGATCTCCAAGTCAATGCGACACGATTTGCGTTCCTATAGTACTACTTGTATAAAGAACGCAATAGAGCGCAACAAGGGCTCCAAAGTGTTCGCAAGAGATCTGTCTATTGGGCAAAGCCTGTTGGCGAAGATGAAAACCGACAGTGGCAGCATCGTTTCGTCGAAGCCAGAGATTTTAAGTGAGCTCGAGAAGTTCTATGGATAATTATACACCTCATCGCGTAGTCCTCCTAGCATGACTAGGGATGCAAGAGCCCGTTTGACCCGACATTATACCGAAGATATCCCGGACGTCAGCCTATACGAGATCAGAATGGCTCTCAAACAGCTTAAGAGCAACAAGGCACCAGCGGAGGACGGAATAATGACAGAGCCAATGAAAGCGGGTGGAACACCGGTACTTAAAGTCCTTCAGAAGCTGTTTAACTCCATCATCCTCGAGGGTACTACGCCAGAGGTGTGGCACAGTAGTGGTTTGGTTCTTTAAGAAAGGTGATAAAACAACAGCAACAACAGTATATTTGTTTTAATTGTTTACACCCCCATCCTCTCTCACTCCATTATTTCTTTCCATCCAAAGGTTGACTGGAACAGATCGCTTTTAGCGATAAGTCCGCCCGTTGTACTTAAGTTACAAGTATGTTTCTATTTGCTGTAAATTTTTCTAAAACTGGTGTTCAATAAAGTATTATCTATCTATCTATCTATTTAACCCTCTTGAAGAATTATAGGCCCATTTCGCTGCTGAGCCACGTCTGTAAGCTGTTTTCGAGAGTAGTTACAAACCATCTTGCTTGTAGGTTTGACGATATACCAGTGGCTCTATCTATATTCAAGCTTCTGAACTGGAACGGATTTAGTGTTAACATCAATGGCGAATACATCACTCACCTTCCATTTGCTGATGATATAGTCATCATGGCTGAAACCCTGGAAGACCTAAGCACAATGCTCAGTGACCTCAATATTTTTTCCCAACAGTTAGGTCTTAAAATGTACATAGACAAGACGAACATTATGTCAAATGCCCATGTCGTACCCATACTGGTTTATGTTGGGAACGATATAATCGAAGCTGTTGATCATTATATTTACTTAGGTCAGACGATCCAACTGGGTTTATCCAACTTCGACAAAAAGGTCAACCGACGAATACTACTCGCATGGGCAGCGGTCGGGAAATTACGCCATATCTTCTCGTCGCAGATACCATAGAGCCTCAAGACGAAAGTTTATAATCCACCATACATACGGCACTGAGACAAAGTATTGTTGTGTGGGTGTCGCAAACTATTGGTCTCATACACAAGCTCAAAGTTGCGCAGCGCGCAATGGAGAGAGCTATGGTCGGTGTTTCACTACGTGATAGAATCCACAATGAGGAAATCCGTAGAAGAACTAAGGTTACCGACATAGCTCTCAGAGGTTGCAAGTTGAAGTGGCAATGGGCAGGCCATATAAGTCGCAGAACCGACAACCGTTGGGGAATAAAAGTTCTCGAATAGCGACCACGATCAAGCAAGCGAAGTGTGGGAGACACGATGGACCGACGACATTGTAGCCATCGCAGGAAGTCGGTGGATGGATGTGGCACAAGATCGCTCGTCATGGCGCTCTTAGGGGGAGGCCTATATTCAGCAGTGGACTTCTAAAGGCTGATATGATGATGATGATGATGATAATGACCTGTGTTAATAACCTTCAGTAGCGACCCGACATGGCCATGATAGGTTAGAAGACGAAGGCGGGTGGTCGCTACGTTTCGCTCTCGCCTTCGTCTTCTAACCTATCACGACCATGTCGGACCACTGAAGGTTGTTGATAGAAATCTGTGTTACGGTAGCGTTGTGTGGAGGTATGTTTTCAAAACACGATACACGAAATCCTAAATTCGAAAGTATATCCGATGTCAGCTCGGCCATAAAAAATTGGGTTTTTGATTTTTTGAATACATGCACGGTCTTTGTTATAATATATTATCAATATCCCAAGATATAATAAACGCGCAGTTGTCTGTACATGTTTATCTGCTTTTTTTCAAATAAAACTTGAAGGTTCACTTCAGAAAATTACAACAGCCTTAAAAATATCAAGGTAAATGTAAAAATTAAGCATAAAATATGTAAATCCTTTTAATTATGGAGCATAATTTTTCTAAGAGCGCTTGGTTTCGATCCACGGACGTCTGGATTACATTTCGTTGCATGTAAGCCCTGGGCCAATCTGCTTTGCGGAGCGAACGACGAAATTAGGTACCGTTCCATAAACTGAACTATTATTACTTTAAATTTAACATAACTAACCCTTATTATCCCTTAAAAATCCATAATTTCTTCGAGATAAAACGTATTCTATATTTTAACACATAATATAAACTTCTTAAATCCATCCAGTAGTTTCAGCGTGATACGTGCTCTTTTAAATAACTTTCAACACTTATCCTGCGGGAACCTTTTATTTTTTCGGGACAAAAAGTATTCTAAATGTTAATCCATAACATTAGCTGTGATTGTGCCAAGTTCCATAAAAATTCGTTTGAGAGTTTCAGCGTGAAGCGTGTTCAAATAGACATACAGACAGACAGATAGACACCCAAAAATTAAAAATAAATCTCAATTATAATTTTCAAAAAATATTTAATGTACAGATTTAGCCCAGTTACAGTTTTATTATAGTACTAGCTGTGCCCGCGGCTTCGCACGAGTGTTCATTTCTCGATGTTAAAAGTATTCTATGTGCTGTTCCAGAACCTAAAATACGAATATACCAACATACGTATAATCAAAACTCGTGTTCATTTCTCGATGTTAAAAGTATTCTATGTGCTGTTCCAGAACCTAAAATACGAATATACCAACAAACGTATAATCAAAACTCCTTCAGCCGTCAAAAAGTTTTTAATATACTGCGCGGCTTCTACACATTATGTTGAGATATCAAGTAAACCAGTTTTTATGTAAAACCCTAAGCTATCAATCAGTGATAACCACATCACAATCGGTTAAGTAGTTTTACGTGATGCGCGAACAAACAAACAGACGCAGATAAACAGACATACAAAAACAAACGATTTAAAAAAAATAAAAGTTAAGTAAAAATAAATCAAATTTATTAATTTGATGTCATTTTAATAACATTACAATATAATAATTGTACAATATTAATAACAATTTACATTTCTTGAAAAATCTGAATTCCTTAATTTTGTGTTTTGTCAAGATTACAGAGGAACTTTTGGTTCTACAAAGTTTCACTTGTACTTACATTAAAGTTAAATAAGTGTTCTACAACTTTTTCCCATTTTTTACTCGTAGAAAGAGCATTATAGCCGATATTCTGCTCAGATGGCGGCTAAAACTACAATTTCAAACTTTTTAGGAAAAATGGCCAATGTTTGAAGTACTGCATCTCAGGTTTTTCAAAAAATAATAGAGCTGTGGTTGGACTTAAATTATAATTTATTTTTTCTTTATAAGTGTTTGAGATAACTTTTCCGTGGAAAGCACCTTTTAGAACTTAAAAGCCAAAATCTGAAATATAACCGAAAATTTCAATGTTTTTCGAGCACCACGAAGTAGCTCAGGTCTTTCGAAGCTGCAAATTTAGTTTTACACTACTGGTATCAATCCTAAAAACGTCCGAAAAACTCAGGACGGTACAGATTTTTGCGACCTAACCACAAAATAAGACTAACGCTAGTTTTGTGTCTACATAATCATCGTCATCATCATCATCAGCCTATACCAGTTTTTGTTGGATGTAAGCCTCTCCCAATGAACGCCACTGAGCCCGATCTTCGGCTCTTCTCATGCAGTCGCTGCCAGCTGTCTTTCGCTAGTAGACGACTTGCGAAATACAGCTGGCAGCGACTGGATGACCACCTCCACATGGCCGGCGGGCGTCCCACACTACGTTGTATTTGTGTCTACAGTGACCGTTAATCATTTGTGATAAACTGCGAAGGCCAGCTTAAGATGAGCCGTACGTTGAAACGCTCCTGTACATTTCGGGTTTCAAGTTATTTAAACATAATACTAAGAGTTGAGCTGTCTGTAATTTACATTACTAACTACAAACCCGATAACCTTGAAATATTTACATGACAATATTTAAAGTAGGTATACCTCTTTTCTAACAAAAAAAATATGAATGAAATCAGACTCATGAATTAACTAAGTAAGCTTAACTAAGTATACATTTTGACTTTCATCCCCTCTTCCAAGGGAACCACGCTGAATATCGGGATGAAAAATATGCAGTGTCATACCTGGTAGTATGAACTCAAATCATACCAAGTTTCATAAGAATTCATTCAGTAGTTTTGGCGTGATGTGCGGTCAAGATACAGGCAGGCAGAAAGACAGACAGACAGACAAAAATTAAAAATATAATGTTTTAGCTTCAGAATCGAATATATAGTACACAACGGAAAAAAAATACTTCATGCTTAAACATTAACATTACTTTGGACCCATATCCCGCAGGAACCCTTTATTTTATCGGGATAAAAAGATTCCTCAATTTTAATCCATCATATAAACTATAACTGTGTCCAGTTGCATCAAAATCTATCCAGTAGTTTCAGTGGTAAGTGTTTTATTAAATAACTTTCAAGGATAGGGATCCTGCGGGAACCCTTTAATTTTTCGGGATGAAAAGTTCTAATATTTGAGTTCATTTTACAAGATAGGACACCTTTTAGTATGAACTCAAATATTACCAAGTTTCATTGAAATTCATTCAGTAGTTTCAGCGTGATGCCTAGACAAGATACAGACAGACTAAAGAGAAACCTCAAAAAAAAAACAACTAAATATCTTCAGTGTACAGAATTGGACCCGTTACAGTTTTATTATAAGTATAGATAGATATCTACGGAAGTAAAGGCTCCAAAAACGTTACAAGTAAAATTATTATAAAAATACAAGAAACCCGATTGCAAACAATATTAAAATAACACACTAATAATAGAAAGGTGAAAGTTTGGTTGTATGGGAGGGTGTGTGTGTATGTGTGTGTGTGTGTGTGTGTGTGTGTGTGTGTTTGTGTGTGTGTGTGTATTATATGTTTGTTACTTCTTCACGCTTAAACGGCTGAACGGATTTGGACGAAATTTGGTATGTGGGTAGTTTATGCACTGGATTAACACATAGGCTAATTTTTATTCCGGAAAAAGTATTCCTGAGGGACGCGCGTGAATCCGCGAGGCGCAGCTAGTATTTATATAAATTTAATATTTCTTATTTAATCACATATTTGTTCTTACTTTAATAGTTGCAATTGCAACACTTGAATAATCCAAAAGTGGAAATTTTGTAAGAAACTTAAAAGAAATTTGCTACTGTTTTGTTATAAGAATTATATATTTCAGAAATGGTCTTTTTAATACCTTTATTTTGATACCTCACTTAATAGGTTAGGGTCATTTTTTGTTCCGTCAGAAATACAATATGGCAGCTGTAAGCCGCTATATTAGTTTTCTTGTCATTTCATATATCTCATAGCACTCTCGTGATCAAGACGAATCCAATGATAGATAGATAGATAAGTATAAGAATAAGAATAATTTATTTGCATAAAATGGAGTACATATCAGATGTTAGGTAATTATTAAATTCGATCTTACACATTTTGCCAATAAAATAGCATGCAAAAACTTATATTAGGTAATAACAATTTGTCATTTATTTAGATTTAACTATTTAATTTTTCCATGCATCATGCAACAAATAATAGGAACCAATAAATTAATTCCAAAAAATTAAGTTATTTGTATGTTAAATAATCATTTATAAAATAAAAACAGTGATCGAGCAACCAGACCTTTAGCTCTTTTTTCAATTTAGATAATGTCATTGTTTTAAAATGTTGTGGCAATTTGTTGAATATTTGTATTGACATTGCATAACTAGATTTTGCGTAAAGTGCAGTTTTGTGAGCATAACTATTCACTAATCTCTCTCTATTCCTTGTATTTCGAGGATACAGCTCGTGTGCTTTGGTGTACATATCACTATACTGTTTAACAAAACAAGAAATGTCATAAATATATTTACTCGGCAGCAGCAATACATTTAATTGCTTGAAAAGCGGCTTGCACGAGTCGAAAGGAGCTGCTCCACAAACAGCTCTTATGCTTTTTTTTTGAGCGACATGCTCTTGAGAAATCAGTACTAAGTCCTCAAATTATTAGTCCATACTTTAAAAGTGAACCTATGTATCCATGGTATGCTACTAAAGATGTCTTTTTGTTACAGGTTTTGTTGTAAACGATTTAATACATAGACATAACTATTAATTTATTTACAAATTTTATCTATTTGCTGCTTCCAGTTTAATTCGTTCTCTAATATTTTGTTTAGATAATGATAAGTTTATTCTAAAAATATTTATACATTATGGCAGATTAATGGTAAATGTGTAAATTGATGTCATAATTCACGTATTATTATTATTTCAAATTTACTGCAATAACTAAACAGTAAACTTAAAATTATTTTGTGCTTAAATGGTAGCT
The DNA here is from genome assembly GCA_946251855.1 of Alsophila aescularia. Taxonomy (NCBI): domain Eukaryota; kingdom Metazoa; phylum Arthropoda; class Insecta; order Lepidoptera; family Geometridae; genus Alsophila; species Alsophila aescularia. The sequence goes on from OX276378.1 coordinate 66,756,335, forward strand.
TATGGGCTGTTCTACAAAGGAATATAAAATTTTCAAATTGTTAGTTTAGGAGCTATTCTGGAATACATATATGATAACACTATGTTTGTTTTCATTGTTCGTGACGCTCGTGCAAGGGTCGCGTTCAAACAATAATTATTTTAATTCAGAAATTGGCATAAAATAGATGTACTACTAAAAAGCTTCTTAACCAATTTTGATAACAATCATTTGGCATTACACTGGAGGTCTATCCTTGTATATAAAGAAGGAATCATCCAAATATGATTAGATTATTAGAGATATTAAGGAACATAAATACTCGTACAAAAAAAAAACTTTATTAAAAAACTACTCAACCATGTTTGATGAAATTTATGTGAAATCATTCTGAAGCTATAATCATTCAAATAAAAAAAAACTTCCAATTGCGCAAAGAAATCCTGGAGTTATGAAGGAACATACACAAAGTAACACACTAACTAAAAACGAATTCATTAATAAAAAACGGCCAAACCAATTTTCATAAAAAAAATGAGACTGTAATTAATATCTATCCTTTTGAATAAAACAATGAGCATCTAAATCGGTTAGTAAACACTGTACTTATGAAGCTTACACACACTAAGAAAAAAGAAAGACATACTGACGACTTGAAAATCTCTACCTTTTGTGAAGTCAATTAAAAATAGCCCCTTAACTTTAAATGGAGTAGTTTTAGGTACTCGTAGAATTAACCATTAGCTATGATTTTAGCATAAAATAATCTAGTGTAAACCGTTTAATTTTTGCTTTAGATTATAAAATCTAAACAAAAACTTATTTTATCACTTATTTACATATGAACCATTCTTTTTGCCATGATGTGTAAATATTTTTAATAGAAAGTTATTAATATCTAAAAATAATCTTTTCACTCTTAAAAGTGTCATTAAAAGTATATTTTCATATCAACAAATCCTCTACTTCCGTAGTTTTTTTTTTTAAAAACAATCAAATAATTTTTACACTTCAAAAAGTATTATAGATTGTAATAATAGAGGGTAAGGTTGCAAACCCCCTCTTTTATTTTTTCTTTGATAAAATGAAGGGCATAATACGCGGTTACATTCTCCGAGTATTGTGTCCAGATATATTATATAACGCTGATGCACAGATATTTTTTTTAACCGTTCTAAGAGATTGAGGTTTATTGTTATTAAAAGATAATAAAAATATATCAATTTTACCTAAGTTTATATGAGTTTAGGGCACTCAGAAATCTTTCGATCACTATATAAAACCACTCGTTTTCTGGAAAAAGGCAGAAAATTGCTGACAAAATGTAATGTCATAAAATTCCAGTGGCTTTCCACATGCAATAAATTATGAAATTCAATGCTTTCGCCAAGCGCGAGACAGCGCTTTTTATGATTTTCTTGACCTCAGCTAATTACTCTGCAGTGAACAGTGCACAGCGAGGAATATAGCACGCTTCAAAAAACATTTCTAAAGATGGTATCCTATTTATCGACATGACTAGACTAGATATTCAGCCAAAATTTGCATGTGCTCTTCTGATCACTCATGACCATATTAGTAGTCTTATTACTGTGCCACTAGTTGGTAAGTAAAAATGAAATTCTGAACATCTTTATTATTTTTATTGCTATTTAAGAAATCTGAACTTACCTACACTATAGTGTAGGTAAGTTCAGATTTCAGAAGATATCATGAAACTGATATAGTTTTCGTTCTCGTTACAATCGTGCTCTTTTCCAGACGTTGGAGCAGTTTTGTTGGGTTTCTTAGATCAAAACCGGTCACCGCTCAAAATTTAAGGATGCGACCTACGAATAAATAATAAGTCAGGAACTCTAATTCAGAACAAATGTCACAATAAAAGTGCCCCTACTTCAAACCAAAACGACGTAAGATTCAAAGTACGAATCACTTCCGAGGTTACAAATAGACATGCTTGGTGATTGGTTTAAATTCAGAACGAAAGCAGGGATTGGTTCACGCGCGTAATGCAATGTCTGCTATGACAGCTGAGTCATAGCGGCGTGGACGATGTTATGCAATAAGTGGACCGGACCAAGTCAGTAATAAAACAATATTACTGTACAATGTTTTTTTTTTGGCTCACTTTTTACAATTCATTAAATTCTTTGTCCCACGAAATATAATTAATTTATTAAGTTTTTGTCCAGAAGACATTAAAAGAGAATCTTTCTTCGCAATGTAGTGAAGACGGATTCTGAGAAATTTAAAACGGAATGTCCTCCTGTCAGCCTGTGAATTTAGCGCTCAGTAAATTATTTTTATATATTTCCATAAACTGTCAGGCGTTTGGGTTATTGTTGCAACGGCCGTGGTTGCGGATCACTCCAAAAACAACTCAATATGATCTTGGCTTAATATGGTTAAATAAATTTCTATATTTGTAACTCTACTAGCCGTGCAAAAAGTAATTTAAAACTTGAAATACATATAAGGAGCCCTAGAAGTCCAGTTTTGGACTGAGTTTTGGTCACTGGTTTCAAAGAGTTAGTATATGTTGTTACTCTTTGTCCATTTACTGTTCGAGTTTTTTTTGACTGCATATTGATTTAGAGACCTTTAATATATTTTTCGCTTTAATCCAAAACGTCATGTAGTTTTTCTGTTTCTACCACTGAAAAAGGGTGTTTAAACCCGTATCGGTCGGTCTTGAATTTAGTATGTCGAAAAGGTTGTTAAACGTTTCTAAAAAGCTAACAGTTGCATCTGTTTCTTGAAAATCAGGCATGTTTAACTGTTGCGAACCAAACTTAATCGCATCAGCTACACTTTGACTTAAGGTTTGAATCGCTAGTTTCACGTTCATGATATTATTTCGGAAGTATAGATGCCGATTTGACAATTTATTCCCAAAATGCAATCCAACGATATCTTGAACATTTTTCAGTTTCTGCAAATGTGCCCACTCAATTTTTTTTCTTGTTTTTACCTACGAGTGTATTTTTCCTCTAATGTGTTACGCACAAGTTTCACCATATGAAATGGATCTAATATTACAACTACTGGGTCTCCGGTAGATGGGTGGTCAAAAAACGATTTTGAATTGTTTGTGTCTTCAAAATTGCAACCCAACATCTTAGCCATAGCGATATTACATGCACAGCCATCAAAGATCAAAGTAACTTTTGACTTTTTCCTTTTAAGGGCTAAAACTATATCGTCCGAAAAATCATTCAATGCAGTATTTTCTGTAGTATAGCCAAATCCATTTTTCTTCAATTGGGATAAAATATTTAAGTGAAATATTCTTCATAGTTAATCTTTTATTTGGGCGTTGTAGATTTCTGATCTGTGATAGTCGTTATACTGCCAAAATAGTTTTTTTCTTAGTTTTTGCTTTAAAATGTGTGTTTTAGGAGTATTCAGAGCAGATTCAATATCTGACGATGGTATATTTATCGGCGTAACGCATGATTCTCTTTGTTCAAATCTAAAGACTTCGGTTGAAATAAGATTATTTTTTAATTTTGTTTTTCTTGGTTCTTTTTCTTGGTTGGTAAGGTTATTTTCAGGAGAATAATATCAACACTGAATGTAATGACGGTGTTGACTGTCTCTAATTGGAATAGATACACATATACAGCTAAAATAAAAAATCCTATCAAACCTAAATATTAAGTGCAAAAAAAATAGTGAAAGCTTACAAGATTTTGTGCCTTATTCCTTTAGGGTTTGCATTATTTGTTTTTTTGAGCAACTCAGGTAAATCAAACACTTCAAAATTTCCAGAAGGTGAATTTTCATTAGCCTGAAAAATTAAACGTGCTTTAATTTGATCAAACTATGAACTGTTTTTTTAATGCTATTGTTATTCCCATGAGTCGAAAAAGCCGAACCTATATTACATACCAAATGTAATCGTTCATTATTGTTTATTTGCTCATTTTGTTTAGTATTCTCCTAAATATGTTGACGTTTCTTAGGTATGAATCATCTGCGTGAAAAAATAACAGCTTAATTTCAAAATTTCATCGAGTAGAAATTAAACTTGAGTGCAAAAATTGACTGACTTCATTTTGCATAGTATTGACCATCGCGGTTTGATAATGTATTGGAACGTCTTTGAATATAATTATAATTTTGCAACTACTACTACTAGTAAAAAGTGATCCCTGGACATTTTAATCTTGTATGGCTCCTTCACCACTTCACAACACATGCTGGCATGATGATTCACAGCTGTAGTTCACAATGATAAAATTAAAACGTACGCGAAGATATGACGTGTGCTCGCTTGCATGAAAAATGTACGACTGATGACGCGCTGGACACGACTTTTAAGCCCCACCTACTTGGGCACGACTTTTGTTGGGTCATTTTATTAACGCTGTTACGTTTCCTGATTTATTACTTATTCGTAGGATGCGACACATTTTAATCGACTTCACAAAAGGAAGAAGTTCTATGTTTGATTGAATGATTTTAAAATAGTATATTATGCAATTAGTGAATAAAGGACGGATTTAAAACGAGGGCCATAGATGAATCCCGAGCAAGTGAAGGATTCATATGGTCGTGATTCATCATGATTCAAGTGTAAGAATCCTGAGCGACGTGAGTGGTTCATGGGCCTCGATATAAATCCGTTTTATTCAAGAGTTGCATACCATACTTTATACCATGACTAAGAGAAACAGAAAGATTTAAGCGAAAATAGTCATTTATTGATGAAAATATAAGGTTTAATTAATTAAAATACACATTAAAATCGGAACAATTACTAAAATTAAGAGTAATTTTTGAATTATTATTCTTCACTTTATTTATTTTTTTATCCCAAACTTTCATTTTTTGCAATATTTCCACAAATAAAAACACAAAAATATAATAAAAACCTAAACCTAGGGTACCGACGATAACGGAGCAGGGCCTAAACTACTAACGGGGGCTAGGGCTGTAGAGTGAGGAACCTCCTGACTATGTCGCCTTCTTCAACTGACCCTTAATCCAACCATCTAGCGAGAGCCTCCGCCGATGTTGGTTGAGGCTCTTCGCTATAAGGAAGTTCGCCAAAACAACTATCGGGACAGTGATCGTCAAGTCAACATCCCACATGGCGGTAAATTCGTGAGCCAAGTCAAGGTACTTGCTGAGCTTGCTGTTGCTTCTCGGCCTTCACGAGGTTCTCATCGTGTGCGATGGTGATATCGAGGAGCACTGCCCGGACCGATCTACCAGCACGATGTCAGGCTTGGTGACAACAATAGTGCTGTCCGTGACGATAAAGCAGTCCCAATAGAGCAATGCACGACTATTTTCGAGAACTGGCGCCGGTACGTACTTAAAGTACGGCACCTCAGACTCGACAAGGTCGTACCGAAGGGCTATTTGCTGATGGATGATCCTGGCTACTTGGTTGTGTCTGTGCAAGTACTCTCCGTCAGCAAGATGAGAACAGCTGGAAATTATATGCCTGAGGGACTCCCGGGGACGGTGGCATGCCCGACAAATGTCGACCGTACCGTCCTTCATAATATGTTTCCAGTAGTTATTCGTCTTGATAACTTCGCCCGTAATTACTTATTTATTTATTTATTTTATTGGAAGACCAACAACATTTAAATACAGACTAGTCAATTACTAATAACAGGATGCCATTTACCTTCACGGATAGTGACACTATAGCTTATAAACTAACTTTAACAATATAAACTCACATATCAAATTACCAATAAATCATCTAATGGTAAAGAAAACGAAAATATTAGCCAAAAATTCTCTGCTCAACCGCTGTCTAGCCAATGCGATACTTGTACAGAATAGATCGATATCAAAGCGCTTACTCAATATGTTGAAGTTCTTACTCGCTCTCCTTAGATAGGAGTTCCGCCTATAGTTTGTATTCACTAACGTTACATTCAGTAATGGGTTAAATCTAAGAGGTTTAGATGGAGGATTCAATTTAAGCTTACTTAACAACTCTTGACAATCAACAAGGTTAGACAGTATCTTAAGTAAGTATGTGACATCAGCTATTTCCCTTCGCTTAGAAAGCGGAAGTAAGTGCATTTTTTTGCACAAATGCAAATAATCATCAGATTTGTAAGGTATTTTTAAACGGTAACAAAGGTGTCTTATGAATTTATTTTGAATCCGCTCAATTCGTACAATGTACTTGTCATATCGGGGATTAACACATGTGACGCGTATTCCAATATACTTCGAACGAAGGTACAGTGGAGAATTTTAAAGGTTTTGGCTTTATTGAATGCTGCGCAACTTCTCATTACAAATCCTAACGACTTAGACGCCCTATTTACTATACTGTCTGTGTTCGTCAAACAGCAATTTTGATTCATGAATTACTCCAAGGTCACGGATAGTGGTATTTGACATAAGAACTTCATTTTTTTAGGGTATAAGCTGAAGGAATTGATTCCCTCTTACGAGAATAAGTGACAACAGAGCACTTAGTCGGATTGAGATCAAGCTTATTCATAGCACAATAGTGGTCCAGGCGATTTAAGTGAGCTTGAAGATCGATTACGTCTTTAGGAGATTTAATCGATGTAAAAATCTTCATATCATCTGCAAAGCAAAGTAAACGAGTGTTTAAAAAACAAGACGAAATGTAATTAACAAACATCGTAAAAAGTAAAGGACCAAGCAAGGCACCTTGTGGTACCCCACTGGGAATGGTTACCCAGCTAGAAACATAGTTACTGACTACCACAGCTTGAGTCCTGCGATCTATGTACGAAGAAAACCAGCGGTACAAGTCACCCCTGATACCAATGCTATGAAGCTTGATCAACAAAGTTTTATGATGAATTCTGTCAAATGCTTTGCTGTAGTCAGTATAAACTACGTCTACCTGACTACCAGTATCCATAGCTTCAGTTATATAATCATTTAACAGAATCAAATTGGAAACCGTTGAGCGACCTCTGAGAAAGCCGTGCTGCGTGCAATTGAATGAGTTCTTAATAGCTGCATAAACTTGGTATAACCAAGTTTATGCAGTCCAAGGTTAAGACCACCCTTTCAAATACCTTGGCTATTATACAAAGTTTAGAGATTGGCCTATAATTAATCACGTCGGTCCTAGACCCTTTCTTATGCACACGTGTAATGAACGCAGATTTCCAGATTTTAGGGAACATACACTCAGACAGAGACTTCCGAAAAAGAAGCGAGATAGGAATTGCAATGCTTTCTGCACAGTTAATTAGTAAGTACGGACTAACATGATCAGGTCCTGCTGATTTGGAAGCATCCAACTTCGACAAAAGTTTGGATATGTTTGAAACGGTAATTTCAATCTGAGATATATCTGATATCTGGAATGTACCTGAAAGGGGTTCATTAATAACCGATGAGTCATTAAAACCCTGAGAAAGAAATGTTGAACGAAAATAAGCAGAGAAAGAGTTACATATGTCTTTACCAGTAGTTAATACGGAATCTAGATACTTAAGGTTATTAGGTATTCCTTTAGACTTAGACCGTGATTTGATGTAAGACCAAAAGTATCTAGGATTTTTTTCTATCGAGTTCTCAATGGTAGAAATATAATTTAGGTAACATTGTTTCTCTAGTAATCTAGTTCTATCCCGAAGCAGAATATAGCATAGTTGATTAGCTTTATTTTTGTGAATCCTGTATTTTTTTAGGTATTTGTATTTTTCTTTAAGCGCTTTTTTAACGCAGGTGAGTACCACTTTGGGTAAGTTCCATACTGAGTAATAGTTTTAGTCGGTATAAATTTATTCTTTAAACTTCTAAGTGATGAGTAAAATAAACTAACTGCGTCATCCAAACTTAAACCAGTAAACACAGTACCCCAGTCAGTCTCTAAGATTTCCTTGTTTATCGACTCGTAATTACCCTTGTTATACAAGTACCTAACGTAAGACCGAGGCATTCCACTAAAAAACAACACTCCACAACTTTATATATGACACCGTCAGTGACACAAACAAGAGACGTATACGTGCGAAAAGATAAGCAATAGCAGTAGGCATTAACTAAAACTACGGGTGCAAAAGGAATAGCTAACGGTTGTAAATGCCTACAAGAACGACGAAGCTGGCAATAACAATACGCACGTTTAAAATGTATAAGTGAGAGAAAGATAGAAGCATGAACCAAGTAACGACTGAAACAAAGAACGCCTACCTGTTTAGAACAATAGCGGACCGGCCGGCCAGCGGCCGAGGCAGAGATTGTGAACATTTGATATGACAACAAGAACGAGATTCTATATAAATTTAAAAACACTCTTACCACAATGAATCGTGTAATGAAGAAAACTATCTCATTACTGACTATACAGTACACTAAAAAACTTAAGTTAAATATTATTATATAGATCCACTTTAGACCATTTTGTTTAAATCACTGTCTTTGATGATAATGTGCATTTGTGATGTATTATTCTTACGAACATGAATCTTCCCAAATTTAACCCATACGTAGCTGAAACATTTCTCCTTAGCCATAATCTTCGTCCTGGTCAGCAGATTTTTTGACTCAGCAGTCAAGTGGTCGTTGACAAAGATGCGCTGCTGCAGATCCTGAAAGCCGACCTCAGCGGCCGTCAAGGTCTTGTATGCACGCGCGGCAGCTACAAACTCTTCCTTCAAATAACGGTTCAGAAAGCTCACTATTATTGACTTCTCTTTAGAGTTGTGGATTGGGACTCTGTATATGTAGTTAATTTGAGCTTTTGGGAAGGGGCACTTCACTCTCTTGCTAATGGACTCCAGAATGGCAAAGAGATTTTCGTCCTTCTTAGTTGGGACCCCCTTAATTTCCACATTATTCAACCGCGACCGCTGTTCATTCAGAGATAACGAAGATTTGAGGAGTGTAACTTGACTCTGAAGGGAGCCAATTGTCTCCTCCCACTGTTCCACTTTGGAGATCCTGCTATCCAACTCGGACACTTTTACAGTGAGGTCAACTACTGTTTTGTTGGTGTATTCACAGGAAGTTTTGAGCTCAGAAATCTCATCCTTGATCTTCTTTACATCAACTACTAGAGCGGGTACACCAGCAAGCTGAGATTTCAGGATCTGTACTTCTTTTAGCACCATTTCGAGGGTAGCAGTCTCAGAACCACTAGCAGGTGATGAGATGATAGGTGACAGAGCTAATGGTGAAGGGGCTAGTCCTTTACAGGATGCACACCTCCAGGCCGTGCGCTTGGCAACACCCAACTTCCTCCATCCCACTTCCGTAATCTGGGCACATCCAAAGTCTAGGTGACTTTTGCAGGAAGAACATTGCACTCCGTCATTGAAATCTTGCTCACACGACACGCACTTCATTTTACCAAAAAATGTTGGCGATATATTAATAGTAGGATACGTGAGGCTACTATGAGTGCTCAAAGCTAACAGACAGCTATCTTTGAGCACTCATAGTTATCTGACAGACAAAACCCCCAGTTTCCCCAAAGAGGTCACCAAAGCGTAGCCAGTTGACCGACGCGAGCAAGTTCACATCAGGCCCTGTTGAGGCCCGATAAAACCGACCGTGCCACTCCTTGCCACTCATAGTAGTCATAGTCATAGTATTTTATTGATATTAAAAAATACAGGTCAATTACATGATAATCATGTACAAAAAGTACTTTATAATTCTTTCTATTATGCTTCGTAAAATATAGATTACTTAGCAATATAACACAATAATAATATTTAAGTACAATACTTTAAAATTATGTCAAATAAATAACAATAGAATACACAAAAAAAACCTGAAATTGAATTCAATAAAAACTGAAAAAATTACAAGTACAAACTTTGATTATAGTAAATTAATTCTATTCCTATTTAAATTCAAGAAATTCCGCAAAATTATAGAATGTTTGGTTGATAAGCCAGCGTTTTAACTTACACTTGAATGAGTCAAGACTAGGTGCTTCTGTGACATCCACCGGCAGTCGATTGTAGACCGTCGGGCCCATGACGTGAGTCAACTTGTCAACTCCTCACGTCCTTGCGGTCGTCGGTACTCAACACCGATGGTTTGCGCCAATTCTCGTTTGCCAAGGAGAGCGGCGTGAGAGTCTTATCAACTGTCAATACATCACGATGCAACCCACACTCGGTGTTTAGGAAATACTCCCTAAGACTTGCACACTTCACGGTTGTGGAGGTTTTCGGCATTTAAAAAGCCACGACCCCCCACTTCCGTGGTATGTATAGTCTTATAGCAGACGAGCGCGGGTAAAACATACGATTTGACGTAAGCTGCTCTCCTATCCAAGGCGTCAAGCTCAGTGTGAGTCCACCTTAGTATGCCAAAAGAGTATATGTGCAAGGGCATCACCCAAAAGTTGAAAGCACGCGCCTTTTTGGCACCTGACAAAAGACTGTTAAGTAATTTGTCAGGTGACAGTAGAAGCGTTCCTTCAACGACTACTTAATGTCCCTGTCCATGATACCCAACGATTCTGACATACCAAAGTATTTAAAGTTATCGGTCGTAGGGTGTTGTTGAGAAGGCCTAATTCAGGCCTGCAGTGCTGTGAAATCCTGTCCTTCAAGAGTGCAGCTGGCGCGCCAGTAAAGCGCGACACACGTGTTCTAATAATGTCACTAAAACACTGTTTATTTTCACCTTTTTTTAATCACCACTATTTGTGCGTTCGTTTTATAGTCCTTTTGGTACCCGGATAACTGATTTACATATTTATTTAGCGAAGCGGGGATATTATTTGGTTATTAGACCGTCCGACATCTTTGATATATATGTGGCAAGGCTGCAGCGTGCAGCCAATACTCGTGTTACCCCAGCAACGATTGGAGCGTCACTGTGTTGCGTTTTCTTATGCACCTTCACGCGAGATATCGCGACGCGTGAAACACATACATCTTAGGCGTGCGTGCGAATGGGAAAAGGCGAAGGAAGTGGAATGAAAAAGAGGAATATGGCTGTCAGACTGGACACCAAATCACCAATCATTCTGCGTAGATTAAGCGCGTATTTTTGAATAAGCGAAGGTATTAAGCGGCGGTAACAGCCTCTTTTTGATGACTGTATTTTTTTCTAAAATCTGGGAATGCAGATCACAATATCTCCAAAAGATAAGGAGAGTCTCATAAGAACGTTTTCCTGTAGCTATTATGGATAAGGTAATTTCATACAAAATGTATGGGAAAAGATTTTCGCACTTTTTGTCTTTTCTGGTACTCAAATCTGAAACGGTTCGATAGACTTTTGATCCTTATAAGAAACAGGATCGATTGGCATCAACATTTTTTTTTTTGTGTAATATTGTCATTTTTGTAAGTAAGACTGTATAGCGATGGTGCCCTAACGGTTCTATAGTGCAATTTAGAATCCAACGATACCAGGTTCAAAACCTAGGCTTTTTTTTTTTGTTCAAACCAATGACTTTTCTGAGTTACGTGCGGTGTACCATCGCTCCGTTCTTCGGAGGGCATCAATTTTTTTTTTTGTGTAATATTGTCATTTTTTTACTGACTGTAAGTAAGTAAGACTGTATAGCGATGGTGGCCTAACGGTTCTATAGTGCAATTTAGAATCTAACGATACCAGGTTAAAACCTAGGCTCCGCACCAATGACTTTTCTGAGTTACGTGCGGTGTACCATCGCTCCGTGCTTCGGAGGGCACGTTAAGCTTTCGGTCCCGGCTGTTATTGATTAATAGCAGTCGTTAAGCCATGTCAGAGGCCTTCGGGCGACTTGACAAACTCTGACATCAGAGGTCAGCACTACCTCATACGACAAACAAACAAACAAACAACTGACTGTACATTTTTTGCAAAATCTATGAATGCAGTCCAGAATATCTCAAAAAGTTATGGAAGGTCTCTTAGGAACGTTTTTCCGTAGCTGTAACGGTTAAGGTACCTTATTGTTCCGTCTCAAAAATCCATCCTGTATATTAAAAAAAAAACTTAGGTCTCGGCTGGGCCTTTAGTGAAATTATTTCTAACCCCAAGTTTTTCCGTTTGTTTGGCAGAGTATCCGCAGGATGTGCTGCCATTCCGACTGTACCTGCGGTTCTTTGACGTGCTGCCGAGGACGTGTCCCTGTGACGCGGCGCTTGAATGTGAGTACAGCTGAATATCAGAACTTTACATTCAAAGTCGGCTTGGGTAAAAGGGTTTTACTACAACCTCATGCTACTTTTATGGTTATTTACACCTAATATATTTAAATTAATAATATAAAACATTCATTGAATTGACCGCACAGTCATCTAACGAATATTTCGTCGACTCATGATCCTAGAGACTACGATGAGTGAGTATCCTTTGTGTCTTCATCATAAGCCTATATCTGTCCATGGCTGGACGTAGACCTAATGTTCTCATAATGCACGCCACTGAGCTCGGTCTTCAGCTCTCCCCATCCATTTTCTTCCAGACACTTTTCGCAGGTCATCACTCCACCTGGCCACAGGGCATCCTACATAACGTTTTCCTAAACGTGGTCTTCACACGAGAACTCGTTTACTACAACGGTTATCGGTTCTTCGGGAAATATGACCAGCCCTCTGCCAATTTAGCTTGCTTATCTAGTCTGCTAGACTAGTTTGTCCACGTTTCGGGTCCGTAGATCATGACTGAGAGGACGCACTCATTGAAGACTTTTGTCTTCAGACACTGTGGTATAGACGACGAGAAGACTTGACGAAGCTTTCTTTTGTGCCTTGCTTTACCTTTAATAAATCTAAGTAGATCATAATGGTAATACATTTTGAAGAAGGTTAGATAGAGATCATAGAAATTTATATATCCATATGGTTTCGTGTTGGTCCGTAGCAGGCAAAAGTGCCTGCGGGGAGAGTTCGACCGACAACAGACTATCCTCTAACGCTGAGGACATGGCCACTGACATGGAAATATATCTTGCTCAGGACTACGGCCTCCAAGACAACTCATTCTACAAGGTTACCTCATATAACTTGTTATATTAATTTGTAGAACTAGTTGTATACGTAGAAATAGTTCCTACACAAACATTGATGTAGTTAAAGGCGGAAAGATACTTCACGCTTTTATAACACGTAAGCAAAACTGTAATACAACTAGAGGCAAACAGATGCACACAGCTTTATTTCCACTTTCGTGGTTCATGTGCATCAACAACAAAGATAGTTATCTACAAACGCAACCGGTTGCATGAATGAGATAACAATAAAAAAATGGTCACTGCTAATACGTACCACACAAACGCCTCTCCGATTGTGACTAAGGTCAATTACGCCAATGCGGCTTCTACATGGTTTTCCGTGAAATTTGCGTTTTGGGAGAAAACATTTCTACCATAACCACCATTCCACCATACCATTTCTACTAAACCATAACCGAACCAAATTCTGGTCTTTTTTATTGCTCCCGGAATAAACTACGTTTCTTTTTCCAACTTGAATATTATTTTTAATTTAAATAGTACACATGCTTGAGAAACTTGTTACGAGAAATTATCGGTATTTAAACATCCATTTATTCAAATTATTTACACATTATAATTAAAATCAATAAACTAATTTAGTCTGTGAATAGTAAAAAAAATACCAGATGTATTCGATTTGGTTATGGTTTAGTATAGCAGAAACGTTTTCTCTCAAAACGCAAATTTCCCGGTAAATCAAAGGATCAACGACGTGGATCCATTAGCAGCCACGTTGGTCCCTGTCCTCTCGGGGTTCCCGCCCGTGGTGCTGGTACCTAATCGTCCCACTTTTAATGAAATCTATGCACAAAACAGTCCCCGTACGTATCGCATCCATCTGAATGTATCATCATTATTTTAATGATGTAGATTTACGAGTATGTAAAAAACACCAATATATAAAAGTGAAACGTAGTTTGTTTGGGGTTAGCTTTCACGCAATAAGGATTGGATTTTTTTTGTAGAAATTTGGAATGGAGATAGCTTATACCCTGGAATGACACGTAGGATACTTTTCATCAACAATATCATCATCATTATCCTTCACGCTCAAACGGCTGAACGGATTTTGATGAAATTTGGTTTGGAGATAGTTTATATCTTGGTATAATTTAGGATACTTTTCATCATCATCATCATCATGCATCAGAGTTTGTTCAGTTTACACTAAGTACAGTTGTGTCAGTCGTGACCGCGTGATCTAGTACAAAAGTGCAACTTATCAAAATGTTATGTTAAAAACGTTATGCCGCGATGACCCAGTTATTGCGCAAGGCGAATTAAATTGCTTAGGCGTAGTTCACACTCGCTTTAATTTTATAAGAAGTTTGTAAAAAAATGGGGTCCCCAAAGCAAATCAAAATAAATATAACAACAGAGAATAAACATCTGTTGTACGATACCATATGCGAAGAACGAGCCGAGCATGAAAAACTGCAACGCCTAGTTAAGGATCAAAAAAGTCAAATAGAAATTCTTCAGCAACAGCTGAAATGTCTTGCGGAGACTAATACATCGGAGCCTGCAGCTGCAACAATGGAGACTACTTCCCCACGCGCTCTATACAAAATGGACGAAGAAGATCTAGCTCAACAAACTGAGTAGATTTGAACAAAAACTAGAAAGAAAAGAAAAATGAACAATTCACACAATTAACACGAAAATAGCAATGATAAACTAACAACTAAAGACAAAATTAAAAAAACTCCTTTGCCGCCACCCATGATAGTGGACGGCATTAAGGATTATCAAGGTTTTTTTGACTTTTTGACAGAGAATCAAACAGTGGACACGATTAGTATGAAAATGATGAACGGTGATACTGTCAAAGTGAATGCCAAAAATGATGACTGTTACAGAGGAATAACCAAACCCCTCACAAAAAACGATTGTCTCTGGTACTCCTACGAAAACAAGTAAGAGAGGCCAATAAGAGTCATGGTAAAAAAATTGCACTTTACTTGCAAACCTCAGAGAATAATAATAAAAAACAAAATAATAGAAGCAGTTAACAAATAAATTTGGAAAACCAAAGAGCCGTTCAATATGTTATGCTGACCTTCGAAAATGACGAAGAAATATATAAAATCTACAGAATTTCAGCTGTATTGGGGTAAAAAGTAGAATTACAGGCTATAAAAACCATTAAGTCGGTCCCTTAGTGCAAAAAATGCCAGGCTTACTAGGACATATGCATAAGTACTGCTCTAAAGAACCTAGATGCATAAAATGCAGAGGTAAACATCATACTAAGGACTGTAAAAAGCCAAGAGACGAGAAACCAAAATGCGTCAACTGTGGAGCTCCACATCCAGCTAACTATAAGGGATGTGCGATAGCCAAAGAAATCCAGCAAATTCCTAATAAAATTCTAAACCCAAAATAGTAGTACCACAACAACAACCTACCGTAAGACAAGGTGGCTATAGCCAAAATGAAACAAACATTAGAAAAACTACTGATACAAAAATCTCGTACGCCTAAGTTGCTGCTAATGGCACATCACGGGTGCCTCAGTCTGTTAAGATTGTTAACAGTGACAATAAACTGGATGATATCTTAAAGTTCATGGCATCATTTGACGAAAGACTAAAGAAAATTGAAAATAGCACCAAATCGGCTACATCCAAGGCGAAAAAATGAATCATACACTTAAAATTATGACATGGAACTCGAATGGACAACAAAAACATCAAAATGAATTACAGGTAGTCCTAGATATAGAAAACGTGGACGTGTGTCTAATATCCGAAACGCACTTCACGAAACAATGTTATGTAACGTTTAAAGAATACAACATTTATCATGCACAAACCCAGATAATACTGCAAGAGTTGGTAGCGCCGTCATTGTAAAAAAAACCTTCATCATTATGAAGAAACTAAATACGAAGGGAAAAAATCCAAGCTATAGCAATTTGTCTCAAAACCAAGAGATATCCTATAACAATCTCAGCCATCTAATGTCCACCTCGGTATGCGATACAAAAAGAAGATAAAAAAAGATCATCTCTATAAAGTGCCTTGGTAATAGATTTGTCTTAGTAGATGACTTCAATGCTAAGAACACGTATTGGGGCTCAAGACTAACTACTACTAAAGGAGTTATTTAGTGCTATAAAAGAGTTTAAATGTGATGTTTCATCTACTGGAAAACCCACTTGCTGGCCGACTGATCCAAATAAAATTCCTGACCTCTTAGATTTTTTTTTGTAACGAAGGATTTATCATCGAGTTAAGTAAAAATAGAATAAATCAACGAAATTAATTCAGATCACTCACAGATTTATTTATTAATAAGCATGAACATCTTATATAAGGAAAGAGCTCTGACCCTAGTTAATAGGTCTACAGATTGGGAGAGCTTCAAGATAGACCTAGATATTAGTATAGATCTCAAGGTTCCACTCAAAAGTCCCGAACTCTTGAACATAGAAATAAAAAGTTCGTTGAGAACATCCAACAGATGTCTTGGAAAAATACACCAAACAAATATATGCAGACCAAAGGAAACACGTTCCCCTAAGGATCAAAGAATTAGAGATGATGATAAATGAAAAGAGAAAGCAAAGAAAAGCATCAGTCTAGATGTCCTGAAGACAAAAAAAACTTTAATAACTTTAAAAAAAAGTTATTAGAGTTATCCTGGATGCCAACGATGACTCCACCAATAAGTATCTTGAAAAGCTGACCAGTGACTAGTAGTACAGATTACTCTCTACTTTTCTGACGATGTACATGTGTATTTGTCAGACTCGCCAGATAAGATACCGCAAGCTGTAACACGGCTCAATGAGGACTTGGGTGGAATTGCTGATTGGACAATACGAAATGCTCTTGTCCTAAACCCTACCAAGTCGAAGTATATGGTCTTGGGCACAAAAATGCAAATTAATAGAATCTGTGGTAATCTGGATGTCAACATACACGATAAACAAGTAGCTCGTGTAGATGAAGCTAGAAACCTTGGCATAATCTTCGATAGTCATCTAAGATTTGAAAATCACGTACTTAATATGGTGTACTTAAAAACTGTTTTTACCGTCTCAAGGTATTATACCAAATCCGGGAACAACTCTCTGAATCGTCACGTGTCACTCTCTGCGAGTCGTTTATGGACCTCGAGTACTCAGCAAAACTCAGGGATTAGTACAGCGCGTCCAAAATGCATGCTGCAGGTTCTGTTTCAATGTCCCTCCCAGAAGTCACATTACTCCTTTCTTAAACAGTGCTTCTATACTTAATATGGACTCTCGTAGAGAGCTGCATTTAGCAGGGCTTGTCTTTGACGTTATATAGTTTAAAGAACCAGAGTACTTGCATGCGAAGTTTAAATTTGCCAGTCTAAAAAGCAGCTACGGTCTATAAGGTCAGCAGTCCTATATCATAGTCATAAAACTGCAGCATTTACTGGCAGTTTCCGGTATTTGGCGACGAAGTGTTAGAATAACATCCCCCCCACCCATAAAAAATCTCAGTTCAAAATACAAATTCAAAATCTTTTAAATAAACAAAAACAGGGCATTCCCAAACACTTCGTTAGCCGACTATAGGTGATCAAGCGTCTATATTTCAACTTGGACACTTTTGCTCCACATAACTTTTCTAGTACCCAGACTCGAAATTGTTTTTACCAGAAGAGACCACGCCACACGCTCACCGCAACTCGTTCACGTACATTTGCTCAATAAATTTGCTCAATACTAAACTCACTCCATTTCACTCCACTGTACTTACTTCTCACTTACACGTACTTGCACATCCCTTCAGTAATTTTATTTAATTAAATAAGATTGCAAGTCGTGGGGCTGATGGGGCTATACGAACACCTTCTAACATGTTTTTTCCTCCTCTGGTACCCAGACTCTTAAGAGATTGCTGTTATCAGTGGGGGTACGACACTTACAATTTATATATTTTTTCTTCACAATATTATGGGTACTTACACTGATTGTTGTACATATTGCGCTCGCTTCGTTCGTCATCTCTATGGTAATAGCTGAAAATCAGTGTTTGCTCCTTGAGCAATATTAGTCGCTGAGATATGACCCATTTGTTTTACTACAACACACACGTACTTTAGTTTTGTATAGTATCTCAGGTGTTTTGTGCATATGTCTGAAGCAACGTGACGTGTACAAAATATGAATAATGTTTAGAGATGTGTACCTATTATATCTTATTTAAATCTGCTCGCCTGTTGCATTTAATATACTACGTGTGTGTTTTATAGAAACAAATAAATCATTTATATCTATCATTTCTATCTCTATCTATCTATGGAAAACTACAAAGAACTTAAAGAGGCCTATTACTCATGTACCACCCATTAAAAATGAACATGGAAAATGGGCAGTTAGCAATGAGCAAAAGGCTTAACGGTTTACAGAACACTTAAAAACCATCTTTCAACCAAATGAGTAAAACCAGGGAAACCACCTCATGAAACCACATCATCTCTTTGCTCCCCATAATGTCAACGCTTTTTGAAAAGTTGTTACCCAAAAGGCTGAAACCAATCATAGATAGCATAAATCTTATACCAGAAAATCAGTTTGGTTTTCGAGAAAAGCACTCGACTATAGATCAAGTGCACAGAATAACAAACATCACAGAAAAAAACTCTTGAAGGTAAAAAAGTAAGCTCTACAGTATTTCTAGATGTGGCTTTTGATAAAGTGTGACATGAAGGCCTTAAACATAAACTAAGAAATACGCTACCAAAACATTATGCGGATAACCTACAATCTTACATAACAAATAGGGTATTTAGAATAAGACAAGAAGATGCCTTCTCAGAACTGGAGTGTAAAGCACACTTGTGATATTCCTGAGCTAGAAAATAACACCATCGGGACCTTTGCTAACAACACAGCTATAATGGCAGTAAGAAGTACCCATCAAGAAGCAGCAGAAAAGGTTCAAACAGCGGTCAATTTAGTCTATGACTGGACTAAACAATGCAGGATTAAATTAAACAAATCCAAATCAATTCACATTGACTTCAGCAACAAGAAACAGGAATATTCTCCAGTTTTTATAAATAATAAACAAATTCCAAACGAGAATACAGCCAAGTATCTTGGTATGACGCTTAATGCGGAGCTCCGCTGGAAAGCGTACTTAAAGAAGAAAAGAGAAGGGTTAGAACTGCGATACAAAATAATGTATTGGCTGCTTAGAAGACACTCCACGCTGTCAACACACAATAAATTATTATTATACAAGCAAGTCCTAAAGCCAGTGGATGGCCAGTGGTCAGACTTATGGTAAACAGCTGTGGGGCTGCACCTAACAGAGCAATACATTAATTATTCAACGCTTCCAGAACAAGGTACTAAGAGAAATAGTGAATGCACCTTGGTACATAAGAAACAACGATCTCCATCGGGACCTCAAAATAGAGTTCGTTGAAAAAGTAATTAAAAAGTATGCAGAAAATCACGACCATAGACTTCATAATCATGTGAACATAGAGGCAATCCAGCTCCTCGATCACACACACATCTCGACATCGTTAAAAGACTTAAAAGGGCAAAACCGTTATTAGTGTATATTATTATTGTATTAGTGTAGTGCAGTGTGTAACAAGTGCTACTTATAAACTAAATATTAACAACGTGACTTCACTTAATAGAGACTATAAGAAAAGTGTTAATGGACACATTCTTAGTATACTCAACCTAAAATTTAAAGTTATAATCAAATTACTTATTAGCTAATTCGTGGCTAGATTGTAATAAAAATAGGGGTCTTAAGTATCCTAAGAAATAGGAAAAAGAAAAAAAAAACGTCTTCATCATCGTCATCCCTCACGTTGGTGAAATCGCGAGGCGCAGCTAGTAGTTGATAGACTCAGGCGTTACTTTGCGGAAATCCATATTTTTTAAATTTAAGTTTATATATAACTAGTTTTCCCGCCCGCGACTTCGTCTGCGCGGACTACAGTTTATCACAAAAAAGCATTCTATGTTCATCTAGGATATTAAAAACCAATGCAAAAGTAGGTATAGCACTGACACTCTTGGTTTTTTTTGACAGACGTGTTATTTTTTTTACCATGGCAACCGTTCCTTACAGCGAGTAATCAACACTTTTCCAGTTTTTCCATGGAAACTTACAATTTTCCGGGATAAAAGTATCTTATGTTTTATTCCAGGGTATAACCTATTATCATTCCAAGTTTCATCAAAATCCATCTAGCACTTATCTCGGGAAAGCTCCCCAAACAAACAAACGAACAGACAACATTATACTTTTATATATTGGTATGGATGTAGAGCCAATTTAAGCATTGAATTTTAAAGTAGGTAACACCTGAAACCACAACCATAGCCCCCGGGGCGTGGATGACGTGGAGCTTGGAGCTACTAGCGCCCCCGTACTCAGAGGTGGCGCCGCCCAGCTTCCTGCTGCTGCACGCTCTACCCGTTGGGCATAGAGGGTGAGCGACATTGTTGTTGTTTGTAGCTACTTCTTCTAGCGTAGCCATGGTTCAAATTTTAACTATAGTATTGCACCAGAAATGTGTCACCTCGATTGCACTTTCTGTGGCCTCCGTTAGGTCCTTCTTTGTGCAGGTGTACATTGCCCCACATGCACGGGCATGTGGGGCATTTCAGCAAATGCTGGATGTTTTGAGGTAGGGCACCGCAGTTGCAGTGTGTTTGTAACGGAACAGTGAAGCCCTATTTACTCATATTTTGGCTACATCGCCCCACACCGTTACGCAGCCAATTTAGGTACTTCCATATACGCCAAGACTGGTCATGTCCAGGAGGAAGTTTTTCTTTTAGTGGTGCGTAATCAGATGGTGTAGGTGATTATTCTGCCATAATTGGAGTTTGGCTTTGTCGGGGTGGAATTTTTTAAGGCTCTGTGGAATGCATGAAGCTCTTACGGCTTTTCAGCTTATCCGAAGGTAAATTATGACTGTAGAGGGGATGCCGGTTGTCAGTCTCTTTCCTAAGCTTTTCTGTTGTACACGCAATATCCCGTCTTACATCAGGTGGTGCTATACCTGCCAAAGGATAGATCATATTCAAATGGGTCCGTTTTAAGCATCCAGTTTTTTCCGGCATGTTTCATTCAAAGATTTCAAGGTTATGTCGACGTGCTTAGCATGGGCGGATTTGTGCCACACGGGACTCTTAAATTCACTGGCGGCAAAGCACAAACACATGCTAGTTGAACGAAGAACATGTGGTGTCCACGATGTCGTGAGGTGACGGAGCAAGTTGTTGCGCGAACCCACTTTCTCTTTGGTTTTGTTAAAGTGGGGTTAAAAAATCAAAGTCCTGTCCAACGTGACATTCAGATATTTTGGGTTAGTGCTGTGCTTGATGCCAACTCCTTGCTTACTTTAAGTGGTCAATTCGCTTGTCAGTTTCGGAGGTAGAAAGCGCAACTCGGGCTCTTGGTTGGGTTTGGTCTGAGAGCGTTAGCAGCATATTGATTGTTTAGTGTGTTTAGCGTTTCTAACAGTTTTTGTTCGACTGTTTCGAAGGTGCTGGCCTTTGCTGCCAAGGCTAAGCTGCAAAGGTCATCCACGTATAGAAAAAGTTCAGTTTTAAGGGTTCTGGGTTGATGTTAAAACCGCTGGAGCCAGTACGTTTCCTTGCAGGAGACTATTTTTTTAGCAACGCCATCTGCTCTTCTTCGGAAGTGGATGAACTCGAAAACAGCGGTTACAGAAGCTCGCCCATATCCGAACAAAGCCACCACCTTTTTTGATTAACCTTATTTTAAAAAACTAGCTTTGCCCGCGTGGACTTCCTATGTCCTTTCGTTATAATTTTTATTGTGTTCTTTGTTTATGTGAAAATAGCCTATGTCCTTGCTCACAATGCACGCCATTTTCTTGAAGCCCACTTTCACTTTGATCAGATGTCTCGGAAGCGCGTATGGATGCCTGTCGAGTAGCCTGAGGTTGAAACTGAGCTTGGTTTTGCTCTGGCGTCTCAGAGGCACGTAAGGATGCTTGTCAACTGACTTGCGACTGACGCCAAGTTTCATTCTGATCTGATGTCTCAGAGGCTTGCATAGATACCTACCGAAGGGTTTGCGAGTATACCCGATCTTGGTTTTGCTCAATCGTTTCTTGAGATCGTAGTTTAGCTTGCCGTTGAGCTTGCTCTTGAAGTCTTATTTCGGTTTGAGCCGATAATTCACCCAGGCGCGCATTTTTATGACATGGTATATCATTTTAATAAAACCAGAATTTGAAACGTATACAATTACATATCAAAAATTTGTGAACATTAATCTAATTAAACCAGTTGCGAGATTAACGCATGAGCGAATTCAGATTCCAAAGAGTATACAACATATACAAATATGTCAGATTCCTTCAAAATTCCAAAGCAACAGTTAAATTGCCCATTCAATTTAAATTTAAACAAACGAAAACGAACATATTACATAGCAACTCATTGCCAACAAATTGAAATCAAGATTTTGAACTTTTAAAACCATTACCATTCAAATCAGTTGGAACTTCAAACAATAAACACAATTCAGTATTAGACCACTATCAATTTACCATACATTACATCATCATCATCATTTCAATATCCACAACAGTTATCGAGCTAAGTTAACACCGCAATCCAGAAAATTCGTTTTGTTTATAATTGCCATCTAATTTAATTTTTGGAACCCACCAATCTTTCAAAAATTTAAAATTCAAAAACTAAAACCCGTCTACGGTTTGAACACATAACCTTTCCTTTGCTTCAACGGAGTTGGTTAAAAATATCCTATGACACTCTGTACCTGAAGACGAATCGATCGATCTCGCTTGTCTAAATCGGACCAATAGGAGCGACGCTATGGTGGAACATCCACATAACCATATACATAGGTACATATATAGACTTTAGAACTCGTAACCCTTCCCTTGCTTTGCTGTAGTCGAGTAAAAAATAATGTTAGACCCAACTTTGTACCCGGATAATCTTATCACCGCGATTCAGAAAATTATGTATCGATTACCATCGCCATCTAGTTTAATTTTTGGAACGAATTAATCTCTCAAAAATAATGTCGACCGATTTTTGTACTAGGAGAATCTTATCACTACGATGAAAAAAATACATGTCGTGGATCATCGCCATCTAGCTCAATTTTGGATTAAGGGTACCGCGATTCAAAACATATGTTTCGATTATAATCGCCTTCTATCTAGTTTAATTTTCAAAATCAAGCAACCTGCTAAAAAAATAATGTTAGACCTATCTTTGAACTCGGAAAATCTTGTCATCGCATTTTATAAAATTCGTCTCGTCTATCATCGCCATCTAATCTAATTTTCGGACTTCACCGAACTGTCAAAAAATACTGTTAGACCAATCTTTGTACTCAGAGAATCTTATCACCGCGATTCAGCAAATACTTCTCGTCTCGTGTATCATCGCCATCTAGTTTAATTTTCGGAAGCAAGCAATCTGTCAGAAAATAAAGATAGACCCATCTTTGAACTCGGAGAATCTTGTCACCGCGATTCAGAAAATATGTCTCGATTATTATCTCCATCTAGTTTAATTTTTGGAACCAATGAATGTGTCAACAAATAATGTTAATTTTTGAACTCGGAGAAAGGATCTCTGGGTTAGCAGAGAGAGAGAGAGAGAGAGAGAGAGAGAGAGAGAAAGAGGGTTCTCATAGTGTGCAGGCAGTCAGCAGAATTCTGGCCCAAGATTGGAATGTAGGAGGTACGGCATCCTCTTGGGATGCTTTGACAAGACGATTCCCAGACGGCATCGATAAATTTGACACGTTGACGGAATTGGTTCTACACAGACGTTGTTTTCTTTGCTCGCAATTAATAAATAGCAATATATGTTTATAGTTGCATGTGGTGTGGTATAAGTGCTAAATCTAAAAGTTGACAGTGCGAGTGATATAGTAGTGATATTTACCTATTGGTTTTTTAACCACAGTTATAAGTTATCCTCAAAACAATTTTGATTTTGACGGTTATTACTCTCAAACGGTTGTGCACTGTGTCACCTGTGTTGGAAAGAGTCGGGATCTGTGTCGCCTCGCGAACGCAAAAGCCTGCAGTTCTCTTACTCAGGCTGTGGCAGCGAACGCGATTGTCTGCAGTACTCTTGGTGTATACTGTGGCGCATGCGGTATAAGCACGCAGATTGTAGCAGACTGTAAGAAGACCCAATAAATTGTATTTTGGAAGTTATTATAGTGGTGGCAAGTAAGTTACTCACTTGATTATAAATTTGAAAAATGTCAACAGCATCAAAAACCTTCAACTTGAAATGCAATGTTTGCCGAAACGTGATTAGAGGGAATGAATTCGTTAAATGTGCACAATGCGGGAAAATATTCGACATTTCGTGTGGTCGAGTATCGGAGAAGAGATTTCTACGTATGACTAAGGACCATAAGTTATGTTGGAGATGTTGTCCTTGCATAGAAAGAGGTGCACGGTCGAGAACTTGCAAAAAAAAAGACAACAGCCAGTATAATTATAACTAGTCCCGAATTAAATAAGAATCGTGGAATTAGTAGTAAGAACAGCAGTAAAAATCTCTCGGCTGAAAATTTAACGGTCTTAATGTCAGACGACGAAGATATACATAGTTCTACAATTTTAAATGATAGCTCAAGAAGTCTCCCCAATATTTCCATCATGGAGAACTCAGAAACAAATGAACTTAAACAACAAGTGGAAATTCTGACAACTGAACTCTCGAGCGCTCATGGCGAGATTGAAAAGCTTAATATGCAGAACACTACACTTCAAAAAAAAACAGTATCCTGAGTAAATTACTTTATGGTGGACCATCCCCTAAAAACTCACCCATAAAAATAAAAACAAGCACAAAGAAATTAACAACTAGAAAGCAACTAAGCGGAAAGACAAATTACATCACAAACACTTTAGAAGACCCAACTACTTATCAAATAGAAGTACCGCCAGTTTTAATAGACGAAAATAAAGAGCAAGCTAGTATTAAGTCGAAAACATTGCCTTTAGAGGACAGCAAGAGCCGGAAACCAGCAAAACTAGCAAAAATACAAAACAAGCACAAGATAATAATATTTGCAGACCAGCAAGGACACGGCGTACAGCAAGTCCTCCAGGAGCTAATTGGTGATAAATATGAAGTCTTTTGTTGGATAAAAGCAGGAGCAACGGTACATAACATGAGTAGCACAATGAAAGAAGAATTAAATGGGCTGACTTCAAATGAATACATCATCTTGTTGGGTGGTATTAATGATAATAACCCTAATGAGTTAACGTCTAGCTTACAACATTGGACACGGAGTCATCCAAATACTAATATGCTAATTTGTGAAATTCCGTTTAATAAAAACCTAAAGGAAACTAAACTGAACAATGAGGTGAGATGCATATGTGAAGCGCATAAACATGCGACGTTTGTCGATATGGAATACAGATATTGCATACCTGGGAAAAAAATATATGCACAAAATATAGGACGATGGCTTTTAAGAGAAATATTGCGCATTACTTATTCAACATCTCTTAAAGACTACCAGAACAAAATACTAAAAGGTACGATCCCATACTACTTTCCTTCAATAGATAAAGCTCACACTAGGATCTCAACCCTCGAATCAACATCTACATTAAACACAACGAGAAATCCAACATCGAATAATTTTTTTCGAAGTTAAAGAGGTAAAATATCTTAACATCTTTCACCAGAACATTGCCAGTCTTGAGAAAAAAGGTGATGAACTTGAAGTTATTCTGGAACAACTATCGGAAAAAAAGAAGAAGTAGATATAGTTTGCCTGACTGAACACTTTATACAAGAAGGTCACGAACTCAACTTTCAATTGACAAACTATAAAATGGCAGCAATATACTCGCGGAAAGAAAAAAAGAGAGGAGGTTCATGCATTCTTGTTCGCAGAGGAATAGAGTATCAAGAACTTTTGAATATGAAAAAACTTTCAGTGTTAAAAGCTTTTGAGTGTTGTGTGATTGATATTGTATCTCATAAAATTATTATTGTTTGTATATATAGAACGCCTAGCCCAAATATATTGAAATGTTTATGACACAATTGGAATTAATGCTAGATAAGTTATGTTATTTAAAGAATAAAAAGGTAATAATATGCGGAGACTACAACATAGATATTCTTAAGGAAAGTAAAATTTGCAATGATTTCATTAACTTGTTGATGGGTCATAATATGAAATTAGAATTTAATGAAGTTACTAGATTAGATGGTACCTGTCTTGATAATATTGCCCATAGTGGAAGGGGATGTCGCAGTAAAGTATTACATTTAAGTCTTTCTGATCACTCAGCTCAACTGTTGCAGTATCCCATAAAGCAGATATATTCACTAAATTCATGGTTTATAGAGAAACGTGACTATTGCGACGAGAACGTAAACACGTTTGTGAATTGTTTGGAAAGTATAAGCTTTGCTGAAATATACACAGAGTCTGATGTAAATGTGGCCTATGATAAATTCATTAATACAATAATGGTATATTATGACCTCTGTTTTCCTATAAGAAGAATTAAAATTAACATAAAGCGTCGACCATCGTGGCTGACGAAAGGTATAAAAAAATCTAGTATTTCTAAGAGACACCTCTATCGTAGAAAGCTACAAAATAAAAATGAAATCAACGTTTTTAAATTTAAAACTTACGATAATACTTTAAAAAAGTTATTAAACTTTCACAAAAATTAGATAACACTAAAAGAATAAATAATGCCACTAATAAAACAAAAGCCACTTGGCGCATAATTAACGAAGGGAAAAATAATTCATGTATAAATACTATTTAGCAAATTATGATAAAGTTGTAAAAGATCCAACTGACATTGCAAATATAAAAAATTGTATATTTAATGATACATATATTAATATGGTAAAAGATAAAATATTTCATAATAAAAAAAACTAATAATCCAGTTAATGTAAATAATTCATTGCATAATTTAGTACTTAATTCAATATTCATATCTCCGATTTCAGTCGATAAGGTATGTAAAACAATTAATAATCTAAAAAACACGTCTAGTGTCGGTTATGATGAAATATCGACCACAATACTTAAAAAATGTTCTAAGCAACTGTCAAATGTTACTTAATAAACTTAGCTCTACTTAAAGGTACTTATCCTGAGAGACTTAAATTAACAATTGTTAAGCCGCTATTTAAAAAAGGAGATAAAGATCTCTGTGAAAATTATCGTCCAATAGCGTTAATTCCAATCATTTCAAAAATCTTCGAAAGAGTAATTTATGACAAATTGTATATCTTTCTAGAAAAAAATAACATACTTCGTATTGAGCAACATGGTTTTAGAAGAAATAAATCCACTAACACTGCTATGTACGATCTTATGAAAACAGTTTCAGAGTGCTTAAATAATAGTACACCAATAGCTTCCATTTTTATGGATATGACAAAGGCGTTTGACTTTGTATGCCATAAAACTCTCCTCGGAAAATTGTTTTCGTATGGTGTCAGGGGGCCTGCTCATGATTTAATTAAAAGTTATTTATGCAACCGACAACAATATACGGAGATCACATATGTAGATACTAATCGAAACCAGAGTAAGGCAAGATCTGCTACAAAAACGGTCGAATATGGGGTACCACAAGGTAGTATATTGGGACCACTTCTATTCATTTTATATATAAACGACATGCCATCCTGTTCTGATCATAAAATGACTTTGTTTGCAGATGATTCAACCATTCTAATAAAATGTACAAATCCATTAAGTTTTGAAAGTGAAATAAATTGTGCTCTTATTAATGCTATAAATTGGATGAAAAATAACAATTTAATGATTAATCTTGATAAAACAAAATGCATGCAGTTCTATTTACCAAAACAACGCCAGCTCTCAATCGACGTTACATTTAATGACACAAAAATAGAATTCGTCGATGAAATAAGATTTTTGGGTATCCAATTGGATTGTCACGCAAATTGGAAAGCTCACATAGCTTATCTATGTAAAAAATTTAGTCGTTTTGTATATGCCCTAAAAAAACTAACACAGGTATCTTCACGGACAACTGCACTTACAGCGTATCATGGGTATGTCTCATCGAACCTGCGCTATGGCATTTTGAAATGGGGTAACTCGGTGAATAGCTTGGCGGCTTTCAGAGCTCAAAAAAAATTTGTCAGGGCAATGTTTGGCGTCTCTAAAAGAGATAACTGCAGACTCCTTTTTAAAAAATTGAATTTGTTAACTTTACCATCATTATATATTTATGAAGCATGTATATTCGTCAAAGAGAACTTAAATCAATATAATCTAGTAGAAAATAAGCGACCAAGGAAAACTCGCAACAAGGTTCAGGTGAAAGCTCATCAGCCATCTAAAATGACATTTTTTAATAATAGCATTTATGTGATGGCAACAAGATTATACAATAATTTACCTGACGAACTCAAGGAAGTAAAATTACCCTTTTTTAAATTAAGTTAAAGACAATTCTTATTAATAAATGTTATTATACTGTTGACGACTACTTGAGAGAGAAGGTGAATTATGAATAATTTTTGACATTTCGTAAAACTTATGGTACATTTTTAATTTTATTTTTGACATTTATTATTATTTTTGGTTTACTTTTTTATGTTTTTCATTAATTTGTATAAATAATAATATTATATTTGTTCATGATATTGTTATTGTGAGTTATGCATGCAAATACTCGTACTTTAATATTATTTTTACATTGCACACCTTATTTGTAAGGTATATTACAGCGCTCATCTTTATTATAACACCATGTTTATTACCTGTAATAATGCAATAAATGGATTGACTTTGACTTTGACTTTGACTTTGACATAATTCTCGTGGCTCTTTTTCTTGTAATTTTGTGTTGTTAACTAGACATTATCTTAAGAAAATTTCTCCCAAATTGCCTTAGAAAAATTGAATCTAGTTTTAAACGGAACTGCAGTTGGTTTAATGGCAGCTTGAATTTTACAAGCAATTGGTTTATGCTAACGGCTTTGGATAGGTGCATAAATCGATTTCTTGCATAAAGAGCTGACATTCAAACTTTTAAAAATAAAGTCCGGGTTGTTGCCTCGTTTCCTTTGCCTGCTGTCAGAAGACACAGAAAGATTTGCGTTACTGATGAGGGTGAGATCATGACCTTCTGCCAATTCCTCCGCTGTGATACTGTCAGGATTCGTTTCGCGATAGCCCCACGATGCACGATGGCTATTAAAGTCACCAATTTATATTTTTACCCGACTACAGCAAAGCAAGGGAAGTGTAATGAGTTTAACAGTCTATGTATGTATGTATGTATTTATGTATGTATCTATGTATGTGCTAATGTGGATGTTCCACCATAACGTCGTCCATATTGGTTCGATTTAGACATGCGAGGTGTCAATCGATTTTTGTTGTGTTATAGAGTGTCATAGGCAATATTTATTTACCCGACTAGGCAAAGTAAGGTTTATTTGTTCACAATAAAAACTTGGTCCGATTTCAACAAAACAAGGTGTCAATCGATTTGTCTTCATTTATAGAGATTCATAAGCAATGTTTTACCCAACTACTGCAACGAAAATGAAGGGTTATGTGATCAAACTGAAAATTTGGTATGATTTTGACAAGTGAGGTTTTAATCGATTCGTCTTTATTGCAAGAGTGTCATAGGGTTTTTTTTTCCGAACGTAGTCGGGTTTTAGTTTTTGAACTTGTCTTATTATAGGGTGATTATTAAAATTGACATGTTCGTTAAAGATTAAGTGCTGGACTTACCGCCATTTTGTTACCTTCTTTTATCCGACGCAGGAAAAACCAAAAAAAAAAAAAAGTTGGGGAATAAATTATTTCGTAAAACGTAACATAATATTTTGTAATAGGTTGGATTAACGAATATTTTAACGTTACCACTAGTACATACTCGTAAACGTGAATTACATCCAAACGTGAAAGTAGTAGATGCACGATACTAAAGAACAGGAAAAGGCAGGAAACAAAACTCTAGAACTAAATTTAATATGTATGTCATTAAATTTATTCAAATGGCTATCAAATAAATTTCAGGGGGTTTCAGGGGGGGGGGGGGGGGTTGGAGGTAAGGCACTCCTACGTTCTAATTCACGTTCCACTTCAGCGATGTGGACAGGATCAACGTGATCATTAGCGGCGGTGCACTGGGCTTCGAGGCTCTCCGCCAAGCATTCGGCTTTCTCCTCGTCTTCAAATGCTGGCGGGAGATCGATTCTATTGAGAGGGGGCATTACTGTGATGGTGTTGGATTTAAGCTTTCTCGCCAACCCCCAGTAGGCCTGATGAGTCGGTAGATTTCGGATAATAAGTCGTCCCAACGCTGTTCGCGCAGCTCGCTAATGCGCGTCCTGACCAAGCGGTGGTAGTAGCTCAAGGTGGCTTTGCGTTCGGCGTTGGGGAATGCATCGTAGGCTCTAATGGCTGCGTTCCTTGTCGTCTCCAGCCTCTTCACGTCGTCAGGCAGGGACCAGCGACGGATATCCTCCGCTGGGACCTCCCTAGGAGACTCACCGATAACGGTGTTGAGGTGGCTGGTGAGGGCATCGATCGAGCGAGCAACGTCGTCGGGGGTGATTATGTCGTAGGGGATACGATCGAGATTGGGTAAACTGATAGCTTTTAGGGCTTCCCCCAAACGTTTCCAGTCCACTATCGTCTTGGTCGGTGGATGGGAGGATGGGTCTGACGGGTCGGGGCCTAGGCGCGTAACAACGGGACGGTGATTGGATTCTAGTTCTTGGAAAACTTCAATTGAGCGGAAACTAAGATTTATGTTCTTTAGGAGAGGTATCTCTAGTATGTCAGGTAAGTGGTAGGGATTTTTGGGGTAATGAGTCCACTCCGAGGGTGGGATTATATCAAAAACAAGAGATTCGCTAAAATCGAATACTTTGTTTTACCAAAAAAAGACAAAGTGATACGAAACTAAAACTAATAAACTAGTGATAGGTTTGTCTTTTTCTTTAAAAGTTATCTATTTGTCTATTTGTCAGCGGCTGATCAATTACGAAAAAAATAAATGATTACTTCTTGTTTGTCTGGTTCTCATTTCGTCAGGCATACGAATTGAGAAAATATGTTCTCATTTCGTCAGGCATACGAATTGAGAAAATATGTTCTCATTCCGTCTGGCATAAGAATTGAGAAAATATGTTCTCCATTCGTTTGGCGTGTAACTCTTTGTCTGGTAGACCAAAAGCAAATTAGATGTTATCATTTGATCTGGTAGACAAAATCCGATTAAAGTTCACAATCTCAATATGCCTGACACACCAAATAGTCCGTATATATCCTATGATTTAAATAAAAACTGGCTGGTAGAATGTGGTCAGTACAATACTCTGTGGATGTGATGGATAATGATCCAAGTGACATTATTATTATTATGGCAGACAAATTGAGAACAAAAAGTAGCAGTTTGTTTGGCAAACAAATTGAGAACAAAAAGTCGTAGTACTTAAGACTAGTACTATGTACTACGTAAAGCAATTGTTTAAATAATAAATCAGACGAATTACTACACAAAAATGATACGCCTGAATTATAGTGACAAATAGTTCCGGTAGTTGCGTTGCGCTGGATTTCTTACAAAAATGTTTAGATACTCGATAGAAAGTACAGTTTTGAGCATTTTATTGAACTCATAATAGAGGTACAGACAATTTGCTGAAATCAGACGAATTGATCATTGGACAAACTGCGAAACAACCGCCTTTTACTTGTATATACAGCGATGGGTGGTATCGGCCAAATCCACCGCCGCAATTTGTGTCGCTGCAACAGTCATCGCGTGAGGGGCGCCTTCA
This sequence comes from Alsophila aescularia, assembly GCA_946251855.1. Classification (NCBI taxonomy): domain Eukaryota; kingdom Metazoa; phylum Arthropoda; class Insecta; order Lepidoptera; family Geometridae; genus Alsophila; species Alsophila aescularia. The sequence goes on from OX276378.1 coordinate 66,788,065, forward strand.
GCTGTCCAGTCAGGAAGTGCGCGTGAACATGTGCGCGCTGGACCTGCCCCTTAGCGACACTATCCGGTGAGAACTACTATGTAAATGGATGTTAAACATAAAAGGATAGTTACAACACAAATAAACCTTGTTAGCTGCAAAAGATGTAAAGGTATGAACTTGGGTAAACTCAATAGCAGAGCGGACCCTCGGCACAAGCAGGAAGAAAAAACAATCTTTCCCTGGCCCTTGTTTGACTACAGAATACTTTCTTAATTCTTAAAGATATGACAAAATTATGAAAATCCTTTATAATTTCGCCATATCTGTCTGTCCATCTGTAGGTCACAGCATTTACAAATTTAAAATTTGGCACAGGCACAGAAAAAATAATAGTACAAGCACAGATATAGATATTTATAACTGCTATCAATAGTTCTATAAACAGCACAAATAAAAATATATAACCCCCGATTACCACAGGGTCCGCAAGCGGTTCCGCGTGCAGAACGTGGGTAACGGACCCCTGGATATAAACGTCCGAACCAAAGATCCGTGGGCGTTGATAGTGGGTGAGGAGCGCGTGGGGCGTGCGGGGGGTGCCTCTCCTTGCTCGTGCGCGCCGCACGTCTCCTTCAGCCGCGAGCAGCACGTGCCACTCTATATGTTGCCGAGGAGTTCTATGGAGGTAGGTGTGCTTGCCTTAGCAGGGATGTTAACCACGTTTTAAGGATTTATACAAAAAAGTAATAAAGGCCATGTGTACGGGCACCGTACAAAGTTACTTGATACACGTCATTATATTAATTTTATAAAATATTAACAGATCGCAATAAACCACTTAAATGAACTGTCGCATTTCATTGTGCGCTCAACGGAGCGCACAATGAAATGAATGAATGAATGAATGTGTAACGACACAGCGTTGTGCCTTGGTTTATTATTTAACCCTAACATATTTATTGAATTACTAAATTCAATAAATATGTTTGGGTTAAATAATCTTTACTTACTTATATAGGAGCAACTCAATTCTAATAACCATCGCATAAGCCAAACGGCTATGAAATTACTTGACAGGAGATTCACATCGAATATGTACGATAAGAAGTAATTTTACGAAATTCATTCCCTAAGAGAGTAATACTCGTATATCGGTTCATTAAACTCAAATGTTGGAGAATCAAAATGTTGGCTTATTCTTAAATTGACAGATCGTACAGTTTAACAACAACTAAACCTTGTCTGCTGCCTTGTTAAAATTGAAACTCTTTGTCGTTATGCAGACGCTTTGAATTGATCAAGCGTTGTAGAAACGACGCAATATATTGTGAATACGATCGTATATTAAATATTTTTCATTTCAATTTTTTTAAACAGTTGCTTTATAATTATTTTGGTAAAATACACGTGTCTTTTGACTATTTCAAAATAATGATATAGGTATGATGAATGGAAATTTATGAGAGGATTTACATTTATACATTGTAGACCAGTAAGTAGAGAAATTTACCTAGCAAAATGTGATGTAGTAATGATTTTCACATAATATGTTGTTTATTTATTTATTTATTAGCACACCAAACAGAAAGCAAAGAAAAATCTTTGATGAAAAATTCAAGTTTTTGACCTTGGGTGGTGGGAGCGTTAGCCGCCATCTTGAATTTAAGGGGCCAATTTAATATTTTCTAAGTATTTATTTAACAGTTAGCTTTATGGCAAAATTGCCCAGGAAAAGTAAAAATCAGACAATATTTGCAAAATTTATTCACATTCACAGTTTTTTTGTAAGTCTCATAGGTAAAAAGTTACAAGAAGTGAAAAAAACATCTTTACTAAAAATGGTTCAATGCCGGAACAACCTATATTCTTAACCGCTGAATGTAGAGGCTTTATATTTGGAGAGTGTGTTTATAAAGGGGTAACAACGTACACGACAAGACGAAATAAAAAAACGCATTTCAAGAGGTTTAAAAAGAGGCTCCAATGTGTTAACATAATACTTCTATTTTGAAGACACTGTTGACATTAGACATGTGATTTTTGATGACAAACTGAGCCTGACCATTTAATATCGAAAATGTTAAAAATTCCTGCAATAAGTGTAAGTTTATTTTATTTCGGGAGCTTATATTCAAAATTTCGACTGTCTAATATCAAGAGTGTCTTCAAAATTTGATATTTTGTTAACAGTTTTACCCCCCATTTTAAACCCCTTTAAATGCTTTTTTTTCAATTCATCATTTCGTGTACGTTGTTACCTCTTTATAAACACACTCTCCAAATATCAAGTCTCTACATTCAGCGGTTAAGAATAAACGTTGTTCCGGCATAGTATCATTTTTAGTAAAGAGTTTTGTTTCGCTTCTTGTAACATTTTAACTTTGAGACTTACAGAACAACTTTGAATGCAAAAAAAATTTGCAAATATTGTCTTCTTTATACTTTTTATAGACACTTATGCCATAAAGCTATAAGAATAAATCTAATTTTGTCCCCTTCAATTCAAGATGACGGCTAACGCTCCCACCTTTTGAGGTCGAAAATTCGTTTTTTTTCGTAAAGAATTCATAACTTAAACAATACAAATCAAAACATTTTCTACACCACCATTTGTAGGGCAAAGCTTCATATTTTCCCCCAATGACTGGCCTACTGGCAACATAATATTATAAATTGTGATGTTTCTCTATGTTGCGAGCGTCGCGGAGCTTATCCTACTTTGAAACGTTATAGCTATAAAACGAGATCCTTGATGTCTTTTTATGATTTATTGAACATTTAATTTTATAAAAGGTATGCGTGGAGGCGCGCGTGCTTACAAGCGAGGCCTGGCCGCAGTCGGCAGATAGCGGTGGCGCGCCGCTGGGCGATTACGAGTCACGCCACCTCACCACCACCTGTCTCTACTTCTTCCACGACGATAATGTTCTCAAGGTATGATTTTGTCATGGAATAATGATAATTCCTACAATACATCATTATCTCTGTCCCTTCACCCATAAAAAGAAATTCCCGTCGATAAATTTTAGCTCAACGGGCCTACTCGCACGTAAGATGTTTGTACTGGCTTGAGACCTCGTAGAAGAAGTGTGAAGACGATAATTTTCAATTCTTTAACGCATTAATCGTAACTATTATAATATGCTCTTGCTGTGGGTTCTTCTATGACAGTTCAATTCAACCAGGTGACTGATACTGTGCTAAGCAAGTATGCAATTCAAATTTTTGGATAGGATTCATTGGTAACACTGCAATAATCATATAGTCAGGAGCGGTGCTTATCATAAGGCGTACAACTTGCTCGTTTCATTCCTTAGATACTAGTACGAGTAAAGTATAGCATTAGGAAGGCTTACTCCTATGCTTATAATTGTACTGGTCATATTTGTACTGTGCCGCCCTGGAACTTTGGCTTTGCAATCTATCTGCGCTCTCACCTTCGGAGCTAACAGGGTTCACTGTTGACGGATATGTCAAGGAAGACTTGACTGATTACCTAGTGGTAGGTAGCTGCAAAGCCTAATTTGAGGGCATTTTTTTAAAGGTCTTCCGCGATCTCTTAAATTACACAAATGTTCGTGTCTATTATCTGTCAGTTGGTACATCAAGAACCTAAACTACAGATACAGTAGTACTTGATGCACTTCCCATACACCAAAACGTACATCATCATTATCAGCCCGTATTCGTCCACCGCTGGACGTAGGCCTTTTCTTGTGAACACCACTAAGCCCGATCTTCAACTCTCTTCATCCAATCACTGGCAGCCGTCTTTCGAATGTTGTCACTCCACCTGGTCGGCAGGCGCCCTACACTATGATTGCTTAAACGTTGTATCCACTCTAGAACTCGTTTACCCCAACGATCGTCGGTTCTTCGAGTTATGTAACCAGCCCATTTCCACTTCAGTTTGCTAACTCTTTGAGCTATATCAGTAACCTTGGTTCTCTTGGTTCTCTCTTAGTTTTGGATGTTATCCCTTATAGAAACTCTAAGCAAAGCTCTCTCCACAGCTCGTTGTTCACCTTAGGCTTGTGAACCAGTCGTACTGTGACTGTTAGCATTTCGGCTCCGTAGTTCATAACGTGTAGGACACAAGCGTTAAAGACTTGTCTTTAGGCACTGCGGGTTGGGTGACGAAAAGAAGTGACGTAGTTTACCAAATGCTGCAGATCCCAGCTAAATCCTCTTATTGGCTTCCCTTTCTAAGTTTTTCCTACTTAATCGCATATTTTGCCCAAAGTAAACCAAATATTGACATAAATACTGAATTTAATCTAATAAGATTGATCAAATATTATGAGCTTAGTTGGACATGGATAATTTGATTTTTATAAATATTTATAGTTCCTTTGTCATAATTTGCATCAATAATTTTAGTTTTGAATATTTTTAATCGTATTGTTTATTTTATAATTCTATTTTTATATGTGTAATAAATATTGGATGCCAGTTTCTGGTGAAACATGCTGGAATATTTCACGTATACTATACCTACCTACCACCTAATTCTACCATGTTGCGGACAAATAAAGCATTTTGATTTTAATTTTTATTCCATTTAATTCATATTCAGTTCATGTTCATTTGTCTGATTATCAATTCGTCTGATTTCTGCAATGTGTTTGGTGTATAATTTTGTGTAGTAATTCGTCGGATATAATATTTAAATGAGTACTTTATGACAAATTGAGAACCAGTCTAGCTGAGAATATTTGGTCGTTAATATCGCAAATCGTCTACCAAACTAAGTTTTTTTTTGTTCTCTATTTGTCTGCTGAACAAACTGCTACATTTTTCTCTCAATTTGTCTGCCGGACAAACTGCTACTTTATATTGATAATTCTAATGGAATGAGATAATATCATCTCAAAGGCTCAAATGAATTAATTAATGAATGAATGTATGTATATCAGATAGTACCGATTGGCTCACTATTATTCTCAAATGTGTTATCCTTGTCACCTATTTTGCTTATACTACTGTATAATAATAATATTTATACAATAGGTATTTATAATGTATAATAGTAATTACTTATAATTCGTTTTTGGTCTACTAGACAAAGTGATAATGATAATACGCCAAACCAAACTGATGGAGAACATAATTTCTCAATTCATATGAGGGACGAAATGAGAATCAGACAAACGAAAAACAATTTATTTTTATTTAGGAATTGGTCTGCAAGACAAATAAATAACTTTTAAATCGCATTTGGTCTACCAGACAAAGTGATACTAAACCAAACGAATTACAGAAAATAATTTCTCAATTCATATGCCAGACATAATGAGAATCGGACAAACCGCGAAACTTCCATCACCTCGATATATCGCCAGTCCATTTGATATCGCTGCAGGGACTCAAGAACAGCCCAGGTTCTGAAACAGTCAAAGGCTTTCACATATAATTTATCAGTTAATTTAAACTGAACTGAAAAGACTGATAAAACAATGGATAGGCCTGATAACTTACAAATTTTTCATAAGAATATACAGGGTATTTCCAGCAAGGCATTAAAGTTATCACTTTTTTAGACTTCTCTAAGGTCGATGTTATGTGTGTAACTGAGCATTGGTTCACAATAGGTACTTTGATACCATCCATTAGAAACTATTTGATTGGTAGAAATTCGTCCAATAGAAAAAAAGCTAAGTCTCATGGTGGGTCTTTAATTTATTTAGTGAATAATTGTAAACATAAAGAGAAGAAAGACACTGTGGCTTTATCTGTTGAACGGACTATTGAGTTATCATGTGTAAAGCTGGAGCATCATATAATTGTACGAGTATGTATATACAGACCCCCATTGGCATTTTCATTGTGTTTGAGT